>CM077078.1:70181631-70556674 GCA_039513925.1 Platanthera zijinensis | reverse complement strand
AAAAAAATACAAACAAGGTACTTACCCAAGGAGTCGTCACTAAAGGGGCTCCATATAGTTGGCACCGTGGAGGAGATCACCGGAATGAAGGAAGAAGCTCTCCAAACATTCAACAATGAAGATAATAAAGCAACCATAAACATCATATTTATAAGTGTCTGAAATTAGGGCACCAGAATCAACGATTATGGGCCAAAACTACATGAAATAATAACTGAAAAATATAAAGCTATATATGAAAAACATTGGATCGACGAGCCAGACGCATCCATGGTGGCGGATCGCCGATTTGATCAAGTCCGCCTGCGAGAATAAATGAAGGTGGGGCCCGCCTTGTGCCGAGTCACGCCAGATGGTCTCCCATCAGAAGGTTTGCTGTTGCAAAGCAGATTTCAACTTCTATGAAAATTGTATTCTTGAGTTATATGTTACATTCAAAGAACTGAACCTGAGTTTAGTGGTTGCTACTTTGAGATGCATTATTTATTCTCTTGATTACAAAGTCTGGTTATCTTCACATCTATTTCTTTTTTATCACAACTAATGCTTGGGCCATGCTTTGCAATCAAAATATACTCATAACAACTGCATTTTGATGCAGGAAATTCAAGACCTACTAGTTACTTGGAAATCATACATAAATTCTTCCCGGTGCATTTCTTTTATGCTCCATCAAGAAATCGTCAAATTCTTTTTTGATGGGGAAAAACAAAACATATGTTTCATGACATGTATTTCGACACATTCCTTTGACAATCCGTAGACCAACATTGAAGGAAGCCAGCGCGTTATCTTTGTTTGACGCAGTTGTCCAGTGAAGTGGATGAGAATTGTTGTTCACTGGAAGTGCCAAATTTACACGCAGTTGAAGGAAAAAGAAATGAGCAATTTCAAGTGTCAGAACTCATTGAAAATTTGGAAGTTAAGACATCAGATCCACCATTAGATTCAGCTGTTGAGCATTTGCCAAGTGATTTAGCAAATATCAGTTTATCCCATAGCGAAAACATATCAACCCTTTTGCATGCGGCTGCACAATCTGGTAATGCTCAACGGACTCTTGAGCTTCTCGAGCAAGGTTGCAGTCCTTGCTTAAAAGATGAAAGAGGCCGAACTCCTTACATGTTGGCAAGAGAGAAGGAAGTCAGAAACACCTTTAGAAGGTTTATGGCTGAAAATCTTGATAGATGGGATTGGCAGGCTGCGCATGTGCCAAGTCCATTGACCAAGGAAGTGGAGGAATCTCAAGCAGTCAAGCAGGTTTTGTTTTGACCATATCACCGCAGATGTGTATAATGCTGTATTTTCTCTTAATATCTGTTTCATTGTGGACCGGTCTGCACTTATCATTTCACCCTTGTGGTGGGACCCTTCCCGGACCCTCACTGCACAGGGATGCTTTGTGCACCGGGCTGCCTTATCATTTTCATTGTGGATCAAAATCCCTCTTTTCAGTCAAGTAATAGAAGTTTAACAGAGTTTGTCTAGAAAGTACTTGATATTGATCCAAGTATATGCATTCTCAAGATACTTAAGTTACATCAGTATCCATTTTCATAATTAATAAATATATTACAATGCTCTTTAATTGTTGAATCAAGTTCAAGGATTGGCTATAGCTATATTAGTAGGCTGTAATAGTTATAAATTTTTTTAGTTCGCTTGCTCGATAAAGGGACATTACTCATCACTCCTAGGATATTTCTACAGTTGTAATTTAGGTGTGTTTTTTGTTTATTTTATAGTCGAACTGCAACAATGACTGACTCCATACCCTACTAAACACAACATCACACAAAAGAGGAAGACAATTCTTTTTGCAAGTATACTATCGTTTTCAAATTGTATCTGTTGTTACTCAACTGGTTAACAACTGAAATTCTTAAAAAATTTCTTCTTCACTTTGTAAACCTCACAAAATCTTGCAAAATGAAAAAAAGAAACTATTTAGTGGTGCTCTAGGATTTTAACTGTGCATCTATGGAGATGCAGGCGGAGAAGGATGCCAAGAGGAAAGCTAAAGCTAAAGAGTTGAAGAAGTTGCGAAAGGCAAAAGAAAAGGCCAAGGTAATCTACTTATTTTCTAAACAAGCTATTATTATCGATTAGTAATGTGATTATGTTTTTTTGGTGTTCCATATCCTAAGTGAATGGACATATGCTTATTTTTTCCAATGAGGATTGCCTATTTGGTTTTGTTAATATAAAACCTCGAGCTAATATTGATCTTAATAATGGTGGTCATTAAGGGAAGGGGAGCCTTGACGCAGCGGTTGCGGTGTTACCGCGTGATCTTGAGGTCACGGGTTCGAGTTCTGGAAGCAGCCTCTTGCAAAAATGCGGATAAGGTTGCTTACAGTTCACCCTTGCGGTGAGACTCTTCCCCAGACCCTCGCTGCGCGTGGATGCTTTGTGCACCAGGCTGCCCTTTTTTTTTATGGTGGTGATATAATGGAGATTGAGAGAGATACAATTGATTCCTATTTATGCCTATTCATCTTTTATAAATAGTCAATTATTTTATTGGTTCTCCAAAAGGACTCCCTGCTTTCCTCTTTTATTACCACATTTTAGATGCCTTAAAGTCTCCCTTAAGATCCAGTTCGATTCTCCTAGTGTCCATGCATTGGAGCTTGCTTTTCGTGGTATCGGAGCTTGTTCTTGCTAGTTAGGTGCACGTCAATGTCCTTCTAAATAAGTGACTCATCACAATGAAGCCAATTGAGTGTAAAAGTGTAAGCCTATCCAATTAGCTTCAAATGCCCTTCTAAATAAGTGTCTCATCACAATGAAGCCAATCGAGTTTAAAAGTGTAAGCCTAACCAATTAGCTTCCTCATCAGGTCACCCCTGTTAATCAATTAACACATGAACGACATCAAAATCACTTTTTTTAACCACATGGTAGGAGTAGGCATTCAACTCATAAATGTGAGTTGCATCGATATTGCCATCAATTCTGTCTCATAAGCAAAATTTATATGGGTTCAATCAAAGAGAAGTTTTACTGAATAAGCTATAGTTGTATTTTTTGTGTCTAGGACTGCCCTAGTTTTGGATCCATATGCACACATCTATCACAATGATTTTGTTAAAATCTAATGGCACACATCAAAATATATTACATTAATAATAAACAAATACACTCACTAGCTATACTCTTGCTTAAGCTCTCGAGGGCTGGATTCCCCCATGGAGTCCCCTCCAAGGGAGATTTTTAAGCTAGACTTTAAAGACAACCCCTTAAGTCTCCATACCCCTCCTTATATAGCATGGAAAATTACTCCTAATTACAATTATTCCACTAATATATCATAACTTACTAATATATGCTCCTGATTGGTCGGCTTCGGTCACCACTTCTTGGGAGCAATCATCCTCAAGAAATGTAAATTGCATCACATACATGTCATCTAACAAGTACTGTAGATAAAACAAAAAAAGTTTTAAAGCCTTAACAGCCTCTAATATCACTCACTATCGTTGAATGAAACTAAGTTGATTAATGGGAAAGAAGATATAAGATTTCGAGACAAACTTGACCTAATCTCTTGAGGGAAGGATCCTTCTCCCCACACAGAGCCTAATGACAAATGATCCAAGGTGCTTAAAAGACTCATTACCATAGAGTGGGACATACATAATTATGAAAATGCTCTAAGACTATATAGGTAGATAAGAGGATGCGTGGATGGAAAAAAATCATATTCATATCGAGAATTTTCTTTGCAACCTTCTCGATTTATTACTTTATAGAGAGGCATATTTATCTTCGTCTTTTGTCTTTGATGATCTCCATATCGAGAATTTTCTTTGCAACCTCGAGATCTTTCATCTCAAATTTTCGACTAAGTTGAATCTTTAAACTTTTCATCTCTTCTTTATTCTTCGTGGTTATGAGCATGTCATCAACATAAAGAAAAAGATAAACTAAAGAGTCATCGTCAAGTACCATAAAATAAATACACTGGTCAAGCAAGCTCTTTCTAAATTCGATGGATGTCATGAGCTGATGAAATCGTTTATACTACTGCATTGGAGATTGCTTCGAACCATAGATCAATATTTAGCTTGCATACATGACTCTATTTGCCTCGACCATGAATCATTCAGGTTGATGCATATAAATCTCATCTTCGAGATCGCAGTGCAAGAATGCAATCTTCACGTCGAGCAGCTCCAACTTCAGCTCATATACTTCCACTATAGCCAATAATATATGAATGGATGTGCATTACACCACTAGAGAGAAGATGTTATTGAAGTATATTCCTTTTGTGCATAGCCATTTGTCATAAGTTTTGCCTTGTACCTGACACCATCCTGTGAAGAATCTTCTTTAACCTTGTAAATCTATTTGCATCCAATGACCCTCTTGTGTTCCAGTAGTAGAACTAACTCTCATATACCATTTTTATGAAGAGACTCAATCTCCGCCATAGCAATTTTCGATCGCGGAAAATTGTTAAAATGTCTGACGTCTTCATAACTAAGAGGTTCTTCATTTTTTATATTCAAAGCATAAGTAGTTGCATTCTCAAAACCATACGCCATCCAATATCCATATCCCACAGTGGATATCTGTCTCGCTGAGGCCTATGCACCTCCTGTTATGCTGTTGTAGCTCCAACTCATGTTAAACTAACATCCCCTGCTGATCTAACTCCTCAATTTGTTTCCTTGACACCTCAATTTTGATCTCCCCGGCTAGAATCTCGGCCTCCATCTCGACAAGTGGCTTGTGTGTAGTTTTAGCTTGAATATACTTCTTTAGAATGATAGATTCATCAACTTTCACATGTCCGGTGATCACAATCTTCTTTGTTATATGAATCCACAGCCTAAACCCTTCACTTCTTCAGCATACCCGAGGAAGATTCACTTTCTTGCTCTCAGGTCAATCTTTATAATTTTTTCAAGTGTATGCCAAAAACCCAAATACTCGTATAATTAAGTAATCAGTAGATTTTCCATTCCATAATTCCTTTGTAGTATTTGATCCAATCACCGATGATGGCTTCCTATTGATGAGGTAGACATGGGTATTTAACCTATCCTGCCTATAACTCAAAAAAACCACATGGTGATCCTCAAGCACTACATCTTCTTCAACATTGTCCGATTCATTCATTTTACAATCCCATTTGATTTTGAATCTCCCGAAATGGTATAGTGGCGTGCAAAACTTCTTAAAGACAATAGTGTATTCACCGTCATTATCGGACCTGATCACCTTCATATGCCTTTATTTTTATTTTTTCACTTTAACTTTCCAAATTTGAACTTCTCGAATACAACAGATTTATTCTCCAAAAAATAAATCCATAATTTTCTTAATAGGAAACAAAGATCCTGGCTCCCAGAAATCAGTGTGAATATAGTCCAAAATGTCTTTTGTGTTATGCACCTCGGTTCGGAGCTTCATTTTATATTGCTTCCCCAATACACATTATTCGCAGAAGTCTAACTTCTCAAATTCTATAATATTTGTTGAAGAAAATATGTAAATGCCCAAATTAAAGCCCATATCATAGCTCATCTTCTTGTAGTTTTGTCCCACATCTTAGGATAGGAATCCTCTCCTTCTTCCCTTCTTATTTAAATGTACAAATAGATGTATTCATATATGTAAGGATTAGAGAAATTAATAATTTTTTTTCTCTCTCTTATGTTTTTCTACATGGTATCAGAGTTGACAATCCGACAAAATTTTGACATCGTGCTCTTTGGGCGGTTAGAAAATTTCTAACCGCACTTTCCCCTCTGTAGTTACTTCTTTACCAGCCGCAACCTCCTCTGTTGCTTTCGCTCTCGATTTTTCTCCCAACTTCCTCTACTTTTATATCCTTTTCTCCCCCCCCATCGTTGGGCCCTTCCTCTGTACTTTTTCACGACTTCCTCTGCCTTGCCGCAGTTCGTGTGACCTCTGGGCATGTTTCCTCTTCTCGCACGGTCGTTCGGTCTGCCACCCGACAACTCCCTTCGGTTCGCCAGTCCTCTGTAGTTGTCTTTTGTGGAGCACGCAGCTTGCCACAGTTTTTTCTCAGCGATCTTCTTCTTTGCCCAGCTCGCGCGAACCTGGTTCTTGCTCGCCTAGTTGCGCGGCTAAATATCCGGCTGTCACTGCTCACCTTGTCGCAACTGCTAACTTCTTGGCCGCCCCTGCTCTTCTTCTCTCCACTACTCCCCTTGCCGCGTATTGTGCTGACCTTTCCGCTGGTGTTGATCGCCAGGCCGTTAGTCTTTGATCGTCGGTGCTTCTCTTGCTTCCCTAGCCGCGCGCGTTGCTTACTGTTGGCCGTGGTTCCCTTGCCGCTGGAGTTTGTCGCTTGGCCGCCTACTCTGTTTGCTAGGTGTCTCTTGGCAGCGGTCTGTCTGTGTTTCGGCTCACAATCGCTCCTTGCCTAGCCGCATCCCCATCTACCTGCAGTCTTACCATGGATTCTACGGATGCTTCCTCTCTTCCTGCCCGTGCTGCTACACCTCTCCCTGAAATTCGTGATGAGCTCCGGATCACCACCATCTCTCTCAATGGGAAGCAAAACTTTGTTGAGTGGGTGCACTCCATTCGTCGCTTTCTGCAGACCAAGGTTCTTCTTCACCATCTGACAAAGGCCACTCCTACCGCACCCACTGAGGAGTGGATCCGTGATGACAACCGTGTCCAATTCTGGATCCTCAATTCTATGCACACCGAGCCATACCAGATGGACATGTATCATGAGACGGCCAAAGGTATGTGGGAGGAACTCCACTCACTCTATTCTGGCAAGGACAGCCTCCATCACCTGTTCGACATCATCACCGATCTTCAGACACTTGACCCCGGAGCAATAGGTGACTTAACCTCTTTTGTTGTGAGATCTAAGACTCTTGTTGAGGCGTGAATACAACACCTCCCACGACGGATCTTGTTGCGCAACAAGCACAAAAAAAGCAGCCGAGATTGCCATGATGGTAGCCCATGTTCCACCCCATCTTCACAATGTTCAGGCTCAAGTTCTCTCTTCATCCACAACTCCCTCTATGTGGGATGTTTGTTCTATGCGCTTGAAGGTTACACCGCCACTTGATGTTCCTTGGAATCTATCTCCGGCTCTCCTCCATTTTTTAACCTTTCACCGCTCCTCCTGCTCCTTCAGCTCGTGGACGTCACACCACTTCTCGGAGCCGGGGACATAATGGAAGAACTCATCTTAAATGTTCTCATTGCGGTCGGGATGGTCACCTTGAGGCCACCTGCTATCACAAGCATGGTCTGCCCCCACATCATACTGCTTTCATTACAGTCGATCCTAACTCCTCCACCCGTAACGACATCGATGCCTTGCACACCTAGCTCCACCATCTCCAAGGGGTGATCAGTAACTCATTTGGCTCTGTTACATCAATTTCCAATGAAGGTATATCATGTCTCTCCCGTAGCTCCCATTGGATTGTGGACTTGGGTGCCACACACCATATCACTATGCAGAAACCAACTCAGTATTTGCAATCTACATATCCCAAGTTCATCACTGTGGATAATGGCGACACCACACCGGTTTTTGGAGCTGCTGATCTGCCCCTCACTCCAACCTTCTCTCGATCCTCGGTCTTTCATGTTTAGGGATCGTCTTTTAACCTGATTTCTGTTAGCCTCCTTACTCAGAAACTTTATTGCTGTGTAACCTTCTCACCCTCCTCCTTTGTTGTGCATGATCGACGGACGCATAATATCATTGGTAAGGGGAGACTGTCTAATAAGCTATATCTCTTAGATGTTCCACCTACTATTCTCTCTTTGGTCATTTCTATTGATTGACATTGACGTCTTGGGCATGCTCCCCTCCAGATTCTCAAGAAAGCTCTTCTCGATATCTCCCTTCATGAGTTTACTTGTGAATCATATATCTTTGGCAAATAACATCGTGCGTATTTTATCCCTAATTGTACTCGGAGTAATGCTCCTTTTGCTTCAGTACAAAATCTGATACCAACATCAATACTAGTGCAAACCAAATCACCTCTTCGTGTGTACACCCACCGTCCTCCCAAATCTGATACCTTACAATAGTTACCATCTACCAGGGATATCTTGTGACCTACCGATCCGTAATCGACCTCTACGACTCATCTCTTGACGAATTATGTATCTTTACATCGCCTCTCACCACCTCTTCTTAAATTTGCACTTTCTTTATCCTCTATTTCTATACCCACCTCTTTGCGGGAGGTTTTCCAATATCTGGGGTGGCTTGTGGCTATGAATGAGGAAATGAGTACTCTATGGGCTAACCAGACCCGAGATCTTGTGCCTCTTCCAACAGGGCAGACTTGCGTGGGATGTAAGTGTGTTTATTTTATCAAACATGCTTTGGACGGGACAATCGAGCGCCTAATGGCTCGACATGTGGCTCGAGGGTTCACTCAGTAACCAGGCCTCGACTATGGTGAGACTTTCTCACTAGTTGCCAAGTTAAATACTGTTCGGGTTCTGATCCCTTTAGCTGTTCATCAACAGTGTTCCTTATATTAGTTGGATGTCAAGAATGTCTTTCTCTATGACGATTTTCAAGAAACTGCCTACATGAATTAGCCTTTCGGTTTTGAGACCATGAGGGAGTCTCGTATTTGTCACCTTAAGAAATCTATTTATGGTTTCAAACAGTCTTCTCGTGCATAGTTTGGCAAGTTTAGTAAAGTTGTCTCTGATGTTGGATTCACTCAAAGCTTGACTGATTTCTCTCTCTTTACTCGTCATCAACCAACCAACACAGTAATTTTCTTGGTTTACGTTGATGACATTCTGATTACGGGTAATCACTATACAAAACTACAAATGATCAAACACTTAAACTCACTTTTTCAAACTAAAGACCTGAGAAATTTTCAGTACTTGTATTTGAGATAACAAGACGTCCTGATGGCCTTATCTTATCTCAACGAAAGTACTGTCTTGACCTTCTTCAGGATTCTGACTATTCAGGATGCAAGTCTACTTACACTCCTATGGATGTAACCACAAGCTTTGCGCTCATGGCTCTGACTCCGATCTACTACTTCTGCACCATGAGTTTTATCGTCGTCTTGTAGGAAAACTGATATATCTTACTGTTACAAGACATGATATCTCTATTGTTGTTGGAGTTGTCAGTTGATTTATGCATGCTGCACAGACCTCTCATCTTCAGGTTGTCATGCGCATTCTCAGGTACTTGAAGACTGCCCCTGAACAAGGGCTTGTATACAAACCGTCTTCCTCTTCGTCCTTATCTCTGATTTCCTACTTTGATGCTGACTATGCTGGTTCTCTTGATGATTGACGTTCCACAACTGGTTTTTACTTACTTTGGAGGACATCTTATTATTCGACATAGCAAGAAGTAATCTGTTGTTGCTCGCTCGTCTGCTGAAGCCAAGTATTGTGCAATGACTTTTGTTGTGTCTGTAGCTTACCTGGCTAGAAAGTATCCTTCATGATTTGAGAGTCATACTTTCCTCACCAACAACTCTGTTTTGTGACAGTCAAATTGCTATAGACATTGCTAAGAATCCCGTATTCCATGAGCGTACTAAACATATTGAGGTTGATTGTCTCTTCATTCGAGAGAAGATTCAATTGAAGAAGTTGGAATTACAACATGTTCCTTCTACCGGGCAAGTTAGTGTCAGTCTGACCAAAGCCTTACCATGACTACTGCACTATCAGTTTTTGTCCAAGCTTGGTGCCTACGATTTGTATGCTCCAGCTTGCGGGAGAGTGTTGAAGAAAATATATAAAAGCCTAAATTAAAGGCCATATTATAACCCATCTTCTTGTAGTTTAGTCTCACATCTTGGGATGAAAATCTTTTCCTCCTTCCATTCTTATTTAAATGTGCAAATACATGTATTCATGTATGTAAGGATTAGAGAAATGAATAAAATTTCAATTTATTTTTCTCTCTCCTATGTTTTTCTACATTTTATTAATCAATTTTCTTTTATGAAGTACTTTTAGATTTCATTCACTCATATGACCAAAATGTAAGTGCCCTGTAATCATGATGAATCTTAATATGAATCAAAAGATGTAAATGCAGACATGCCGATGATAATGTGTTTGTAATAGATACAAATTGTCAACCTTTTTTCATTTCATCACGATCTTTGAACCAAGAAGAATCTTCATAGCACCTTTACCGACCACGGTCTTACACCTGATCGTGTCAAAAGCTCCAAGAGAAAGATGATTCTTTTTCAAGTCCAAAATATTTTGGGCATCCACCAAAATCCTCTCAACCCCATCATGAATCTCAATCCGTACTATTCCAATCCCAACAATTTTGCACATGATATCATTGCCCATGAATACAGAACCTCCATCAAGAGAATGATATGTTACAAAATAACTTTGATTTTGAATCATATGTTAAGAACAACCATAATCAAGTACCAAAGAATCTTGAATGTCAACTGATGCATATATCGAGAAATCAAAGATGCTACGAACTCGCACTGGGGCATCACCTACCATCGCCACTGCAGGACGACACACACGGACTAGAAGAGGGCATATTCTACATAAACCATCATTTATTTCTATATTTCGTTTTATTTCGATAGCTCACTATTGTTGCTTTTATTTTCATGTACACACATTTTAGTATTTTGGACGTAGTATGACTTATATTTTTTTCTATCCTTCCTATTTGGGAAGGAATGGGTGACGAAATGAAACAATCAAGCATTAACCTATATTTCTCTCTCTAATTCTCTCTCTCCCTCGCGATCTCTCATTCGTTCCCTTTCCTGTACTCTATACGAAACAAGCAAGTCATATGCATCTTACCTCTCCCGACCGCCGCTCTCCCCCTCGTGCATCGACATAGGTTCCCATGGATCTAAAATGGGAAACTCCAACCTCCATCGTGGCTTCCACCTCTCCCGATCACTAACACGATCTCAATCCGGGGCTCTTTTCATCTTTGTATTAAAGCCACACGCAATCACTACTACTTACTCACCACCTCCGCGTTCCTTGCCAACTATCCCAGTGCCGCCCGACACCGTTGTGTGTGTGCTCCCTACACCAATCACCCAACAATCTTGCAATTTGGATCATGCCAGGGAGGTCGACCATGAGAGCTATACATCTCTTAAGGAGACTCATTGACAACTATTAAGAAAGAAAACAAGATTTGCATAGGTTGTTTATTGACCTTGAGAAGGCTTATGATAGAGTTCCAAGAAAGATCTTATGGAGAGTCTTAGAAAAGAAAGGTGTAGATATATCATATATTGACACAATCAAAGGTATTCAGTGACAAGGGTGAGGACATCTGGAGGATTAACACAGGAATTCCCTATCACTGTTGGCTTACATCAAGGTTCAGCTTTAAGCCCTTATCTCTTTACCCTTATCTTTGATGAGCTCACCAAACATATCCAACAAGCAATACCTTGGTGTTTATTGTTTGCAGATGATATCGTTTTGGTTGATGAGAAGCGCGAGGGTGTAAACGCAAAACTTGAATCTTGGCGAGATACTTTAGAAAAGAGGGGTTTCAGATTGAGTAGGATAAAGACGGAGTATATGTGACACATAGAATCCAAGCGGGTTAGTTGAAGTGGAGAGGCGCGTCAGGGATCTTATGTGACCGTAAAGTACCACTAAACTTAAGGGCAAGTTTTACCATACTGCAATTAGACCCGGGATGCTCTATGGTTCTGAGTGTTGGGCAGTGAATTGTGTACATGAGCAAAAAATGGGAGTTGCGGAGATGAGAATGCTTAGGTGGATGTGTGGACACATGAGATTGGATAAAATTAGGAATGAAAGTATCAGAAATAAGACAGGAGTAGCACTAATTGCAAAGAAGATGCGAGAAGCTTGTCTAAGATGGTTTGGACACATACAAAGGAGACCATTAGAGGCACATGTTAGGCGTTGTGAGAGTCTACTTGGAATGAAACTGTAAGGAAAGACATGATGTACTCAGGCATTAGTGAGATTATGACAAAATATAGGGCACAATGGCGACAGAGGATCCATATAGCCGACCCCACTATAGTGGGATAAGGGCTTGAGTGTTGTTGCTGTTGTTGTTGTCAGGCTTCGCCGAAGCGCCATTTCACCGGCCTCACCCCTCTTTCTAGGAAGAACCGCTCTCCTCTCTACTTCCCACCATGTTTCATCTGTGCCGCCATCTACTTCCATAGAGGAACACCACGCTTTCACTGGCCCAGGTGATGGAGATATTTGACAAACTGATGACCAAGCATTCGAATGCCCCGGAGCCCAACACGACCTACATCGATCGCGATCATTCCGCTCCGCATTCGCCGCGAGTTTCCTCAGACTTCTCTTAGGCGGAGGTATTAGACCCCCGCCATTTGGCATATCCTCCACAATCTCCCCGAAGGTAGCAGTGTTCCCCGCTAGATGGACTTTCGGGTTTTTCGATAGTCACGAAGACCTCTTAACATGGCTAACCCGCCGTGATCAGTTTTTTTATGAATCAACGCACATTTTGGGAAGAGTGGCTAAATGTCACCTCATTTCATTTGACGGGCTCTGCTCAACTATGGTATTCACAATTGTAACGAGAGAGACTCCTGCTGACCTAGGAAGAGTTCAAGAGTTGCTACAACCTTCGCTTCGGACCCCCTCTGCGTGACAATCCCATTGAAAACCTCGTGTTCCTCAAACAGACGAGCTCCTCCAGTATTTATTTGGAGTTGTTTCAGGTTCTTCTCGCTTGTGCTCCTTTCATTCCCCTGACACATCAGGTGCCCATTTTTACGACAGATCTCCATGAGGGTCTGCATTTCGACGTGGAATTTCATATACCTGTCGGCCTTACCACTGCTATGAGTATTGTCCACCTCTGTGAGAAACATATACTGATGGAGCGGCTTTACAACAACAGTGTGGTGGGGAGGGCCCCTCCTGTAGCTTCAACCCCCCATCACAACCTACGCTCACCCCATCTCTTAAGAGGAAGGAGAGTACCCACCAACTGGCCATTCTTCACCTCTCGTCCCAAGAAATGGCGGACCGCCGCGCAGATTGCCTTCGTTACAACTCCGATAAGACCTACTCGTGCGACCACAGTTACAAAGCCTCTTTTTTTGGAGGTGGACTACTCATTCGAGGATGAGGATGACCTTTGGGACCCTGATATTTCCATTCATGCCAATGACGGGCCCCACTCTTGCGAGACTCTTCGGATCCAGATTCTTGTTGCTGATCTTCTCTTGGTCGCTCTCTTGGACACATGGAGTGCACACAATTTCAATAGAGAGGAGACCGCCAGCTGGCTGAACCTACAGTGATGAGCCACCCCTCGTAACTGTCATTGTGGCAACAAGAGTACTTTGGAGTGTCCTGGTATTTTTCGGGTTGTGCCGATCATGGTGGAAGGGAACTGCTCCAAGGTGGACCTCTTAGTGATCGCTCTTTGGGGTTTCGAGGTGGTCTTGGGTCTCCAGTGGTTGCTCACCCTCGACCACCTAACATGGGATTTTGATCACCTCAATGTGACATGAGATCAGGGAGGAGGACAAACAGTCTGGTAGGATTGTTTGACGGGGAAGTCACATCGAGCATTTTGCTTATCTTCCAACCGAGACTTGCACGAAAGCCTCGATCACTTAATGCAGGACTTTGGGGACATCTCGGTTCCTCCTCCGGGACTTCCTCCACCTTGTCGCCACGATCACTGCATTTTCCTCCTACCAAACACCACCTCTATTATGTTTGCGGCCCTATTATTACCCCTTCTGACATAAGGACGAGATCAAGCACTAGTGCAGTGCCTTGCTATAGTAGGGCATCGTCTTTCATAACATATTGCCATTTCCGTCCCCTGCCCTCTTAGTACAAAAGAAGGATGCAACTTGATGGTTCTGGGTTGATTATCGAGAGTTGTACACCAAGACTGTGAAGGAAAGATTTCTGATTCCCATGGTGGAGAAACTGTTGGATGAGCTCCATAACTCCAAATTCTACTCCAAGCTTGACCACTGTTCGGGTTACCATCAGTTGCGCATGGCCCCGTCTGACGTGGAGAAGGCAACCTTTTGCACTTATCACGACCCTTTGAGTTTATGGTGATGCTCTTTGAGCTCACCAAGGTATTCCACGAGCTTCTTCGTTGTTATCTTCTCATTTTCTTTGACGATATTTTATTGTATAAGAGGACATGGGAAGAACACCTGCAACATCTACAAGCCATCTTTGCAGTCCTCTGCTGACATCAACTATTTTTTAAGCGGGCTAAGTGCTCCTTCAGGATCGACAAAGTGGCCTACTTAGGTCATGTGATCCATAACACTAGTGTTTATACAGAGCTTGTAAGGTTTTGTGGTTCCCTGGTCCCCTTGGGAATTTTGGGTCTTCTTGGACTGACGGAGTACTACTACCGTTTCATTCAAGGCTACAATACGATTGCGGAGCCCCTGGTGGCTCTACTGAAGAAGAGTGGGTTCCTTTGGATTGATCACTCCACGAGGGCCTTCAGGCCCTCCAACCGGCCTTAATCACTGCCCCTGTTCTCCACTTACCTAACTTCATGCAGGAGTTCCTTGTCGAGTGGATGCATCGAACAAGGTTGTGGTGCCATGCTATAACATGTGGACCTCCTAATCACTTTTTTCAGCAAGACAACGACTCACCATTAGAGTCTACCAGCTTATGAGCTCGAGTTAATCAACAAGGCGATGCAGCACATATTTATGGGGGAGACCTTTTTTTATCCGTACGAACAATTTCAGCCTTAAATACCTAATGGAGAAGTGTCCCAGCACCGCTCCCCAACATTACCGGGTGAGAAAACCTTTGGGCTTCGACTTCCGAGTAATGTATAAGGTCATCGCCTTGAACCGTGCCGTCGACGCTCTCTCTCTCTCTCTCTCTCTCTCTCTCTGCGACCAGGAGGATGGGCTACTATGCGTCATCTTCCTGACCACCCCACGATCCTCCCTCGACTGCGTCATCTTCCTAATGATTCTCCCATTCTCGTGGAGCTCAGTTGTCAAATTGACGATGAGCGCTTTCCAGCCCACTCGATGGTGCAAGAAGACCTATTACACTACAAGGGACATGTGTATTTGCTGCCTTCCTCTCCTCTCATTTCCTAGATAGTGACAATCGCCCACCCCTTGTGTCATGAAGGTGTCTGCAAGACCCTTCCGCGCTCGGTTTGAACCGATTTCTTTTGGAAGGGCATGCGACACAATGTCCAGGATTTTATTGCCACTTGCATAGTTTGCCAACGTCACAAGATAGAGCATCTTCTTCGATTTGACCTTCTTTAGCCACTTCCGATTCCCTCCCAGATTTGGGCCGACATCTCGATGGACTTCATCGAGGGCTTGCCTATTTCACGTGGGAAATTTATTCTAATGGTAGTGGTCGATCGTTTTTCGAAGGGGGCACACTTCATCGCCCTGAGAAGGTCACTTACAGCTGAGGGGGTTGCCCATGCTTTGTTCGCGGAGGTTTTCCTTCTCCACGACCTTCCAGAGCGCATTGCCTAGGACCAGGATAAAGTCTTTACGAGTAACTTCTGAATGAAATGTTTACTCTTTGCAGCACCAAGATTTCCTTCTCATTTTCCCACTATTCACAATTTGATGGCCAGACGAAGGTTGTCAATCACGGTGGAAATGTACTTGTGTTGCATTACCAAGAATCGACTCATGGATTGGGGCTGCCTCCCGTGGATGAAATATTGTTACAATACATCCTACCATTCGTCGCTACAGATGACATCCCTTCGCTGAATACGGCCAGGATCCCCCACTTATTGTCTTACGAGAGCAGCATAGCCCGCATGGATGTTATCGACTGCAACTTTCAGGATTGAGGCCAAATTCCCTCACTCGCCCGAGAGCGCTTTCTTCAGGCCCATGCGCACATGGAGACTGTTTACAATCTGGGCCATCACGAGCTAACCTTTTCCCCTAGGGTGTGGGTGTGTCTTCGACGCCGCCCTTAGCGTTAGACCTAGGCAACCTGGACCCTATTGAAAGTTATCTAGTGTCAACTAACTTCACCTATGGGGGGGGAATAGGTGATTTGCAGTATTTTGCGGAATAAAAAATAACCTGCACAAGAAAACAACCACAACACAGAAAAGCACAAAAGCAATTATAGTGGTTCCCTGATTTGGGTACGTCCACTCTCCCCTTTCGACCTATCTCCCAACAAGGGACGACTCGGTCACTTCACCAAACGGATTGAAATCCAATCCTCACACTATGGAAGAAACCCTTCCACCCGAAGGAGTCACTACTCCTCCACGGGTTGCATCCAACCCTTGCAACTAGGAATCACTATTCCTTTACAACAACACAAAAATTAGAATGTACAAAAAATACAAACTTTAAGTATGGAGAACCCGATGTCCCTTTTTGTTCGTTGAAGCGTTCTTGATGAAGACGAAGAGTCCACGACCGGAGCACTCTCTTGGAGAGGATCTTCCCGAGATCGGCGGCGGCAAATGATTGCGGCGGCGATGCTTTGTAGATCCAAACTTCTTGACGAAGCAAGCAAGGTCTACCAACGATATTACTCGGATCGATCGTCTCAATCGGTTCAGAGGGGAGAAATGTTCCCGTTCAACAAACCGAGAGACAAGGGATCTCGAGAGAGAAACTTGAGACGCGTTACTTATCTTCGGTTCTGTCGCCGGGAGATCACTCAAGATCAGCGATCTGCAGCGGCGATTACTTTGCGAGCGGCGATGACTTGCGAGCGGCGACGACGACGGGAGGAAGTCCGCGATCGGCTTGGTCACGCTCGGCGGCCGTAATCCTTTCTCGTTTTCTTCGCTTTTATTATTGCCTACGTAACTTCAAAATAGGCGAGTATATATACTGTAGATCAACCCTACAAGACCGTTGTGGGCCCCACAAGAAGAAACCCTAAGCCCGGTCTAACCAGCGCCCGTTATCTTGGTTCGGTCCAACGAGCCGATAAAAATCGCCTAAGGCAAATTCGGCGGGAATCATTGGTGATTCCCGTCGAAGTTGGCGGGAATCACTCATGATTCTCGTCGAATTATCCTTGGTAGAGTTTCAGTTGAAAAGCTTGCCATCCGGAGGGAATCAGCGAGAATCAAGACCATTCTCGACGAATCGGCGAAAATGCAAAGTCATTCTCGACGATTCAGCGAGAATCAGTTGATGATTCTCGTCGATTCTGCCTAAGCAGAATTCTTGAAGGCGTACTGTCAGCCGGATGCAGTCGGTGGGAATCGGCGAGTGATTCTCGACGATTCGACGAGAATCACTAGTGATTCCCGTCGAATCGGCGAGAATCACTTAGTGATTCTCGTCGAATGTTCCTTAGAAGATTTTTCTTCTTTCTTCCCATGACTTGGTCTTTGACCCATCCTTGCTCCTCTTCTGCTCTTGATCTTTCTCAACCCTGTACTTGAAAATAAGTACATTCCAATAGAGAGAGCACACATGAGTCAACACACTGATCTGCTCAACGAGGGATTACGTTGCGCAGACCCGTGTATATTAACCCACTGCACCCTGACATTGGTGTGTACTTAGCATAGAATAACTGCAAGCACAATCTTGAAGAAATATCGTCAAATACATTGTGAATTCGTCTTAGCTTGACCGGAGGCTTCTTCAAATCCAGGTAATTGTGGATACAATACCCAACAATCTCCACCTATTTGAAGAAGCCAAAATCCTACTAGCTAAGATGAATTACACCAACCCGAGTAATATACATAACAAAATAAGAGAGACAAGACACAGAATATTAAAAGCATACAGAACAATACTTGAGTCAACATGAGATCATATATATATATATATCCAAAAAATTGTTCATATATAAATACATGAAGAGATATACATGCACAAAGAAAATGACAAGCCAAAATCCCAAGGCTATTTCTCCTTAGCTAGATCATCCTTCAGTTATTGAGCCAAGAACTTCTTGCTTTGTCTCTCAAAATACTCCTTGGGCTTCGGATAGTACCTGGGGGGAGGAGCTTTATGTTCCACAGTGTTAGTCCTGAAAAATATATTTCGTTTAGCTTCATATTCTTTGTGCAGCTCCCACTCATATTGACTATATACTTCATTTCGATTAATTTCCCCCCGCTGTTATAGCATAAAAGTGTCCAATATAATGCTCCTCGAGATAGGACTCCATCGTTCATTTCACACTTCACTCTCCTTCAATCTTACTTTCTTCTCAATTGGAGTCTCTTTGGACGTCCCTTCTTGGAGTTTTCTTTTTTCCTTTCGCTATGGCTTCCTGGTCAAACATGGCACTGCGTGCAGCTTTGGCAGCAGCCCTAGCAGCCTTCTTAGCATCAGCTTCACTAAGAGGAACCTCCTCAACACTTGCACCCTCATCAGCAGCAGTATTAATCTCCTCAGGAGGGGCAACCGGAATGTGTATGCCAGAAGCTTGTTGAACTAGCCAGTGACAACTTTCAAAGACATATTCATTGGATTGCTTGAAGTTGTCAACCATAATCTGTTCTAGCCCTGCCATCTTAGCTTTATATTCATTCTCCCCCTTTTTGGCTTCTAGGGCAATTGAGTTTGCATAAGAATGCAGTGACTCATCTATATGCTTTACAGTCTTAGTAAACTCAGTCAGCAGGGATTGTTGATTTGCGTTGAGAATCACCATGTTGACATCGAATTTCTTGATGTTGTCGGCCACAACATGAGCATTCTGATTTACCACTGCCAGATCGGTCGTATTCTTCTGAAGTCCTTGCATGAGAAGAGTTACTGCAGTGCCGGCCTCTGTATACTTGGCATCAAACTTCTGTTCCATCTGATCCAGTTTATGATTTATTTTCACAACATTCTTAAGCATTAGCTCTTCAGATTGTTTAATTCGTTTTAACACTTTGTTGTGAGATTGTTCAAAAGAATCTTTTAGTTCATCCACTATACCTTGAATGATATTCACCGTGTGATTTGCCAGGTTAGGTCTTAGTGGATGAACCTGATGCATGTCCTGATCGTGCTCTTCTGCAGATGCACTGGGAGAGCTTGATAGGTTCACAGTCTCCAGCGGGGGGATTTGGGCAGTCTTTGTTGTTTTTTCATGTATACTTATCATCCTCTGCCGGGAGGTCTCCCCCTCTATTGCTGCACCAGCATCTTCAGGAACGTTCAATGGAACCTGTTCCTCAGAGGGGACTTCAACATCACTCTTCCTCAACCTGTTAAGGCCATCAGTGGAGACATGCTCCACATCATTATCATCATCAACATCATTCTCCATATCCTCCACTTCCTCTTCTTCAGCCGGATCAGAAGCGAGGGTAGCTACTGCATCCTTTGCAATCTGGGTAATGTCAGTGACTGCATTTGCATGATCTGAACCTGAGACTTCCGTCCTGAGGGCATCAGAAGGAATGTGTAACGACTCCCCCTCAGTTCCTGCATGCAGCAAATCAGGAACGTCACTGGGGTCATCCAAAGGATTTCTGTACTCTGGAGCTCTGTCATCTTCATCACCATGGGCTTCAGCCACACCTCCTTGTCCAATCCTCCTTTCCCATATGTCAAACACACTGGAGTCCATTTTCTTCAAGTAGTGGAGAGGAACTCTCTTACTCATGTCAAACCTGTCTCCATCCATCTGATTGAGGTACAGGCTGATGATCCTCCCAAAGTTGGGGGTTCGAAGAGTATCTTTAATCTTCTCAAACAGCATGGCCCCCCAGTTGTATCTTTTTCTACATACTACAGCCACCAGGATTTTGAACATATCACCAGAGATATGATCATGGGAGCCCGGTTTGCAGATCAGGACCTTCCCAATGATATCAGAGAGGAGCTTCCCTTCCTCATTCATTTCCTTGCGCTTGATAGACTTAGTCCCTCGAGCGAGTCCACAGAACAGGAGAGTCCTGGCACGATCATCTTCCTCCAGGTAGTCCTCTTGTTCAAAACTGTTGAGCTGCAAATGTCGTGACAATTTTCCTGCAGACATCTTGATCCGTAGACCAGCAATCTTACTCTTAATCACGGTATCCTCATGCCGTAGCTTCGCGGTTGCAAAGAATTCAAGCACTTCTTTATCCAGAATCTTGCACGGGTGCTCAAGTATAAATGAGAGCCCGGCTTCTTTAAGCATCAGGATAATGTTCCTGAACTCATCAGAGGCATGGGAGAAGCCGGTCCTAACCAACTCACTCCCGGTGAGGAGCCCAACCGTGGTTCGAGGAGCCATTGCAAACCTAAACAAGTAACGTCCAAGGGACTAAACCCTATCAGAATCTCTAGTTTAGGAGCTACACTAGACAAGTTACAAACAAGTTCGATTCAAGGAGGAATGAACGTTACCCTAGCGCATAGCAGAGTGAGACCCTAGTTGGCTTGCGTCGGGACCGAAGGCGACGGGAATGGAAGTCGATGAGAGAGGGAGAACTGACGGTGAATCGGCAAGTTCCTTGCGCCCAGAGGATGTCGTCGACGGGAGCACGGAGCCGACTGAGGGAGGACTGCGGCGGAGTCAATGGAAGGCACGGAGGAGTGACGGAGAACACCAGGCGACAGAAGCAAGGGATCAACTTCCGCACGACTGACGGATTCAGCGAGATTTCTGGGAAGTCGACGGGACTTTCGCGAGTTCTGGAATGTGAGGAGTCAAACCGAGGGTTACGCTATTTAAATCAACCGAACTCTGGGGTAGCCGCTATTTCCACTGTAAAGGGCATGTTTCTACTGTCCGTTTTGATTTTGAATCTTTGCCCTCTTTTTCATTTCTTGGTCAGAAAACCTAGGTCGAGTTGAATGAATGTTAACCTTAGAAATAAGTACTGGGTAATTCTAGGTGAGTCAAAAGTATAGAATTTTCGTTATAGCTACTGGCACACGCTCCTTGATTTTCATCGGACTGATTGACACTCATTGTTATACATTATCACTTGGATATGTATATAAAAAAGAATTCATCAGATTTCCAACTAGGGATCATTGAGGTATTAGCCTTCGTGTCATATCATCAGGTGTGTGAAACTGAATGCGACTATGTAATGCGACTCAAGTTTCGAAACTGAATGCGCGTACCTGGGATCATTAAGTTGATCATTTAGATCCTCTACTTGAAGTACACCAGGTATCCAGTTGGAGTAGGCCATTGTAGTTAGCACTATCTCTTATCCCATATACTTGTTCCATATTATTCTTGGAACATCTCATGTCTAGGTCCCATCAAATTCACGGGAACCTAGACTATCCTGCAAAAACGAATTACCTTACCTTAGAAACCCAATATGTATTGGGTCCTAGGTTCTTGTCAGCAAAAAATACCGAATGCCTTCCTACAGGATTCCTGTCAGGAAGGCTATCTCTAGCCAAAGGAGGTGGACATACCCTTGCCCTTGACACAGAAGGATTGTGCCAACAATCTATGGCAAAGTGACCCACTTTGCCACAACACCAACACTCATGAATGTTGTATCTCCTTTTCTGACCCGATCTACTGACTGAGTTAGTCACGATCTTAGGTCTTACAGGGACAGAGCAGATTCTGCTCACAGATTTGCCCTTTCCACCGAGACACGAGGGAGGGTGGATAGAAAACATATGGTGAGTGTCACGAGGCCTGGGAGGTGGTGCATTCTCTTCAGTCAGCACACATCCGGGGTCCCCATGGGTACTTGCTACATGTTTCCCAACCCCTTTTTCCTGTGTCCTAGGGTGGTAAGAGATACAGTGAGAGATGGTTCTTTCAATTTCATGACGAGTTTGGGCTGAGGCCGAGAATACAAAGGGTTCATAATGAGCCTTGGGTATTCTCTCATGGGTAGCTATAACAACTCTTGCACTGTGGGTATCTCCACATGAGGGCTGATTACTCTTACAGTGACCAAAGTTGTTCTTATGGTCATACCTGAAAGCATAATGTGTGCCCTTCCTACTCGGTGTGGGGGGGGGGGGGGTCTGAAAACAGTTTCCCCATTTCTCCACGATTTTATAATTCGTGAGATCCACCCGTTTTCTCCCTTTCTCTTGATAGCATCTACCTTGGAAAAGTTAGATACTATTCTCTTCTCGGTTTCTAAAGAAAACTTTAGATCCGAGATTTTTGAGTCCTTCACCTTGATGGATTCCAATTGGAGATCCATCATGGTCCTCAACTGAGCAATTTCCATAGCTTGTTCCTCAACAAACAGGTTGCTCTTCTGAAGGGCACAACGAAGGGAATCAAGAGTTTCAATCTTTTGATTGAAACTGTCTAATTCCCCAGCATCAAGAGATGGACAACCCTCTGAAATACTCCTGTCTTCAGGAGATTCAAGAGGAAAGGAGCATGATGAGGAAGATACATGATCCTGACTGCGATGATCAGGGTTAGCGTTAAGATCTGCAGAGACTGATGTGTCAGCTTCATCAGAACTGCATTCCTCAATCTCTTCTTCAGTCTCAGATAGAGACACGGGAGCCCTGATATTGAGAGATTGGTCTTGAATTTCATCTTCAGAGATGAGGACTCCCACATAGGCTTCATCCTCTTGCTGACATCCAGTCCCAGCCGTCTCCGTTCCCTTCATGAGGTCAGAAATAGTTTGTCACATAGACTTTGCAGTCCAACACTTGTCCAATCTTGAACGAGATGATCTAGACCAGACGTCAGTGATGATCTGACGAATCAGCTTGTCCAGGTTGAAAAGTGAAAGCTCAGTCTCAGACATCTCTTCGGGACTCTTGGGGATTTGGAGATCTTTTCCAGATACGGAAGCCTTCATGGGAATGAAGGGACCCTCTTACATAATGAATGATGCGCGAGGGTCAATGTCCTCCAGATGAAACATAACTCTCATCTTCCAGATGGGATAATACTCCGTTGTGCAAGCAGGGAGTCTCAGAGGAGAGACATCAGAGTATAGCTCTATGCTTGAGTCTTGTCTTTTTCTTGACACTAGAACCGGGATCTTACTCAAGGAGTTAACCTTATTGACGAGGAACCTCCCTCTGATACCACTTAAAAGTTATCTAGTGTCAACTAACTTCACCTATGGGGGGGAATAAGTGATTTGCAGTCTTTTGCGGAATAAAAAATAACCTGCACAAGAAAACAACCACAACACAGAAAAGCACAAAAGCAATTATAGTGGTTCCCCGATTTGGGTACGTCCACTCTCCCCCTTTCGACCTATCTCCCAACAAGGGACGACTCGGTCACTTCACCAAACGGATTGAAATCCAATCCTCACACTATGGAAGAAACCCTTCCACCCGAAGGAGTCACTACTCCTCCTCCACGGGTTGCACCCAACCCTTGCAACTAGGAATCACTATTCCTTTACAACAACACAAAAATTAGAACGTACAAAAAATACAAACTTCAAGTATGGAGAACCCGATGTCCCTCTTCGTTCGTTGAAGCGTTCTTGATGAAGACGAAGAGTCCACGACCGGAGCACTCTCTTGGAGAGGATCTTCCCGAGATCGGCGGCGGCAAATGATTGCGGCGGCGATGCTTTGTAGATCCAAACTTCTTGACGAAGCAAGCAAGGTCTACCAACGATCTTACTCGGATCGATCGTCTCAATCGGTTCGGAGGGGAGAAATGTTCCCGTTCAACAAACCGAGAGACAAGGGATCTCGAGAGAGAAACGTGAGACGCGTTACTTAGCTTCGGTTCTGTCGTCGGGAGATCACTCAAGATCAGCGATCCGCAGCGGCGACTACTTTGCGAGAGGCGACGGCTTGCGAGCGGCGACGACGACGGGAGGAAGTCCGCGATCGGCTAGGTCACGCTCGGCGGCCGTAATCCTTTCTCGTTTTCTTCGCTTTTATTATTGCCTATGTAACTTCAAAATAGGCGAGTATATATACTGTAGATCAACCCTACAAGACCGTTGTGGGCCCCACAAGAAGAAACCCTAAGCCCGGTCTAACCAACGCCCGTTATCTTGGTTCGGTCCAGCGAGCAGATAAAAATCGCCTAAGGCAAATTCGGCGGGAATCATTGGTGATTCCCGTCGAAGTCGGCGGGAATCACTCATGATTCTCGTCGAATTATCCTTGGTAGAGTTTCAGTTGAAAAGCTTGCCATCCAGAGGGAATCGGCGAGAATCAAGACCATTCTCGACGAATCGGCGAGAATGCAAAGTCATTCTCGACGATTCGGCGAGAATCAGTTGATGATTCTCGTCGATTCTGCCTAAGCAGAATTCTTGAAGGCGTACTGTCAGCCGGATGCAGTCGGTGGGAATCGGCGAGTGATTCTCGACGATTCGATGAGAATCACTAGTGATTCCCGTCGAATCGGCGAGAATCACTTAGTGATTCCCGTCGAATGTTCCTTAGAAGATTTTTCTTCTTTCTTCCCATGACTTGGTCTTTGACCCATTCTTGCTCCTCTTCTGCTCTTGATCTATCTTAACCCTGTACTTGAAAATAAGTACACTCCAATAGAGAGAGCACACATGAGTCAACACACTAATCTGCTCAACGAGGGATTACGTTGCGCAGACCCGTGTATATTAACCCACTGCACCCTGACATTGGTGTGTACTTAGCATAGAATAGCTGCAAGCACAATCTTGAATAAATATCGTCAAATACATTGTGAATTCATCTTAGCTTGCCCGGAGGCTTCTTCAAATCCAGGTAATTGTGGATACAATACCCAACACCTATATCACAAGTTGGGTCTCAAGTTCTACAAACCCTTCGAGATCTTCCAGCGCATTGGGGAGGTTGCGTACCGCCTCCAGCTCCCACCGGAAGCCCACATTCATGACGTATTCCACATCTTCTAGTTGAAACGGTTTCACAATCCACCACCCGCGGCTCCCTTGGGAACCTTGCCCTGCAGCTCAATGACAAGCTTGAACTCAGGGAGATGTTATGTACCCGCACTAGAATGTCACGTACCATCACCTCCACATGATGGCACGTAGACTAGAGGAAGGTGCATTCTATATCAGCCATTGTTTTTTTCTATATTCTGTTTTATTTCGATAGCCTGTTGTTGTTTACTTTATTTTCATGTACGTACACTTTAATATTTTGAATGCAGTATGACTTGTATTTTTTTTATCCTTCTTACTTAGGAAGGAATGGGGGACAAAATGAAGCAAGTAAACATTAACCCGTATTTCTCTCTCCCTCTCCAATTCTATCCCTCTCGACTTTGCTCGTTCCCTTTCTCGTGCCCTAGCCGAAACACACAAGCCACATGTCGCCTACCTCCCGCCCGCCGACTCTCCCCCTCGTGCATCAACCATAGGTTTTCGTGGATCTAAAATGGGGAACTTCAACCTCCTTCACGACTTCCACCTCTCCCGACCACGGACAAGGTCTCAATCTGGGGCACCTTTCAGTTAACTAATGCATATATTGAGAAAACAAAGTCATTGCTATTTGATGCCTCATGTGCCCTGCTCTTAGAATCTGAAAATTTCATCTCCTCTTTAAAGATGGGGCAATCTTTCTTCTACTGCTCCCTCTTCTTGCAGTAATTCAACATATCTCCTTATAGGTTCCTTGATTTTGATCATGATTTTCCTCTGTCACTCATCATATCTCGCTTATGTGGTTGTCCCATTATGAATATCCCATCACATGTCCATCATATCGATTCGATGTCACCTCTACTGGTTTTCAAAGTAGAGAACTGAGAGTAGAAGAGAATTAACAAAACATGAGCATGGGAGAAAAGATGGCAAGAAAGAGGAAAACCCAAGATCTTCCAAAACTAGATTTCTACTAAATGATGACTACAACGTCTTTTGTAGTCATTCAACCCCTATATTCTATTATTTACGAGTTTGTGACATCGTTTGCATCATCCTATCGTTTATATTATTGCTTACATCCTGTTATTTGCATCATCATTTTTATCATCCTATCATTTACATCATCCTATCATTTTATCATCATCATCATCCTCTCTTAAGCTCCATTTGGGGGGACTCCATTAAGGCCCGGTTCATGCGGTCGTAACCGCTTGACCGGTGAAAATAAGTCCCCCTGGAGCCTTAATGTGCAAGCATTACGTTTCAAAATTAAGCTTTTGTATCAAGAAATCAACACTAACTTCCTTATCCATGGTGTTTACCATTATTAGGAGATATCAAAACAAGAAATAACATGCAATATGAAATAATATAAAATGATAAACAAGATAAAATGACTCGCCAAATATGCCTAGGCCTAAGCGATTCACACGCCTAGCTCAACATCCGGCCTGGGGTCTGTTGCTTTCTTCTCTCTGCGTGAGTAAACCCACAATGCATTGGTGGCGGTCGTGTACGGATCAAAATCCAAGGAAAAAAAGAAATCACACATATTCCATTAAACAAAGTAAACTAAACTAAAATTTAACCATAAAATAAGTAGACTTATGACCAAAATTGAGGATTACCCCACCTGTGTCCTGCATCAATCTGTCATTAAATCATTCATCAACCACCTCTTCAGTCAGCCCTTCAAAGAAAATCTCCATGAACTCTTTAAATTCTTTCATCTGAATTCTTTTAAATTCTTTCATCTGAATTCTTTGTACAATAACTCCGCTCAGATGCAGGTTCAGGAAACTGCATCTCAGGATGTTCCCACGGCAGTTCCCCAGAACCATACTTCCCTGCACGCACCACCATCAAAACAACCACCACAACTGCGAAATATGCAGATCAACTTTGCCGATGAGGTTAGTTATCATCGCCCCTACTGGCTTAATGCATATGTTTCCACATGCGCCTCAAATAGCCTCCTTTGTTTTTCAGAGCACCGTTCGCGTGGCGCCTTCCAGGCAACAGCCAAGCTCAAGCTTTGCGGCGCCTATTTCAAAGGAGGTAGATTTTCGCTAAATATTCGCCTCACATTTATATTAGCGGTAGCAAAATGTTTGTGTTATGAATATGTTTTCATCAGGAGGAAGAGAAAAGAGCTCTAGCAGAAGAAAGGGAGAAGCGGGCTGGGGCGGCAGAACGGAGAATAGCAGCCATGCAGAATAAGGGCTGTGCAGCAGGCTTTGCCGATGACATCCCGTGCTCTTGCTGCAATTCCTCGCTAGCGGGGAAGATACCATTCCACAGGTACCATTACAAATATTGCAGCACCACTTGCATGCATATTCATAGGGAGATTCTTGAAGATGGATAAAAGAAAAGTTTCTAGTAATTTCCCATAAAATTGTAAAATTTCTCCCGAAATTAATGTCTCCTGGAAATCAGTCTCGATGGTTTTGTTTTGCCCGAAACCAACATTTATAATATATTCTTAACTAAATTTCTGTAAAATATTATAACAGAATACGCCACATAGGCATTGATAGTGCTATATATATATCACTATAAAGGAAATATAGAATGCATGAATTTTAAATTCATTGGAGAGATTTCGGCTGTCCGATCTGAATGCATTATTCAGTAATCATCAGATCAAACACATCTCCTCTCCCCATTTTTTCGTAGGGCTCCTAAACCTACTAGAGGCCTCTCCTAAAGCTATGTAAAATTATAATTTTGCCCAAGTATAACCATAAATAAAACTTCAAAATCGGGTTAGCCACCCCCACCGGCTAAATGCCCACTATCAGCCCGCCTGTTATAATCCAACAAACTAATCGCAGCCTGCCAGCCCGCCAGCCTGCCAGCCCGCCAGCCTGCCAGCCCGCCTGATTTCAAACAATGTTTCCGGACAAAGCAATTTAAACCCGAAAATACTTCCTACAACGATGTGGGACTAAAGCATGGGTGAACAGTGGCTGCGCTTAGTTTCAATTAAGATTAAATTTCAATTAATGTCACGCCACTGTTCACCCGCCTGCTTTTATATAAAGTTTTGTTGTTTAATTTTTTAAAATAATATATATTTTATATTATATATAACATATCAATTAAGCGGGTGAACTGTGGCGTGAGTCACTGTTCATCCGCCTGTTTTTTTATAAAGTTTTGTTTTTAAATTTTTTTAATTAATATATTTTTAATATTATATATAACATTTCAATTAATATTTTTTTTGTATTAATTTTTAATATATATTTTTAATTGAACTGTCGAGGGCAGGCGGAGCCCGCCGCCACACACAGGTATTGTCGTGCACTGCACGGGGGGCAGGCGAAGCCCGCCGCCGCCGGCCGGGTACTGTCACGCTTGGTCATAGGGGCGGAGCCCCGTGTGGGACACTGGTTGTTGGGTATTGTATCCATAATAACCCGGATTTGAAGAAGGACCCAGTTAAGCTAAGATGAATTGTGACTGTATTTGATGTTGCTTTTGAGTTATGTACTTGCATGTCTACAATGCCAAGTACACACCAATGCCAGGTTACAGTGGATCAGTAAATACAAGACTATACAATATAATTTCTCATTGTGTAGGCTATTGTGTTGACTCACGTGTAATCTCTCTATTGGGGTGTACTTCTATCCCAAGTACAAGAGAAGGCTCAAGGATGGTCAAGGGTTAGATCCAAAAAAATAGGAATTTTACTTGAGTAAAATTTGGCAAGTATGGTTAAGCATACACGTCGAATTCGTCGAGTATCATCGTTGATACACGCTGAATTTGTCGAGTATACTTACCAATACCCGTCGAATTCGTTGTATACACTTATGGTAAATTCATTGGATAAGTGAAAAATCTGTTAAGTAAAATTCGCCGAGTATCATCATGCATACTCGTCGAATGTATCTAATGATATTCGTCGAATTCGTCGAATATGCAAAGTGATATATGCCGAATTCGTCGAGTCCAGTCGACGCTACTTCTCTAGATTTTTCCAAGGCTAATTCGTCGAATATCAAAGCGTTGAGTGCGTTGAGTTAACTCGACGATATTCGATGAATGCCGCCTTTGGCGTTGAGTGAGCAAAAAGTGTCGAGTGTATCGACGTTGAGAGCGTCGAGTCTATTGACCAATACTCGACGAATTCGTCGAGTATACCTGGTGATACTCGATGAATTCGTCGAGTATGACTCTGCGCTATAGCGTTGAGTGACCAGCCGGCCTGGGATATTTTGGCTAAGTTCTTTTCGTCGTATATCAAGATGATACTCGACGAATTTTTCTTAGGTCATTTTCCAAAAATTTCTTCCTCCTGTCACGGGTTCGGTCGGTCATGTACAGTGCTTTTTAGCTTTTGTTTTTGGAAATACTCTTTATATCGTTGGAGGGTTTATCTCTATAAATACTTAGGGATATTCTTATTTATTGCTAATCTTGCTTTGTGCTAATTTGCTCTCCGATTCAAACGAGAAAAACTTTCCAAAATCAGCGATCGTCGGCCTCCTGTTCGCATGCGATTTCCGATCAGCCGATACCCGCAGGCACAACAAGATCTCGTCTTCCTCGACCTATACATCCTGATTGCTGCCTTCTAAAGACTTATATTCCTCCAGATCTAGACGGGTGAAGACTCAAGATTCAAGTTCTTCAAGATTTCAACTTTCCGAGTTCTCCAAGCTTCAAAATCTACTATTACAAAGAACGTCAGAGTGAAAACTTGTAATCGTTGTTGTTGTTGTAATATTCTTTTACATATTGTAGGAGATTTTTCTCCGAGTTTGTAGATCCATTTGTGGATCGAGTGAGTAGATCCGATTGTAGATTGAGTAAGTAGATCTGGTTTGTGGATCGAGTTGTAGGAGAGGTTGTTCTCCGAGTTGTAGGAGCGTTGTCTCCGAGTTGTAGGAGTTGCGGCTCCTAGGTGTAAGATTTGACGAAATCTGAGTTTGGTGAAGTAGCCGAATCTAGCCCTTCGTGGTAGATAGGCGAGGCGGGAAAGTGGACGTACCCAACTCGGGGAACTACTATAAATCTTTGTGTTTGTGTGCTTGATTTTTAAGTGATTTTTATTCTGCGAAAAGACACAAATATCACCTATTCACCCCCCTCTAGGTGATTTAGGTAGACGCTAGATACTTTTAATTGGTATCAATAGAGCGTTTTGGTCGATAAGGTTAACACCTTGATCAAGATCCCTGATCTAGCGTTAAGAGATTCTGCATAGTCACCATGGATAGAAGCAAAGACATGTCGTCTATGAAGCTACCGGTATGCACTAAAGAAAACTTTTCCATGTGGAAAGAACGAGTATGGTTCTTCATGGAAGCTGATGATCCCAGAATATTCCAGATTGTGGAAGAAGGACCACATATTTCGAGACAGGCCTCAGCTCTAAATCCAGCCATCATGATTCCGAAGAAAATGATGGATCTCACTAAGGATTGGATTGCCCTAGTCTCCCTGGACAAGAAGGAAAAGAATATCATAACAAGTGCAGTGGACGATTCAATGCTCCAGAACTTATTCCACTGCAAGTCTGCCAAGGAGATGTGGGACTGTCTTGTTGTCCTAATGGAAGGTACTGAAGAAGTGAGAGACGATCGCAGATCGTTGATGAACTAGGAGTACGAAGCCTTTAAGCAAGGTGCAAATGATTCCATAGATGATAGCTTCGAGAAGTTCTTCAAGATAGTGAACGATGTCAGGAACTACGACCGCGCCTTCACTAATGGTGAACTGAACGTCAAATTCCTTAGATCCCTGACTAAGGACTGAGATACCAAAGTTGTTGCCATTAGGGAATTTGGGAAGCTGCCGGAAATTGACCCTCAGAACCTATTTGGCAAATTGCTCTCCTACGAGCTCCAGATGAATACCAGGAAGAAGGAGGAGCAAAACAACAGAACTTCAAGCAGAGTCAAGCCAGTGGCTCTGAAGGTTGAAGGTTCGAGGAAGTCTAAAGTTGTGTCACCTGTAAGGACACGAGCTCCCGATACTCTAGAAGACTCTGAGCCAAGTACGTCGGGCTCCGAGCTATCGGATAGAGAATTGTCTATTATCTCCAAGCAGTTCAAAAAACTGCTAAGCAAGAGGAGACAGATGAAGAATCAGTCGTCCTCCTCTAACTACACAAAATCTCATCGTGATGGAGATCGCTCAAAGAAAAGCTTCAATAACAGGTATAAATCGAAACCGAATAAACATTTTTCCTCTGACATTGTTTGCTACTGTTGTAATAAGTAAGGACATGTGATTGCAGAGTGCCCCTATAAGAAGAAGGATGGTTCTAAGAAGGAAGAAAAGAGATCCTTCAAGGGAAAAAGAAAAGAAGAAAAGAGCTTTGTCGCCAAGAAGTCGAAAACTCTCAGTGATAGTTACTCGAGCTTAGAAAATGAGGAAGCCTACTTCGGGCTTATGGCACAATCAGACGAGGAAGTGGGCGATTCCAAGTACCGCGGGAAGGTAAATTCGCACACAATACTCTCTGAGTCTGAAACGTCCACTAATGGTCATCAAGACTATTCTTCTGGTGAGGACGAATCAGAATTGATGGCTCAGCACGAGCACCTATTAAAGGCTTTCGACAAATGTCGTAAGGTAGTCCAAAAGCAGTTAAAAGAGATTGCCTCCCTCAAGGCAGTGAAAACTAATCTGAAGTAAGAAATTGCAAAATTACTTCCTCTCAGAGATGAAGTCCACTCCTTGAAAGAGGAACTCAAGGGCTTCGCTGAGACATTGAGTCTGAAAGAAAAATATCTTGATGAGCTGGAAGAAGCTCGCGGAGGAGAGAAAACTCGTTGAGAGTTACTCCAAGCCGAAGACTGTTCTCCCTCTCATTGATGAGTTCTCAGCTCCTAAGAAGGGTAGTGGTCTTGGCCACGTAGCCGGAAAGGGTAAGGCTGCCAGGAAGGCTAACGCCAAGGAAAAGGGGAAGGCACCCATGGGTCAACCCTCGTTTAGGAAGGTAATCTTCCCGACAAACAAGTGTGACCTGAAGTCATCCTTTGGTCATTATGCTAGGCCTACTTATGTAGAGCCCAAGAATAGATACCAGGGATGGACCCGTCTTCGTGACTTTGGTGCCAGCGTGTTCAAAGCACCTTATGAAGAAATTCAGTTGAAGAGTTATGGTCCATATGTATATGACCATAACAATAAGAAGACACCAAAAACCAAAACTGTTGTGCCTAAGGCTAAAGAGTTGTGGAGCTCCTATGTATGCTGCCACCAGGAGGCCTTCACCTCTAAGAATGCTGCCCCTACTAGAACTAAGCTCCAAAAGGTAAAACAAGAGTACAAGATAAGGTACAACAGGTTTGACTGTTGGTGTTGCGACAAGATTGATCATTTTGGAGCAGATTGTTGGTACAATCCTGCTAATTATGTAACCCCACGAGTTAGCAGTGCGAGACCGACCACTCGCAAGGTTAATGTTCCTAGTGGTGTTCAGCTGACCAGGAACCAAGGACCCAAATACGTTTGGGTTCCAGGTAAAATGATTTGTTTTTGTAGGTATGTCCAAAGGCCACCAAAAATCCGATCTGGTATTTGGACAGTGGATGCTCTCGGCACATGATCGGGACAAGAAACCTTTTACTTGAGTATACCTCAGTCAAAGACGGACCAAAAGTGATATTTGGAGGGTCAGACATGTAAACTATAAAAGGCTATGGTATGATTTCCAACGGCGTAGTATCTTTCACAGACGTAGCTTATGTTGAAGGATTACACCATAATCTTATAAACATAAGTCAGCTATGTGAGAAAGGCTACATCGTTGAGTTCTGCAAGGATAAATATTTGATAAAATTGTCTGCAAATTTGGAGACGATCTTAACAGACACTCGGAGCAGAAATATTTTCTGTTTGAATTTTCTTTGTTTATACAATTCTACCCCAGTGTATTTTATGGCTAAAAGTAGCACGTCTCTCTGTGACCAATGACACAAGAGATTAACACATATTAATTTCAAAATAATAAATATGATATTTTCTCACAACTTAGTGCGTGATGCCCCCAACACTAAGTGTCTTAAAGAGAGTCCATGTCACTCCTATCAAATGGGTAAGCAGACACGGACAACCTTCAAGGGTATTGTTGAAAAAGATTCTAAAAGAAGTTTATACTTACTTCATATGGACTTATTCGGTCCTATGTCTATTCACAATTTAGGAGGTAAGGTCTACACGTTAGTAATTATTGATGACTACTCGCGTTTTACTTGGGTGTTCTTTCTGAAACATAAGTCAGACACCTTCGGGTTTTTCACCAATTTTATCCGGCAAATTCAGAACGAACTGAACTACTCAGTAGTCAAAATCAGAAGTGACCACAGAACAAAGTTTGAGTCTAGTGCCATGACAGAATTCTGTGAAAGTCAAGGTATCTTTCATGAGTTTTCCTCCCCGCGTACTCCACAGCAAAATGGAGTTGCTAAGAGAAGGAATAGAACCCTAATAGAAGCATGTACAACTATGTTGAACGACGCTTCACTTCCGGAGTACTTCTGGGCTGAAGCAGTCAACACAGCGTGTCACGTGCAAAGCAGAGCACTTATCAACAAAAGCTATCGTAAGACTCCCTATGAGCTATTGAAGGGCAGAAAACCGACTGTGTCCTATTTTAGAATCTTTGGATAAATGCTTCGTACTTAATAATGAGAAGTATTACCGCACAAAGTTTAGTGAAAAGTGTTTTGAAGATATTTTCGTAGGATATAATAGCCATAATAAGACTTATAGGATTTTTAATAAGAAAACCCTGGTGGTAGAAGAGTCAATAAATATTGTATTTGATGAGATAAGATGCTCCAAAGCAGCTCGTCTAGTGTTATTGGTGCAGATGCAGGTACAAGGTTCAAAGAGCTAAGCTTGGATGAAGCTGTCAAGGAAGAAGCTCCAAGCTCATTCAAGATCATCGATCCAGGCTTGGTGGATGAAGAACCACTAGAGGAAGAATTGTTACAACCTACCGAGGATGCACCAGATGTTGCAGAGCCTGCTGGAGGGAGAGCAAGGAATCTAGGGTTCAGACACCTAAGAGATCACCCAGCTGATCAGATAATAGGAGAGTCAGGAGATGGTGTGAGAACTAGAAGAGGTACAACTAATGGGGTTATGCATCTTAGTTTTTTTATCTCAGGTTGAGCCGAAGAAGTTTGAAGAGGCAAACATGGATGCTTCGTGGATTCTGACAATGTAAGAGGAACTCAATCAATTTGAACGATGCAAAGTCTCAGAGTTGGTGCCCAGGCCAAAGGGACAGAACGTGATCGGTACCAAGTGGATATTCAGAAACAAGCTGGACGAATACGGAGTAATCATCAAGAACAAGACCAAACTTGTAGCACAAGGATACATACAAGAAGAGGGGATCAACTTCGACCAGACCTTTGCTCCAGTGGCTCAGCTCGAGGCGATCAGGTTGTTTCTTGCGTATGCTGCCCTCAAAGGCTTCACTGTTTACCAAATGGACGTGAAGTCAGCATTCCTCAGCGGGAATCTGAATGAGGAAGTATACATAGCGCAACCCCCAGGTTTTGTAAATTCTCTATTCCCTGATTATGTTTACTTTTTAAATAAAGCTCTATACGATTTAAAGCAAGCTCCGCGAGCTTGTTATGAGACGTTGTCTAGTTTTCTTTTTGAGAACAAATTCACAAGAGGAAAGATAGACAAGACATTATTTCTTAGGGAAGTTAAAGACAAGATTCTGCTAGTGCAAATCTATGTCGACGACATCATATTTGGCTCTACGAAAGACAACTTTTGCAAAAAGTTTTCTAAACTTATGCAAGGAAAGTTTGAAATGAGCAGTATGAGAGAGCTGAAGTATTTCTTAGGACTTCAGTTGAAGCAATCTGAAGATGGAATTTTCATCTCTCAGAAGAAGTTCACCAAGGAGCTTCTTAAGAAATTCAGAATGGAGAACGCAACCTCTATGAGGAGTCCAATGGGTTCAACTGTGTCTCTGGACAAAGATGAGGAAGGGAAACCTTTTGATGAAACCAAGTACAGAAGTCTAATTAGATCCTTGCTCTACCTGACTGCCAGTATAGAGCAACTGCTAGTAGATCAGATATAATGTTCTCAATATGTGTTTGCGCTAGATATCAGGTAAACTCTAAGGAATCTCATTATGTCGCTACAAAGCGGATTTTAAGATACCTTAAGGGTACACTCAATCTTGGTTTATGGTACCCGAGAAATAATGATGTCGAACTAATTGGTTTTTCAGATGTCGATTTTGCAGGAAGCATGGATGATAGGAAAAGCACTTCCGGGACATGCCAATTCCTCGGAAGACGGCTTATCTCTTGGAGCAGTAAGAAGCAGAATTGTGTGGCAACTTCTACTGCCGAGTCAGAATATATCTCTGCGGGTAGTTGTTGTGCACAACTTATATGGATCCGGAGTCAACTAGAAGACTATAATTTGAAGTTCAGAAAGATTCCAATGTATTGCGACTCATCCAGCGCAATAGCGATCACAAACAATCCAGTCTCCCATAGATGGACAAAGCATATTGAGGTGCACTATCACTTCATCCGGGAGCATGTGGAGAACAAGGATATAGCCCTCAGCTATGTCCCGACGGACAGACTGGTTGCAGATATTTTCATGAAGTCGCTGGACGAGGCCAAGTTTTCGTTCTTCAAAACAGAACTAGGCATGCTAAAGATGGACTCGTGAAGAAGGCTAAGAAAACATGAATTCACTCGGGAATTAATTCAGGACGACAAAAGAATTTTCTAAGGAACATTCGGCGAATATCGGAAGGCAAATGCGCCAATTATGCATCCGGTAAATCTCGCCGAATTTAACTTGTGCAAAAAATTCTTTCTTACTATATTGGATCCGAAGAACCGACGACAAATAATGTACGCGCCTTCTAGGTTAATTAGAAAATTATATATATATATATATATATATATATATATATATATATATATATATATATATATATATATATATATATATATATATATATATATATATATATATATATATTATATATATATATATATATATATATATATATATATATATATATATATATATATATATACACGAGTGACAGACACGGGCCTCCGCCCGATGGCAACGCGCCATAGTACCCCCCCCCCCCCCCCCCCCCCCCCCCCCCCCCCCCCCCCCCCCGTGGGCTCCGCCTGCCCCCGACAGTTTTTATAAATTAAAAATAAACTTTTTAAATTAAACAATTATTTTAAACGGATAAAAATTAACAGTGAATGAACCGCCACTGTTCATTTAATTAATCTGCAACTCACTTTGTCAATCCGTAACTCACTGTTCATTTAATTAATCCGCCCCTGTTCATTTAATTGTTGATTCGAAACTCACTGTTGACCCAACTGTTCACCGTCATTTTTTAGTCCCACATCGGCGCCTGCAACATGTTTCTTCTACTTTAAAAGGATTTGTGCGGGGTAAATGTGCAGAGCTGATTTGACAATGGTGGGCTGGCTAAGCAAAACGGGAGAGGGTTATGGGTTAGTCTGCTTGTTAGCGGGTTGGTTGTGGTTAACCCGATACTTGAAAAATTATTTAATTTTATGGGTTATGTTGGGCCAAAATCGTATTTTTACATAGGTTAAGGATACCCTAGTCCTAGGTTTAGGAGACCTAGTAAAATATGGAGAGAGGTTGTGCGGTTGATCGGACGGCTGCTGAATAATGCATTTAAATCAGACGATCAAAATCACTCCAATGAATTTAAAATTCATCTATTTCATACTTTTATTATAGTGGTAGATATATATATATATATATATATATATATATATATATAGGATAAGGGGGGCAGCTGCATTGTTACTTTTCGTCGAAACCTTCCGCCGATCCGCCCAATACAGAAACCCGATGATTCGTCTCCCGCGACACAGTCATTGTCTTCCTCCGGTGTCCAAGGATTCTTTCGTCTACGATTAGGGCCGTGAACTCCTTCCAAACCCTAGTCGACAGACAAGGATCAGAATTTCCCGAAACCGTGCTGCCGTCGAGACTCTGCTGTCGCCGATTCCTACAGTGGCCGAAGTATAGTTTGAAGCAGTCAGAAATCTAGTTCTGTGCAGATTCCGTTTTCTCCATGGCTCCCAGAAGTATCAGTGGCTTGCTAGGGGGAGGTGACTTGGTCCGCACAGGCTTTGCTGATGCATCCGATGAGTTTAGAAATGTCATTCTCATGTTGGAGACCGCTGAACTCTCCTTCATCCTGGAACACCCATGCAAAGTTCTAGACAAGGAAGTTCTTGAGTTCTTCTAGCATGCCAAGTTTAAACATGAAGACACAGTTATCAAGAGCAAGATTCAGAAGTACAAGGTTAAGGTGAAAGCCTCTCTTCTGTCTAGGTATTTGCAGCTTCCATTCTATGAAGAGGCCGATTACCTAGACGAAGATGATTTCTCTAGAGCCCTGTTGTTTTGTGGACTGCCCAGAGGTTCAAAAGCAGTTAGGCGCAAGGGGATGAACGATGAAGGAAAACTTCTTTCAGACATCGTTGACAAAGTATTGCTATGCAAAACTGGATCACATGACTACCTTTCTACAGAAATGTTCAAGGTGCTAGTTGCAATTATCTGCAGGAAGAAGTTGGACTGGGGTGCTTTGTTGTTTGACAAGATCAAGGACAGCCTCCGCACTCCTAACTTTTGGAGGATTATTAGCCTGTACCTGAATCAGATGGATGGTGATAAGTTTGATATGACCAAAGGAGTACCTATCCATCATCTCAAGAAAATCGACTCCACAATATTCACAAGATGGGATAGGAGGATCACCAGGGAAGGGGGAGCCCCATATTTGGCTGTGGAGGAGGAAGATCAGACTCCTGAGGATAGGATTCCTTCTTTACACCCTAGTGAAGCCCCTGATATATTGTGTGCAGGAGCTGAGGGGGAGCCAGCTGTTTCTTCAGTTGCAGAAAGTCCAGTTCAAGTCCCAGAGCCAGAGAATCTTGATAGTTTAACTTTCAAGGCAGCCTAAAACACCTAGAGGGGGGGGGGGTGAATAGGTCCTGCTTCTTTTTCTAAAACTTCTAGACAGAATTCAATTTATTAACTAATACAAAAACACAGCAATCACAGAAAACAACACATCACAGATTGCACTATGTTTTATAGTGGTTCCCCAAGGTCTGGGTACATCCACTTTCCCCCTTCACCTATCTAGCAGTATGCTAGATTCGGCCAAACTTCCACTTATCTCAGATCAATAGATCTTACAACTCAGAACCCAACTGGTTCCTACAACTCAGGCACAACTGCCCTACCTCAGCCTTGCCCCAAGGCCTACAACTCAGAGAATATCCTTCTCCTACACTCAGGCAATCAGCCCTACCACTCAGAGTTCAACACTCCTACACTCAGCCTTTATAACATAGGCTTACAACTCAGATCTGTATAAACAGATCCTACAGAAATATAGAAAAGATTGTTTTAAATTGTCTTGCCAAGTTGAGAGAGAAGAGGCAATGACAATTCTTAATCAGCTGATGCAATCAACTGTTTCTTAGCCTTCTTCAAAGCTTCTTGAAAATGTACTTAGCTGAGTTGATTCCAAACAGCTTCTTGAGAATCCACAGATGGATTCTTTCTTCTTCTTCAAATTCTGACTTGATCTCTCTCTATCCAGAACTTTGAATGATTCTTCTGAATTCTGATTAGAACTCTTCTTAGATCTATCCTTAGATAGTCTTCTTAGATCTCCCGGAGAAGATCTTCTTAAGTGCCTAGCACTTTCTTGAAATGAGTAGAATGTAATCCTTCTCCACTTTCTGATCCAATGTATTTCAAAAGGTCAGTTCTATATGTTTGTTCTTCTCCTTCTTCTGAATCTGTCTATTTATAGACATTCTTCATGGTAACCGGCTGATCCGGTTTCTAACCGTTTTCTGACAAGTCTGACAACTTCAGTTAACTGGTGACAACCCACAGCTGTCAAGTCTTCAAACAAGTCCTGTGCCTTAGTGTTGAAACAATCTGTCAGAAAGTGTCGAGACCATCTGTCTATTTGTGTCGACACAATTGACTTTGGTGTCGACACTGCCTTCAGTGATGTCGACAAAATTGCCTTTGTGTCGACACATCTTCTTCTGAAAATAACTTGGTCTTTGACTCTGCAGTGTGTCGACACAAGTCCTGTGTGTCGACACAGTTGTTGTAGAATCATAACTTTAGTAAGTGTTGACTTAGCCTTCAGGTGTCGACACATTCATTCTTTAGCTTTGCTATAATGTGTCGACTTACTCACTATGTGTCGACACATTCTGCTGGTGACGACAAACCTGTGGTCGACTATTTTCTTCTGTGTCGACATATTCAGATGATGTCGACAAACTTGAGATCGACTATACTCTTTAGTGTCGACACATTCTCCCAATGTTGAGGTCGACGTTTTTCTTCTGTGTCGACACAATTTCCCAGTGCTGTGTCGACTTACTTCTTCTGTGTCGACACAATTTCCCAGTGCTGTGTCGACTTACTTCTTCTGTGTCGACACAATTTCCCAGTGTTGTTGTAGACTATGTTATGTGTCGACACTTTTTCCCAGAGTAGTGTCGACTTACACCTTCTGTGTCGACACACTTTCCCAGTGTTGTGTCGACAACTTTCTTCTATGTGACGACACATGTTCCTTTGTGTCGACACTTGGACTTAGAATTTTTTCTGTAAACTTTAACATTTCTTTACCTGCACATGTCAACTCAAAACTACATCAAATACAACATGATGTATATCATTGAGCTAGGTTGGGCTTCTTCAAATCAGGTACACATTTTCCAATGTACCCAACAATCTCCCCCTATTTGGAGAAGTCATAACCCTTATAGCCAATGATATACACCATTTATAAATAGTATAAAATGATGATATATGACAATACACAGGGATACTTAATTATAAACAAAATAATAAGAACATCATGGATAAAACAATCTATCACAGATTTAACAAAATTTTGTTTATTACTGGGTAATGTTTGATTACATGGTTTTTCTTTGACTGATCACATTACATCATTACAAAACATTATGAAAGAACTAAAACATTATCAGGATTGATCAGGCTCTCTAATAACAATCCCTTGGCCAGATTTAATTTTAGCTGTCACAGGAGCTTCTGATTCTTCAGCCATCTTTTTTCCCTTAAGATCAGCTTTCTTCTTAGCTTCTTCCTTGAGCCTTTGCCTTTCAAAATAGTGAAAAGGCTTTGGGAAGTATTTGCTTGGCTCCATAGCATCAGTTGGAAGTCTTCCCATCTTAGCTTTCCTTCTGAATTGTACAATGGCTTCTTGTCTTGCCTCATACTTCTGCCATTCCTGCTCATTGTACCACTTGCCCCTTTCATGAACTTGATCTTTGACAGCTTTCCATGCAGTGAGTATTATATTTCTGGAAGTAGGACTCCACTGCTCAAAATCTGGCTTCAGCTCAGCCTGCTCTCTAAATCTTTTCTTTGACAGTAGAGCATCTTGCTGTTCTTGCAAATTTACCTCAGGCTTATCAACCTTTCCAAAGATAACATTTACAACTTCCTTTGAAGGACTATACATATATTGCACTTGCTGATCCAATATATCAAAATCTGGAGGGGGGTAAATGACTTGGGCAACCTCAGGTTGGTCACCTTCAAGTAGTCCTGTTTGTAGACCTGACTCAGCCACCATGTTATCATCACACAATGGTGGATATCCCAATGTGGCTCTTATACTATTGGTCACCCATTTGGCATGCTCAGAGCCTGCATGAATTAGCATCCTCTCCCCCTTTATGGCTTCTCTTGATACATGATCTCTAAGATCTTCTTTCTGGAATCGAATTTGGCCATCCAAATAATTCACTCCCTCTTTGAAAAATGGTCTTAACTTTTGAAGCTTTTCAGATATTTCCTGTTGAGAGGTTGTGATGGCAGTCTTAACAGATGCAATTGCAGCCTGAAAATTCTTATCAAATTCTTCCATTTCTTTGGCTCTATTTGCAGGCATCCCTGGAACAATCTTCTTCACCTCTTGAATGATCTCATTATGAGATTCAGTTAAATTGTCATTCATTCTTATTTGATTTTCCAGAACATAACCTTGCTTCAAAGCAATATCATCCACCTTTGTAGAGATAGCCTGCTGTTGTTTAGCCAGATAAACTACAGCATTGCCACCCTTGTGGAAGCAATCTGTCATTTCAGTTTTATTTAAGTTGACTTGAAATTGGATAGATTTGATATCTTGGGCTAAGTCAAACTGCAGATTTTTGTTGCTTTCATCAACATATTTCTCAATGGCCACCCTGTGGTCATCCAATTTCACCTGTAAATCCACCAAGAACTTGTTATAATCAACTTCAGGAGGTGGTGGTGGAGGTGATGTCTGTAAAGCCTGCTTATAAGTCTTGCTTCTTCTTTTAAATACAACCAGTTTTCTTTTCTTAGCCAACCTGGCTTCTTCAGTCTCAGATTCAGAAGTACTCTCAATGTGAACTCTATCTGCTTCAGTGCCATGTTGCTCAGTTTCAACATGTACTGGCTCCCCCTCAATTCTTTGCTCCTCCTCTATTCTTGAACTTTTTCAATCTCTTGAACTTTCTCCACTTCTTGTTCTAGCTCTATGTCAAGAGGCTGCTCAATATCTTGGTCCTCTTCTATTCTATCAGTAGCTATGTCATCATTAGGAAATAACTCATCCAGAGTGTATTCTTTTTGAACTGGAGCATCTGAAGATAAGTCATTAGGTGCATCCTTGTGCACATTCTCAGGCAGCTGCATATCTGGAGTAGGAGAAGACACATGCTCCCCCTGAACCTGTGCAGACAAAAAAAACTTTTAGAAAGTCTTTTATAGTAAAATACATTTGCTCCCCCTACACCTGTACCACTTGTACCTGAGCATGGGTAGATACATTTTGAGCAGGAGATTGAACTGGCTCCCCCTGCATCTGTGCAGATGTATCTACTTGATGAACTGTAGTGGAGGCAGGTTGTTCTTCACTCTGTATCCTTAGTGGGTCCTCTTGTTGTTGCTCAGTCTCGTGAGCTGGAGAAGGGGATCTTACAGGGGTGTCTGGCCTGCTCTCTTCAGGCACATCCTTAGACAGCACCCTTTCCCACCTGGAGAATAGTCTCATGTCCATCCTTCTCATATGATTGATTTTAGATCCTGGCAGTTGCTGCATCACTTCAGGGATTGCTCCATTGAGATATAGACTTATGATCCTAGCCATGTTAGGCTTCTTGATCCCTTCTTTAATCTTGTCAAATAGGATTACTGACCAATCAGTAGGAATTGTAAAGACAATCCTGGTCATAAGGTTGAACATATAGGCAGAAATCCTATCATGTCCACCTGTCTTGCAGAGAATTACTTTCCCAACTATTTCAGACAAGAACTTTCCTTGCTGATTCATACCCTTCCTATTGAATGCAGCTCCAATCTTCATGTTTGAATCCAAACCACACCATTGAAGGGCTTCCCTTGTCTTAGAACTAGGAACCTCTTCTTCATTTTCAACCACATGTAATTGCAAAAACTTTCTCAACCCTCTTTGGGTAATCTTAATCTTAGTCCCGTGAACAATGGACTTGATCTTGAGTTCAGTAGAATGGACTGATGCTGAGATAAAGAACTCATGCACCTCCTTCTTCCAGATCTTGGATGGTTCTGAGACAAGAAATTCTAACCCTGATGCAGAGAGAAGGGTGATAACTCCTTGAACATCAGGCGGCGCCTCTGCAAACGCCTGGCGCACCAACTCATACCCTTCATTAACATTGTCTTCAATCCTTGGCGCCATCGTTGTGTCGAGAAAGCTTGAGAGAAGAGAGAAAGAAAGACTGTCGACACAGGGTTTGAGTTTCGAAAACCTTGAAAGCGTGTCGACACAAAGAGCTTTTTGACCTATTTATAGCTTCTGTTGAAAGAAGTTCAAAAGGCGCCAAAAACAGTCTAAATGTGTCGACACAGACGGAATGTGTCGACACAAGCTTCTATTAACTCGACATTTCTTCAGCCTACTATGTGTCGACACCAATTTGTGGTTATGTCGACACCTTGGATACATAGTAGAAAGACAGAAATTCTGTGTCGACACTAAGGACAAGTGTCGACACATATTTTGTAAGTGTCGACACCATAATTCTGGTTGAGTCGACATTACATTCCTGGTTAAGTCGACAATAAAACTCTTAAGTGTCGACACATATTCTCTGTGTCGACACAATATTTCTGACTTGTCGACATAATTTCTCTGAGTCGACACATTATTACTGAATGTGTCGACACATTCTTACTTAGCCAATTTCTGTAACTTCAATGTGTCCTTTTTAACACTTGATTATTGTTGTTACTACTTTTACTTACTTATAACCCATTTCAATAGCATTGTTAATGATTTTGTTTAATACATTAATCAATGGTTAACATACCTAATTCAATTTTGAATTTATTGAATTTGGTTTCATCTAAAGGCTTAGTAAATACATCTGCTATTTGATAATCTGTTTTTACAAATTCCAATGAGATGTCACCTTTTTCTACATGTTCTCTAAGAAAATGATATTTGATTTCTATATGCTTAGTTCTACTATGAGAAACTGGATTATTAGCAATAGAAATAGCACTCTTAGAATCACATAAAAGGGGTGTTCTACTTACCTGAATACCATAATCTTTAAGCTGATGCTGCATCCATAATAGCTGTGCACAGCAGCTTCCTGCAGCAATATACTCTGACTCAGCTGTGGAAATTGCCACACTAGTCTGTTTTTTACTACTCCAAGATATTAGTCTTCCTCCCAGGAATTGACAAGTACCTGTAGTACTCTTTCTATCCTCTCTACATCCTGCAAAATCTGCATCTGAATAGCCTGTTAGTTGAAAATCTCTATTCCTAGGGTACCAAAGACCTAGAGTAGGAGTGCCCTTTAGATATCTCAGAATCCTTTTTACTGCAGTATAATGAGATTCTTTAGGGCAGGCTTGGTACCTAGCACAGACACATGTTGCATACATAATGTCAGGTCTACTAGCAGTGAGATATAGTAGTGACCCAACTATTCCTCTATACAATGATTCATCAACAGGTTTACCTGCCTCATCTTTGCATATTGGCATACTTGTGCCCATAGGAGTTCTCATGGAGGAGGATGACTCCATACCATATTTTTTAATTAATTCCTTGGTGAACTTAGACTGGGATATGGACAATCCATCATCAGTCTGTCTTACTTGGAGTCCCAAGAAGAACTTAAGTTCTCCCATACTGCTCATCTCAAACTTCCCTTGCATAAGTTTGGCAAACTTTTTACAAAGGTTGTTTTCAGTAGATCCAAAGATTATGTCATCAACATAGATCTGGACTAAGATGATCTTTCCTTTGGATTCCCTAAGGAATAGAGTTTTGTCTATCTTTCCTCTTGAGAATTTATTCTCAATGAGGAAGGTAGACAGGGTTTCATACCAAGCCCTTGGAGCTTGTTTTAACCCATACAAAGCTTTCCTAAGCTTGTACACAGAATCAGGTTTAAGAGGATCTACAAAACCTGATGGCTGCTCTACATATACTTCTTCTTTAAGATCACCATTCAGAAATGCTGACTTTACATCCATCTGGTATACTTTGAAGTCTTGGTAGGCTGCATAGGCAAGGAACATTCTGATTGCCTCCAGCCTTGCTACTGGAGCAAAGGTTTGATCAAAGTCAATCCCTTCTTCCTGCCTGTATCCTTTTGCAACCAATCTTGCTTTATTCTTTATTATTATTCCACTTTCATCTAGCTTGTTCCTATAGATCCACTTAGTCCCAATTATGTTGTGGCCTCTTGGTTTAGGAACAAGCTCCCAGACCTTGCACCTTCTGAACTGATTCAGCTCCTCTTGCATAGCATCAATCCAGTGCTGGTCTTGGATAGCTTCTTCAAACTTCTTAGGTTCCATTTGAGACAAGAAACTAGAATGCAAAACTGTGCTTTGATTTCTGCTTCTAGTTTGCACTCCTTGTCTTGGATCACCAATTATCTGATCAGTAGGATGATCTCTTAGATATCTTATAGCTGGAGGTAGATTCCCTTCAGGTTGAGCATCTCCAGCTTCTTCATTCTGCTGTTCCTCTTGGTTTTCATCAGCTTCCATTATCTCTTGTACTCCCCCTGGACAGCAGCCTTCATTTTCCAATGCTCCCTCTTCCTTTGAAGCTTCAGCAATGGAGAGCTTGTCCATCTTCTTGCTTATACCTGTTGAGTCATTTGATCTACAAGACAATTCACAATTGATTAATCTTGTTTCATCAAATACAATATGCACAGATTCTTCAACAACTTGAGTAGTTAAGTTGAAGACTCTATAGGCCTTACTATTTGTGCTGTACCCAACAAATATCCCATCCTGGGATTTGGCAGCAAACTTAGTCAAATAAGACTTACCATTGTTAAGTATATAGCACTTGCAGCCAAAGATCCTAAAATAGGATAGATTTGGTTTTCTGCCTTTCACAATCTCATAGGGAGTCTTTCTGTGGCTTTTGGTGATAGAAGCCCTATTGATGACATGACAAGCAGTGTTAACTGCCTCAGCCCAAAAATATTCTGGGAGAGAGGTGTCACTCAATAGAGTTCTACCAGCTTCAATTAATGATCTATTCTTTCTTTCAGCAATTCCATTTTGCTGAGGTGTTCTAGGTGAGGAGAACTCTTGGAAAATCCCAAAGTCTATACACAAGTTTGTCATGCTTTCAGATTGAAACTCAGTACCATGGTCACTTCTGATTTTGACCACTGTACTGTTCAGTTCATTCTGAATTTGCTTTACAAACTTAAATAATACACTTGGGGTTTCAGATTTTTGTCTCAGAAAGAACACCCATGTAAATCTAGAATAGTCATCTACAACCACTAGTGTGTAGACCTTCCTACCTAGACTGTGAACTGGCATAGGACCAAAAAGATCCATATGCAAGAGGTATAAGCACCTCACAGAATCCTTGTTTTCAAGGCTTTGAAATGAGGTTTTTGTCTGCTTGCCCTTTTGACAAGCTGAGCATACCCCTTCCTTTATACACTTAACTTGAGGCCCATTCCTCACTAGTTCTTTACTAAAGAGTTGGCCAATTGTCTTGTAGTTTAGATGAGCCAATCTCTTGTGCCACTTAACACAATGAGAAGCATTGTCATCAGCTACAAGACAAATGGGGGATGCCTTATTCTCACATTCAAAATTAAGGCAATACACATTTCTCTTCCTATACCCAGTCAATATGATCTCTTGATCACTTGACCTTTTGATATGACATCCATCCTTACCAAATGAAATGTCATATCCTAGATCACTCAGCTGGCTTATGCTTATTAGATTATGTTTCAAACCTTTTACATAGGCCACTTGGGTGATAGTAATTAGGTTTGAAGAGATGTTACCAAATCCTTTGATGACTCCTTTTTCAGATCCACCAAAGATCACTTTATGTCCATCTTTGACAGATGAATACTCCTTCAGCAGCCCCTTTGTTCCAGTCATGTGCCTGGAACAACCACTATCCAAGTACCATATAGGGGCATGGTAACTTGGATTCACCTGCAATACAGAATTACTTACCCTTAGAACCCAAGTAAGTCTTGGGTCCTTGGTTCAGGTTAGCCTTAATAAAGTTATCATAACCTCTTCTAACAGGTAGACTCTTATTCTTTATAACACTTGTGTTATACCAGCAGTCCAATGCAAAATGACCCCTCTTGCCACAGCACCAACATTCAAACTTATTGTATCTAGATCTAGATACATCCTTGTCAGAAGCATTTCTGTTCATTGCTGGTGCTGTTGCAACTTCTCCTACTGGTTTCTTAAAACCATAGGGCTTATGACCATAGGTAGGCCTGCTTGCCTTAACACCCTTGTTCTTCAGAACATTTGTCTTGATATGATCCTGAATGTCTTCATGATCATATATGTTAGAAGGCACTTTCTTCTTACCAAACCTTATGGGGACTGAAAGGTTTAGTGGCTGAATAGGGGCTTTGCCTTTCTTCTTGAATCTGCTAGCCCTGGAGTTACCCTTAAATCCTAATCCAGCCTTACCCTTCTGAGTGACAAATTCATCTATCAAGGGTAAGACAGATTTTGGCTTAGAGTAACTAGCCACTAAATCCCTTTCAATTCTAAGTCTGTCCTCCAGACTCTTTACTTGATCATTAGTATAATTAATTGTGCCCATCTGAATAATAGTTATATTTTCAGCTTGGCAATTTCAGCTAACTTTTGATCAAGGACTTTTTCTAACTCAGCTGTTGTAACCCTTAGATCAGCAATTTCCTGAGCCTGTGATTTAACCAGGTTCTTGCTTTTCTTAAGGGCCTGCAACAAGTCCCCATACTTGTCTATCAATTGATAGACATCTCCTTCAGATCCAGATGCATCTTCATCACTTGATGCAGATGTAGCTGATTCTTCACTTGTACTACAAACAAATGTACTGGAAGGACTGTTTACCTCATTAGGACCAGACTGATTCTGGCATAGGTCCTCTTCTGATCTAGTCATCAAACCCATGCATTGATGTTCATTGATGGAGTCTAGCAACTGCATAAACTCCTCTTCCTCAGATGCAGCATATAATCCAATATATGCTTCAGCTTCAGATCCTGATTCTGAAGTTGACTGGTCTGACAGACTTTTATCTTTCTTTGCTACAAAGGATTTCTCCTTCTTGCCTTTCTGATAAGTCTTCTTCTTTTCTGAAGATTCCTTCCTTTTGTCAGGACACTCAGCCACTACATGTCCAGGCCTATTGCAACAATAGCAGACAATCTTTGAAGTAGTGGCTTTGCTGGGCTTTGACCTGCTTTTCTCTTTCCTAGATGACCTTCTTTTCTGATAATAGTCATCTACTTGCTGTGATGAGGAAGGCCTAGACTTCCATTGCTTCTTTTTCAAGAACCTTTGAAATTGCCTAGTGAATGCAGCAAAGTCTGCATCTGAATCACTGCTGACTGAACCCCTATCTGAATTTTCAGAACTACCTTCTTCAACTTCCTTAGGAGGAGATGGTGATTTCCTCCTATTCTTTCTGGTGGCTTCAGCATTAAATGCCACAGTCTTTTCTCTATGCTCTCCTCTTGAGTTTCTTTCCTCCTCCTTCCTTACCATAAGTTGCATTTCATAGGATAGCAACTTTCCAAACAGAGTTGGAGGAGATATCTCTGCCAATTTTGCCACTTCTCTTATGGCACAGATCTTTGTATCCCAATCCTTTGATAAGGATCTTAAGAATTTGTCATTCAGTTCATAGGTACTGAAGACTCTTCCATAGGAAATTAGCTCATTCACAATTCTATAGAATTTCTTATAGCACTCAGTTATGCTATCAGATTTTCCTTGTCTAAAACTTTCATACTCCTGATTTAGCATAGATTTTCTGTCCAGCCTTACTTCTTCTGATCCCTCCATGTAGACAATCAATGTGTCCCACATCTCCTTGGAGGTCTTGCAGTGAATCAGATTCTGAAATGTTGAATCATCTATGGCACTGACAATTATGTTCTGTGCCCTTTTGTCCATGGTTGCCAAGATGATTTCATCCTTGGTCATTTCAGAATAAGTCTTTGGTGTTTGGATATTTGCATCAAGAACAGATATCTTCATTGGTATGAAGGGGCCTTCCTGTACTGTGATGTAAATCCTTGGGTCAGATGCTTCCATAAACAATCTGACTCTTTCTTTCCAGATCCCAAAGATTTCCTTCTTGCATATGGGTAATTTCATTGACCCTAGCTCCTTATGATTCTCTCCAGAACCCATCTTCTTGATTCTTGATTCTGCCTATCAGATCTACCTCAGACTGTTAAGTCCTTTTTGAGGAACCTCCCTCTGATACCACTTGATAGTTTAACTTTCAAGGCAGCCTAAACACCTAGAGGGGGGGGGGGTGAATAGGTCCTGCTTCTTTTTCTAAAACTTCTAGACAGAATTCAATTTATTAACTAATACAAAAACACAGCAATCACAGAAAACAACACATCACAGATTGCACTATGTTTTATAGTGGTTCCCCAAGGTCTGGGTACATCCACTTTCCCCCTTCACCTATCTAGCAGTATGCTAGATTCGGCCAAACTTCCACTTATCTCAGATCAATAGATCTTACAACTCAGAACCCAACTGGTTCCTACAACTCAGGCACAACTGCCCTACCTCAGCCTTGCCCCAAGGCCTACAACTCAGAGAATATCCTTCTCCTACACTCAGGCAATCAGCCCTACCACTCAGAGTTCAACACTCCTACACTCAGCCTTTATAACATAGGCTTACAACTCAGATCTGTATAAACAGATCCTACAGAAATATAGAAAAGATTGTTTTAAATTGTCTTGCCAAGTTGAGAGAGAAGAGGCAATGACAATTCTTAATCAGCTGATGCAATCAACTGTTTCTTAGCCTTCTTCAAAGCTTCTTGAAAATGTACTTAGCTGAGTTGATTCCAAACAGCTTCTTGAGAATCCACAGATGGATTCTTTCTTCTTCTTCAAATTCTGACTTGATCTCTCTCTATCCAGAACTTTGAATGATTCTTCTGAATTCTGATTAGAACTCTTCTTAGATCTATCCTTAGATAGTCTTCTTAGATCTCCCGGAGAAGATCTTCTTAAGTGCCTAGCACTTTCTTGAAATGAGTAGAATGTAATCCTTCTCCACTTTCTGATCCAATGTATTTCAAAAGGTCAGTTCTATATGTTGTTCTTTTCTCCTTCTTCTGAATCTGTCTATTTATAGACATTCTTCATGGTAACCGGCTGATCCGGTTTCTAACCGTTTTCTGACAAGTCTGACAACTTCAGTTAACTGGTGACAACCCACAGCTGTCAAGTCTTCAAACAAGTCCTGTGCCTTAGTGTTGAAACAATCTGTCAGAAAGTGTCGAGACCATCTGTCTATTTGTGTCGACACAATTGACTTTGGTGTCGACACTGCCTTCAGTGATGTCGACAAAATTGCCTTTGTGTCGACACATCTTCTTCTGAAAATAACTTGGTCTTTGACTCTGCAGTGTGTCGACACAAGTCCTGTGTGTCGACACAGTTGTTGTAGAATCATAACTTTAGTAAGTGTTGACTTAGCCTTCAGGTGTCGACACATTCATTCTTTAGCTTTGCTATAATGTGTCGACTTACTCACTATGTGTCGACACATTCTGCTGGTGACGACAAACCTGTGGTCGACTATTTTCTTCTGTGTCGACATATTCAGATGATGTCGACAAACTTGAGATCGACTATACTCTTTAGTGTCGACACATTCTCCCAATGTTGAGGTCGACGTTTTTCTTCTGTGTCGACACAATTTCCCAGTGCTGTGTCGACTTACTTCTTCTGTGTCGACACAATTTCCCAGTGCTGTGTCGACTTACTTCTTCTGTGTCGACACAATTTCCCAGTGTTGTTGTAGACTATGTTATGTGTCGACACTTTTTCCCAGAGTAGTGTCGACTTACACCTTCTGTGTCGACACACTTTCCCAGTGTTGTGTCGACAACTTTCTTCTATGTGACGACACATGTTCCTTTGTGTCGACACTTGGACTTAGAATTTTTTCTGTAAACTTTAACATTTCTTTACCTGCACATGTCAACTCAAAACTACATCAAATACAACATGATGTATATCATTGAGCTAGGTTGGGCTTCTTCAAATCAGGTACACATTTTCCAATGTACCCAACAAATCTGCTGACAGCGGTAGCTCAGATTGCTCAGATTATTGTGGAGGGGTTAATGCCTGATGAGGTTGAGGATAATGATGTTGCTGATGCTGATTTGACTGTGGATGACTATGAGTTAGATGCTGATGAGGAAGTGATTGTTGCTGATGAGCCCACAGATGCTGATAATGCTAATGATGGGTTTGAGCTAGTTCCAACAGAGAATCTAATTGTCCCTCTCCCAGAGATTGTACCTGCTTCATCTAATGAGGGGGAGGTGACTAAGACTTCGATATCGGTTGCTACTGAGGTTGACAGGTTTATCTGCAATCTTGAGAAGAGAGTTGCGAAGGCAACAGCAATACCTCCAGTTCTTCCAGAGGAGGTAGTTGAGATTTGTGATGAGGAAGGAGATATAGAGGAGCATCCTCCTGTCCTAGCTGCTGAAGTACCCTTGCTGCGTTCTAAAGCTCAATTATCTCTGATCGATGAGTCTCTCAGTGAAGATCTGTCTTCTCTTCCACCTATTACTTCTGAGACAGTTGCCACCTCCAGTGCTGATAGTTCAATTCTAAAGACGATAGAGGTCATGTTGGCAAGACAACAAGCGCAGTTTGAAGCGGCAATGAAGAAAATTCTAGACAAGGTAAAAGAGACTGAGCAAGACATTAACAATGCCTTGCTGAAGTCAAAATTCAGATTGAAGTGCTTGATACAAAGATTGACTTACTATTCGTAGAGGGTGGAAAAGCAATAAAGCTAAACATGGATGACCTCCAGTATACAAAAGAAATTGCTGATAATGTGGACACGAATGTAAAGACTATGATAGATGCCCACAACAGATCTATGGCTAACTTTGACAGCACTATTCCTACTTATTCTAATGCTGGGAACTCGTATATATATATATATATATACGAGTGACCCGCATGACCGTAGGGGCGGAGCCCCGTGTTGGGAACTCGTATATATATATATATATATATATTTATATATATTTATATATATATATATAGAAATAATTACCCAAACCTCCCATGTAAACTAGCATAATTAGTGAGAGCACCCCTCTTATTTTCGAAATTACAAAAAACCCCTTAAGATTTCTTTTCATTACCAAAACCTTTCCTGGTCTTTTCATTTCATTGCATTCATGAAGAAAAATACCCCCAGACACTGTTCACCGAGAGGGGTGTTTGTGCATGGATGTTTTGAAATTAAAACTTCAGGGGAGGTTTTTGTAATGAAATGAAAACTTTAGGGGAAGTTTTTGTAATTTCGAAAATAAGAGAAGTGCTGTCAGTAATTTAGAAAAGTTAGAGGGGAGGTCCCGGTAAATGGCCCTATATATATATATGGATTTATCTCATATGCGGGCGGCATTAGGTGCGGGCATGCAGGAGAAATGTTTTTTTACCATTGGATTGAATCCAGCGGCTGCAGGCTTATAGGGGCGGTGGCCGGTGGCGCGGGCTCGCCGGCCACCGGCCGCCCTGGATTCGCCGGCAAGTACGACGATGAATCCAGGGCAGCTGGTGGCCGGAGAGTCCGCTGCCGCCGCTGGGTTAAAAATTTACCCGCGGCCTTGATTGCCGACGTGCACAGTATGATTAATCATAATGTGCACGTTTTTAATCTACTATGCCGGAAAAGACGGCTCTTCTTCTCTGCCCGTACGCCCGCACATAAGCCCGTCCTCACAAGATCACTCCATATATATATATATATATATATATATTATAAAAAGAAAAACTTTCTTGCACATTTGAGTCCGAGTTCTTGCCATAGAACAAATCACAGTCGTCGGATATTTAAAAGCAGGACTGCAATTAAACTTTTCTCCCAAAATCCAACTCCTCCAAACCGCAAACAACCCGACACCCCCTCCCCCTTCCGCAAGTCTCCATCTCCGCCTCTCTAGGGCATCGACCAAGTGTGCATTGCAGCTCTTCCTCGCGTTCAGGTGAGCGCCCATCTCCCCAGACTTCTACCAACAGTAATTTTTCATTTGTTTGCGTTTGTCTGTGTCCGTTCACCACCGTTCTTTCACAATTTTAGGCCATTATCAAAGACGTCTTTGTACAACCCCTTATTCGTTGAGTGGGACCCAGAAACACCAAAGGCCAGGTCTGGTCTAGCCTCGGGTGAAGAAAAACTGCTCTCGGACGATCAGGGTGGAGCTCGACTCAACACCTATACTCAGATTTCGCCGAGATCAGCTCAGGTCTCGTCGAGCGGAGCTCGATGATTGTCGAACAGGTTCGGAACAGAAGAGCTCTCGCTCGGGAGCAGGCAAGAGTGCTCGCGCTCAGGTAAACAGTTTGTCGAGCAGAGCTCGATGCCCGCCAAGACAGGACGGGCTTCGGCCGAGACATTCTCCCGCCCAGGGGCGGGCGAGAAGGCTCGCTCCTCGCGAGGGCGGGAGCAGGCACAGCCTGTAGTATTCTTCAATATCCTTCTAGCTCCCACCTCGTGAGGGCGGGAGAGTTTTCGGCAAGGCGTAAGCGCGAGAGCCTTCAGTTCTCGGCAGGAAGGCTCCTGCCGGGTAAGGCCTAGGGTGAAATTACCTAGATGCCCTCAGGTAAAATTACCTGTATACCCCCAGGGTCTGCATTTAGCTCTTCAAAACAGCGGAGTTTGGCTGTTGGTAGACCAGGCAGGAGTAATTCAGTAATTTCAGGTAAGGAAAGGCTATAAATAGACCCACATGGGCTCCTTAGAAGGCAAGCTTTCATATTTTCTTAAGATTTTCTGGTGCTTTCTGAGGAGCTCCTAGCTCAGCATTTGGCTTTGGAGGGGAAGCGCTCAGAGATCTTTCGGGTAAGAGGTGGGACCTCCCAGCTGAGGATTTGGGTCGGTTTCTGGTCCTTTACTGCTAGTTAAAGGTCGGAGCTTGGGAGAAGTAGGTGTTGGCTACACCCCTGATTTCGAACTCTCGTTGAGGTCAAATTTTGGCTTCAACAGTTCTGGTGCGGTGAATGTGGAAGGTAGACAATACAAGAAAATCTTGAGTTGAGTCCCATGGCCGGAGGTGAAGGCGAAGGATCAGGCTCAGGAGGTTCCCCTTCTCGGGGGGAGGAGGCGATAAGGAAGATGCTGGAGGACTTCAGGTTTAGAGGTCATGCAGACCATCAATCTGGTATTCTCGGCAAGGAGCGAGTGGGCTACGCCTCAGGCTCCAATAGAGGCGGTCCCTCTCTTGGGCGAGAACGCTCCCGGGCAGCGCCCCGGGAAGGAGGTGTCGGCGGAGGTCGGCGAGAGGGATGTGTCTCCGTGAGAACTCTTCCCTGGGCAAGGCAGCGTAGACCGAGCGAGCCATCCGGGGCCGCGAGATGTGCCTTCTTAACAGGCAGGGGACAGGAGCCCTTTTAGTGAGCTCATCATCTCAGCTCCGGTTCCGGAGGGGTTCCGGGAGCCCGACATGTCCTACTACTCGGGGAAGGATGACCCTGTGCAACATGTGCAGTGGTTTGAAGATGTTTCGATTAGATAGATGACGGACGCATTCAAGTGTCGGTGAAGGAGAAGACCCGAGACTGGTTCCACCAGTTGCCGGCAAGCTCGATCTACAGCTTTGAGGATCTGTGTCGAGGGTTCCTGTTGAGATTCTCGACATCGAAGAAGCGGAAGAAGGAGACAGAGTGCCTGTTTGTGGTGAGGCAGAAGCATGATGAGACGTTGGGTCACTATGTTGACCGGTTTCAGGAAGAGATCCTCCCGGTCCAGGAGATCTCAGGGTATGCACTGATGCTCGCCTTCACCCTGAGGCTGAGGTCGAGATTCTTTAGCATGGAGCTGAAGATAATGCCCCTTCTCTTTTGAGGAGCTCATAGAGAGGGCGGCGAATGAGATAGACTTCGAAAGGGCCAACCCGGCTTTGACCAGGAAGCTGGCCAGGTTGGCAGAGGATGATGTGAAGGAACCAGGAGCAGGAACGCAGAGGGAGCAGAGGGAAGAGAGAAGGAGAGAGGAGCCCCGAGGGCAGGGGCAACATCAAGGATGGTGTGCCCATGAGCCAAACAATCGGTTTGGTTGGAGGCCCCAAGAGGGTCGCCCCCAGGGACAGGGGGGAGGCTTCCAAGGAAGGGACAACTTCTGTGAGCCAAGGAGATTTGATCAGCCGGCGTGGAGGAAGGGGCAGAGGGGTCACTTCCCGCCGCAAGAAGCGATGGAGGTCAGCCGAGGTAGAGGAGGAGGGAGAGGAGTTCGGGGAGGAGCTGGAAGAAGAGGAGGCAGAGAAGGAAGAGGGGGCAGGGTGGCGTTGCCTTTCGGTGACTTCCACCAGGAGGATGGTCACGCGATGGCCACCTGCCCGGAGTTCCTGGAGATGAGAGAGGCCAGAGGGCTGGGGAGACAGGATCCACCGATAAGGATCGTGGAGGTTCAGCAGGGAGAGGGGGAAGACAGGTGTGAGGACCGGGCAGACGTAGGAACCCTGGGAGGGATCGGGGTGATCTATGGCGGAGTCGGGATCAAGGCAACCCGCAAGGGAGCCTTCAGACCATGTTCCTAAGGGGGGTCGCATCGACCTCCCAGGCTCCCCCTCCGGAGGAAAAAATTACTTTATCATCAGCAGACATGCCAGACTTCGAGGACCCGTTCTGTGAAACCTTGGTGATTCAGACGGCAGTGGAAAACTTCACGGTCTCCCAGATCCTGGTTGACAACGGGAGCTCCGTGAACGTGATCTTTAAGAAGGCCTTCGATGAGATGAAGGTCGAGGTCAAGAGGGTCTTAGCTTCAGACGGACCATTGTTTGGGTTTTCAGAAGAGAGGAAGGAGGTAGAAGGAGTAGTTGGACTGCATGTAAAGTTGGGGGGCGTGTCACGGAACTGTCGGTTCGTCATAGTGGATCCCCCAAACAGTTATAACGTCATCTTTGGGCGTCCTCTCATCAGCGCCTTTCGTTGCGTCCCCTCCTTATTCCACCAATGCCTCAAGTTCAACAACGGAGGGGTGCATGTCAGGATTAGTGGGGACCCAAAGGTGGCAAGACAATGTTACGTGATGACGGTCAACACTATATCATGGATGACAGAGGCGGAGGAGTTGGAGAGGGAGATGGCGGTGCGGGAAGGGGTTGTCGGAGTGGAGGAGGTGAGCCTGGAGGAGGCGAGCGAGAAGATTGTGGAGGAGTAGGGAAGAGGAGCTGTGCATGAGGTCTAGAGGGACGAAGGGTCGTAGCCGCAAGAGGGTCGGCATGAGGAGGAAGTAGAGGAAGAGCGAGGAGGAGGAGTTGAGGTGGAGGCCCCAAGGGGCGTGGAGGTTGAGCAGCAGGAGAGCCTGAGGAAGGCGATGGAAGTTGAGGAAGCAGGAGGGGAGGAAGAGCTTGGGCAGGAAGAGGAGACAAGGGCCGGCTGGGAGCAGTCGCGGCTGGAGCCAGCTGAGGAAGTGGTGGAGATAGAAGTCTTCACCAACGCCGACCATGTGCAAAAGGTGCGGATCAGCGGGGGCTTAGGTCCCGAGGATCAGGAGCGGATGCGGGCTTGCATCCAGAGCAACATCGACATCTTTACTTGGAGCGCGACTGACATGCCAGGCATCGATGCGGATGTAGCTTGCCATTTCCTGAACCTAGACCCCCGGACGCGCCCCATTCGCCAGAAGATGATGACTATCGCTACCAAGCTGGAGGAGCCCATCCGCGAGGAGGTCAAGAAGCTTCTGGAGGCCGACTTCATCTCAGAGATCCAGTATCCGGACTGGATCTCCAACATGGTAATTGTAAAGAAAGGGGGTGGAAAATGGCGCATGTGTATAGACTTTTCTTTATTAAATAAATCATGCCCCAAGGATTGCTACCCCCTGCCTTGGATCGACGCGCTAGTTGATTCAGCCATTGGTTTTTCTATTATGAGTTTTTTAGATGCTTTTTCAGGTTACAACCAGATCCGAATGCATCCTCCTGATGTCAAAGATGTCTCCTTTATCACGAGGGAGGGATGCTTCAACTATAAGATGATGCCCTTTGGGCTGAAGAATGCAGGAGCAACCTACTAGCGTATGATGGATCGACTCTTCCAGGGCCAAAGGGGGAGGAACCTGGAGGTCTATGTTGAGGATCTCATGGTCAAGATCAAGGGTGTGGACTCGCACCTACGTGACCTTGAGGAGACATTCGCTACCCTGTGGAAGTTCAAGATGAGGCTGAACCCCCTGAAGTGTGTCTTCGGGGAAAGTCAAGGAAAGTTCCTTGGACATCTTCTGACCCCGGCAGGGGTAGAGCCTAACCTAGACAAGGTGAAGGCCATCCTAGAGCTAGAGTCACCGCGCAACGCTAAGGAGGTCCATCACTTGACAGGCAAACTGGCCGGGATAAGCAGGTTCCTCTCCAGGTCGGGAGAGAAATGCTCATCGTTCTTCAAGGTGCTGTAGGGTAATCAAAAATTTGAATGGACCGCCGAGTGTGAAGAGGCTTTCCAAATGCTGAAGAGTCAGCTCTCCCAGGCGCCGCTACTTCAAAGCCCAAAGGAGGGGGAGGATCTAGCCTTGTATCTTGGGGTAGGAGTAGAGGCCGTAAGCTCCGTTCTGGTTAGGGAAGAGGGGAAGAAACAATTTCCTATCTACTATGTTAGCTGGATCCTAAAGATGACAGAGCTCCGCTACCCCATTTTAGAAAAGCTGGCGTATGCCTTAATCATTTCGGCCAGGAAGCTCCGGCCGTATTTCCAAGCCCATTCGATCAAGGTGGTGATAGACCATCCCCTTCAAAAGATTTTTGAAGGAGTGGAACACTCGGGACGGTTGGCCAAGTGGTCTATTGAACTAAGTGAGTTTGACATCTCGTTTGTGCCAAGGCACTTCATTAAGGCACAAGTAGTGGCTGAATTCCTAGCTGACTACGTTGTTGAGGTCGGGGTCGAGGAGCCACGACCACAGGGGACATGGAAGATGATGGTTGACGGGGCTTCAGGGAAACATTCCCTTGGGGGTGGAGTATTGTTGATAAGCCCTCTGGGGGTCACTATAGAACAAGCTGTGGTCTTGCACTTCCCGGTCACTAATAACCAAGCGGAGTACGAGGCCGTGATAGCCGGCCTTCGTTTGGCAAAGGAGCTTGAGATCCATGATGTGGAGGTATTCACAGACTCGTTGGTAGTGGGCATCACAAATCCGAGTAGAGTTCGAAGCCCGGGAGCCCACCCTTGTGAAATACTTATCCAAGGTAAGGATGATCATCAGAGGGTTCCGGACATTCTCAATCCAACATGTTCCCAGGGAGGAGAGAGTAGCAGCCGATCGGTTGGCTAAGTTTGGATCTCGGGGAGGAGGAACCCTGACTGAGTTATTCCGACCGGCAATCGAGGAAGGAGAGTTGATGGAAGTGGATCGGCGGCCCTCGTGGGTGGATCCATTCGTGACCTTTCTGACCACCTGGGAGCTTTTGGAGGGGACCAAGGATGCGAAGAGCTTCAGGCACAAGGCGTTTCATTACCTAATGCTTGAAGGGGGGTTGCATCGGAAGATGTTGTCAGGGCTCCTGGCAAGGTGCTTGACAGAGGAAGAGATCCCAAGGATCCTGGAGGAAGTACACTCCGGCGAATGCGGTAGTCATTCAGGGGGTAGGGCGTTGGAAGCAAGGGTGGTCAGGCAAGGGTATATTTGGCAGACCCTGAGGAAGGATGCGATCGAGTTTGCGAGGAGGTGTCGAAAGTGTCAACTGAACGCCCCCATCCAGCTCTTGCCCGCTCAAAGGCTCCGAAGCATCACGACACCATGGCCTTTCGCTATCTGGGGGATGGATCTCGTTGGGCCTTTCCCTCCGGCTAGTGGGCAGAGAAGGTTTCTTCTAGTCATGATTAACTACTTTTCAAAGTGGCTGGAGGTCAAGGCGCTGGCCAAGGTCACTTCCCAAGTCATCAGGAATTTCGTTTGGGGGGAGATCATATGCAGACACGGGTTGCCCCAGACAATAATGACAGAATATGGCCCCCAGTTTGCTAGTGAGAAGTTCATCAACTTCTGCACCCAACTGGGGATAGACCTTAGGTTTGCATCCGTCCACCACCCCAGGAGCAACGACCAGGCGGAGGCGGCAAACAAGATCATCGTAAGCCTGCTCAAGAAGAAGGTGGAGAATTTGAGGGGGAGTTGGGTGGAACAGCTCCCCTCAGTATTGTGGGCCTTACGGACAACCCCGAACACGGCCACCGGCGAGACCCCCTTCAAACTTTCCCATGGGTGTGAGGTGGTTATACCCGTGGAGTTTGAGGTTCTGTCCCCACGGGTTGTGGCCACAGGTGAAGGAGACGAGGTTTGGAGGTTGGAGAATGAAGGGGAGTTACGCCTCTTGTTGGATATGGTGGAAGAGCTGTGCGATGTCGCAGCTATAAGGCAGGAGGAGATCAAACGGCGGATGGCGAAATACTTTGACAAACATATCAGAATCAAACAGTTCGCGGAAGAAGATCTGATGCTAAAGAAAGTTGATGTCGCAGGGAGGTCGCCCCTCATAGGCAAGCTCAACTCAAACTGGGAAGGGCCTTACATTGTCAAAAGGGTCCTGAGAACGGGAGGCTACCACGTCCCGGACGTGGAGGGGAGGTTCATGAGCCACACATGGAACAGTGATAACTTAAAACGCTTCTACCCATGAGGGGAGGAGGTGAAATTGTGTATTCAAAGTCAAGTTTATTATATTACATTCACTAACTTGTTTTTGCTTTACCTATTGTGAAATTTTGATGGTAAAGAGATTAGATGTTTACACTACCTCGAGCCTGGCTCGGCCCTAGGTAGACCCGCTGCGCAGGCTCTCATTAACTGGCAGGTCCGAAGGCTCGCCTGTGGGGGTAAGGGACACTCTGAGTGCTGCTCGGCCCCGGGTAGACTCGCTGCTCAGGCTCTCATTAGCTGGGTAGGGCGGAAGGCACACTTGAGGGGAAAGGATTTGTTCTTAGAGATACTTCAGTTTGGAGACTTTTGCACTACCCCGAGCCTGGCTCGTCCCCAGGTAGACCCGCTGCGCAGGCTCTCACTAGCTAGCAGGTCCGAAGGCTCGCGTGTGGGGGTAAGGGACACCCCGAGTGCTGCTCGGCCCCGGGTAGACTCGCTGCTCAGGCTCTCATTAGCTGGGCAGGGCGGAAGACACACCTGGGGGGAAAGGATTTGTTCTTGGAGATACTTCAGTTTGGAGACTTTTGCACTACCCCGAGCCTGGCTCGGCCCCAGGTAGACCCGCTGCGCAGGCTCTCACTAACTGGCAGGTCTGAAGGCTCGCATGTGGGGGTAAGGGACACGCCGAGTGCAGCTCGGCCCCGGGTAGACTTGCTGCTCAGGCTCTCATTAGCTGGGCAGAGCGGAAGGCACACCTGGGGGGAAAGGATTTGTTCTTGGAGATACTTCAGTTTGGAGACTTTTGCACTACCCCGATCCTGGCTCGGCCCCAGGTAGACCCGCTGCGCAGGCTCTCACTAGCTGGCAGGTCCGAAGGCTCGTCTGTAGGGGTAAGGGACACCCCGAGTGCTGTTCGGCCCCGGGTAGACTCGCTGCTCAGACTCTCATTAGCTAGGCAGGGCAAAAGGAGCACTTGGGGGGAAGGATTTGTTCTTGGAGATACTTCAGTTTGGAGACTTTTTTACTACCCCGAGCCTGGCTCGGCCCTAGGTAGACCCGTTGCGCAGGCTCTCACTAGCTGGTAGGTCCGAAGGCTCTGTTGGAGTTACCATTGTGATCTAGAAGTGGTCAAACATGTAATCTCACTGCCAACGCGATATGAGCCTGCATGGTCGCACATAAGAGCATGTGGAGAAGTTGGAAGATTGACTGTGTTGGTAAAGGTTACCAATCACCATACAGAATGGGGTCCGGCAAATGTTGCCAAGGAGATTCGTCGACTAACATGTTCGTCGAGTATCGTCGACTGTGGTTCGTCGAGTATCGTCGACTATGGTTCTTCGAGTATCGTCGACTATGGTTCGTCGAGTATCGTCGACTATGGTTCGTCGACTATGATTCGTCGACTATGGTTCATCGAGTATCGTCGAGTATGGTTCGTCGAGCATCGTCGACTATGGTTCGTCGAGTATCGTCGACTATGGTTCGTCGAGTATCGTCGACTATGGTTCGTCGACTAAGGCAATTCGTCGACTATCGAACTGTTCGATAATCGACGAATGCTGATACCCGACGAATTATTCCAGAAACTCTAATTCTCTGTGGTCTGTGGATAGCGATATTTCTAGGTCTGTTTATGCTTCGGGTATAAATTAGAACTTAGGTTTTAGGGTCAACCCCCCCCCCCCCGTCCTGACACAAGTGTTCCGCCGATTCGCTCGCTCCGCCGACCTCCTTTTCTACGATAGTCGCCGGTGCTTGTCTTCCTGGAGCGGACCTAGCAGTCCGTGGAAGTGCAAGGTGCAGTCGATCTCCCTTCCCGTTTTTCGTGCGACGAAGATCGGCGATCTCCCGCTCGTGTGGATTTCTGCAGAGACGTAGACGCTATTCTACGTGGGACTCGCCGCCGACAAGAACTCATACATTGGAGCATCTTTGTTGAGTTGTGACTCAACACCGCAAAGGTAATTTTACCTAGTTATTTCTTAACTTCTTGATTCAATTTTCATGGCCCGATCCCAAATCTCTTTTGGGTTGTTCTTGATTTTATTGTTTCCGCTGCTTGCATAACTGTTGTGCCACCTTGTAGAAAAACCCAACATGCTCGCCTGTGGGGGTAAGGGACACCCCGAGTGCTGCTCGGCCCTGGGTAGACTCGCTGCTCTGGCTCTCATTAGCTAGGCAGGACAGAAGGCACACTTGGGGGGAAAGGATTTATTCTTGGAGATACTTCAGTTTGGAGACTTTTTCACAACCCCGAGCCTGGCTCGGCCCCAGGTATACCCGCTGCGCAGGCTCTCACTAGCTGGCAGGTCCGAAGGCTCGCCTGTGGGAGTAAGGGACACCCCGAGTGCTGCTCGGCCCCGGGTAGTCTCGCTTCTCAGGCTCTCATTAGCTGGGCAGGGCGGAAGACACACCTGGGGGTAAAGAATTTGTTCTCGGAGATACTTCAGTTTGGAGACTTTTGCACTACCCCGAGCCTGGCTTGGCCCCAGGTAGACCCGCTGCGCAGGCTCTCACTAGCTGGCAGGTCCGAAGGCTCGCTTGTGGGGGTAAGGGACACCCCGAGTGCTGCTCGGTCCCAGGTAGACTCGCTGCTCAGGCTCTCATTAGCTGGGCAGGGCGGAAGGCACACCTGGGGGGAAAGGATTTGTTCTTGGAGATACTTCAGTTTGGAAACTTTTGCACCATCCCGAGCGAGTCTCGGCTCCGGGTAGACTCGCTGTCCGGGCTCTCATTCAACCGGGCAGGACAGGAGGCACACATGGGAGTCAGGGTAAAGAGTTTGAGAGCCTCTTTGAGCAGGAGGGTCTCGGCAAGAGGTTCTCGGCAAAGGGAGTTCTCTGCAGGAGGCCTTTGGCGAGAAGCTCTTGGACAAACAACGTGAAGTTCTCGGCGAAACTCCGTTTGTTCGCAAAGGGACGACGACTATTTCTTAAGAACCTGTGGTCGACGCCTTCGACAAAAGGCTCTCGGCGGAAAAGCACTCGGCAAAAACACGCTTGGCCTTGAACTCTCGGCAGGGTTCTACTTCTCTATCACTAAGGGGTACGACTCTTCTGAGAAGGCCGAGGGCCTCGGCGAGAACACACTTGAGGAACAATAGACAAATATATATATATATATATATATATATATATATATATATATATATATATATATATATATATATATATATATATATATATGTATAAATTGCTTTTATAAGAGGATAAGAGAAGTATAAAACTGATCATATATGTACAGATGTGTTCAGAAAAAATGATTACATGCGAGAACATCTCGCGCATTCAAAAAAAAGAGGGAACAAAAAAAGAGAGTCCGCAGTGAGAAGGGCAGCGAGGATCTTCCGGGGGTTCCATCAGATTCCCCGCTTGAGCTCTCGCCAGAGCTCTCGCCCGAGCTCTCGCCGAATGTCTCGCCAACTACAATGGGAGGATTCAAGACATCCGAGGGCGGGGAATCGGGTGCTCCCGGGGGCTTGGGGATAGGCTCAAAAATCCACGGGAGAAGCTTGCGGGAAGTGAGGATCTCGCCACCCTCATTCAGACACCCCACATCCCGCTGCGTCTCTATCATGAGTCTGGCCGTTGACTGGGCGTTGAACTGCAACAGCTTGTCGATATCATATTCGGAGTAGTGGCGGCTCCTCAGCCTCTTGTCCAGTGAGGGAGGAGGCGGGATCACAGCTGCAGTCGCTTCCGCGCGTTGGAGCTGGGCCTTCAGCAGGACGTTCTCGCACTCCAGACCGGCCAGCCTCGCGCGAAGCAACGAACTCTGGGCGAAGTCCTGTGCGCAGAAGAAATCTCGTCAGCGCATAAAGGAGGAAAGCGAATTATAAACTAAGGGGGGGAGTGAGAAGCCTCGGAGGATCTCGCTTACCTCATCCACCGGGCGCAGAGATAGAAGTCACTGGGCATCTCCCAGCTCGACCTTCAGGGCGGCCGCGTTGGCCGCCGCCTCGTCTCTCGCTTTGTGCATGTCGGCGAAGTTGCGATATATGGTGATGCTTCGACGCACACACATATGCGCGAGCTCAATCTCGCGCATCAAGTCCCGGATGGAGTCAAAGGCCAAAAGCCGGGTGGGCGACCGGTCAAACACGTCGACATCTTCTCGACTATAAAGGCCATAGCCCAGCGCGAAAGCATCGCCGGTGACTTCGTCTTGATCCGTCCAGCTGGGAAGGAGAGTGGAGATGGAGGCCTGGTTGGCTTCAGGATCCCACTGAATCAAGGGTTTCCCCTCCGCGTCTAGGAACTTGTCGCCGTAGCCAAAGTTTCGATGCCCTTTCGACACCTGCTTGGGCGGGACTTGGACAGAAGTCTCGGCGGCCACCCTCTCGTCACCAGCCTCACCTATGGCTGACAGGTTCTCGGTAGGAGCCCGGGCGACAGCCTCGATAGTAGTGGTCGCCTCGCCTATCATCGACAGGTTCTCGGCAGAAGATCGGGCAGAATACGCCAGCACGGACTTACCCTTGTCCGCAACAGTTAGCCTGGTTCTTTTAAGAGAGACGGAGGAGAAGGCGTTGGGCTTTCGCTTCCGGGCGCTGGAGTGAGGAGCCGGCTCATCTCGACAGGCGAGAGCGACGGATTTTGCGAGGGCCAGGGGGTCGGTCGCATCCCTGGTCACGTCGAACGGCTGGTGCAGAGGGATTTCTCGCTCACCTGCGAGATCAACAACAGATATATATATATATAACCGTGGGGTGGCCCACCAAAAGATTTCTTTTTAGGACAGCACGTGCTCAGCGAATATAAATGATCGGACGTGTCTTTTTAAGCACAGGGCTAGCTCGAAAAGAGCGGGGATTGTGTACAACCCCTTATTTGCTGAGTGGGACCAAGAAACACCAAAGGCCAGGTCTGGGCTAGCTTTGGGCTAGCCTCGGGTGAAGAAAAACTGCTCTTGGTCGATCAGGGTGGAGCTCGACTCAATGCCTCTACTCAGATTTCACCGAGCTCAGCTCAGGTCTCGTCGAGCGGAACTCGACGATTGTCGAACAGGTTCGGAACAGAAGAGCTCTCTCTCGGGAGCAGGCGAGAGTGCTCGCGCTCAGGTAAACAGTTCGTCGAGCAGAGCTCGACGCCCGCCAAGACAAGACAGGCCTCGACCGAGACATACTCCTGCACAGGGGCGGGCGAGAAGGCTCGTGCCTCGCGAGGGCGGGAGCAGGCACAACCTGTAGCATTCTTCAATATCCTTCTAACTCCCGCCTGGTTAGGGCGGGAGAGTTTTCTGCAAGACGTAAGCGCGAGAGCCTTCAGTTCTCGGCAGGAAGGCTCCCGCCGGGTAAGGCCTAGGGTGAAATTACCTAGATGCCATCAGGTAAAATTACCTGTATACCCCCAGGGTCTGCATTTAGCTCTTCAGAACAGCAGAGTTTGGCTGTTGGCAGACCAGGCAGGGGTAATTCAATAATTTCAGGTCAGCAAAGGCTATAAATAGACCCACAGGGGCTCCTTAGAAGGCAAGCTTTCATATTTTCTTAAGATCTTCTAGTGCTTTCTAAGGAGCTCCTAGCTCAGCATTTGACTTTGGAGGGGAAGCGCTCAGAGATCTTCCGGGTAAGAGGTGAGACCTCCTAGCTGAGGCTTTGAGTCGGTTTTTGGTCCTTTACTGCTAGTCAGAGGTCGGAGCTTGGGAGAAGTAGGTGTTGGCTACACCCCTGGGTTCAAACTCTCATTGAGGTCAAATTTTGGCTTCAACAGTCTTCTTCCTTACATGGGTCGTCATCCTCCTCTTCAGTTCGAGTGAAGAGGGGCGAGGAATCTAGGCGAGCTCTCTCTGGACCGTCATCTCTTTCTTAGTTTTGGCAAATCTTGGTGAGTGATCTAAACGCAGAAATGACAAGCATTTCTGAGATCTGATTTCACCGTCTAAACACATTACTGTATTTTGCCTCCAAGGTAGTCCTGTACAAAAGGCCCGGGCCCAGTGGGCCGGCCCGATCCCGGCCCGACGAAAGCCTGATTTGGCCCGACCCGGAAAAAACCCGGTCCGGGCCGAGGCCGGGCTCAGGGCCCTGAATTTGGGGCCTTGCCCGGCCCGATACCCGGCTCAAGCTGGCCCGGACAAAGCCCAAAATTTAGGCCGGGCCCGGGCCTAGGCGAAGCCCATCCCACAGGCTGGGCCTTGCTTCCAACCGTTGGAAGCAGGGCCCCGACCAGAGCCATTGGATTTCCAACGGCTCTTAGAGCCGTTGGAAGCAGCAGCAGGGCTGCTGGCTGCTCCTCCACATGGCCTAGGGCCTAGGCTCAGCCTAGGCCCTAGGCCAATAAAAATAAATAATTTTTTTTAAAAAATTGTTTTTTTATTAAAAAAATTTTAAATTAAAAAAAACTATAAATCACCCCCCCCCCCCCCCCTACCCGACCCCTCTCTCTCTCTCCTTAATTCTCTCTCTCCCACTCTCTCTCTCTCTTACTCTCTCTCTCTCTCGCTGCATGGCGTCACCCTCCTCAACGCTGGCGTTGTCAACTCAAAGCACGGCCGAAGTGGTGGAGCATAATCGGAGGGCGCCCGTCTGGGAGCATTTCGACAAGGTTAAAGTCAGCGACGAATTCAGGACGCGGTGCAAGTTATGCTCAAAGTTGCTAACTCTTACCGGCAACTCAACACTAGCGAGACACATTAAGTCGTGTTTTGCGAAGCAAACTCCCGAGTCCAAACAGGGACAAATATCTGCATCAGGACATATTTGGACGTACGATCAAGCAAGACAGCAAGACCTACAAGTGAAAAACGTCATCAGACGTGGGTTGCCATTCAGCCACTACGACAACGATGAGACGACGGAGTACATACACGAAGGACTTCAGCCCAAATATCAACAGGTAAGTAGATCCACTATTATATGCGACGCACTTAAATTATATTTTGATACAAAACTAAATTTAATAATTTTTTTTGAAACTTTCGAGAGACGTGTGAGTTTAACGAGTGACGTTTGGAGTAATAGCGTAAATGTAGGATTATGTTATATTTGTATCACGGCTCATTGGATCGATCCTGTTTCATGGGAGTTAAATAAGCACGTAATCTGTTTTGAAGGTTTTGAATTTTCGCACACCGGTAAGACTATATATTCCGTAATTATTAAATGTTTGCGTGAATTTAAAATAAAAGATAAAATAATGAGTATCTCTTTTGATAACACTAGTAATAACAGCAGCGCAGTAGAGTGGTTAAAACGTGAATTAAAACCAATGCTCAATGGTGCGTTTTTTCACACTCGATGTGTCTTCCACGTTTTTAATTTAGTAGTACAAGATAGTTTAGAAGCTATGGAACCCTATGTTGAAAAAATTAGAACTATGCTTGGATTTATTTATTGTACCAAACAACGAAGTCAAGATTTTTGAAAATTTGTGATCGCCCAAGGTCAAAAATATTTGAAACTTCAATTTGATATGTCTGTAAGATGAAACTCAACATATAAAATATTAAAAAGAGCGTTTCAACAAAAACACTTATTATGGAATATTACAATGTGACAAATAATCATGATTTAACTGATAACGATTGAGACGTATTATTCCATTATATGAATTTATTAAAATGTTTTTATAGGTTGACTGTTTTTTTATCTGGTGTGTATTATCCAACTAGCTCGTTAGTAGTTGAAAATTTTGTAAATAACGCGCAAAAACTTAATTATTTTAAACAACACTCCGGATGACTTCCTTTAAATGAAGTAATAGAAGAAATTTTTTTAAAATATTATAGAGAAATGTCTCTTGCATTTTCATGAGCCGCCGCCTTAAACCCATTATTCGCTGTAGACGGCGTAGAAAATTTGATAGATGAAATTAACGTTAACTTAAACATAAATTTAAGTTTCGATAACGTTGACGACGTTAGTACTACTAAATTTAATTCTATTTTTACCGAATGTTTTAATTATTACGACAACTTATATGACTCACGACCAAAAGAAGAAATAACACAATCTAGGACAAAAGATTCTTTTACAAATAAAATTTTAGAATTAGCTTCCAGGAAAAAAAGCACGCACATCGAGTAGTTTAAACGAATTATGATTGTATACGAAAACACAATTTCGTGATTTTATGACTGCGGAAGAGATCGAAAATTTTGATATCTTAAAATGGTGGAAAGTTAAAGCTAATACCTATCCTATTTTTGTTTGTATGGCCCGTGATTTACTAACAATCCACGCTAGTACAGTAGCTTCGGAGTCCGCTTTTTCTCTTAGTGGCAGGATTTTGAACAAACGGAGGAGCCGACTAAATGAAGAATCACTGGAACTATGCATCTGCTATAAGGATTATTTGGATGCTACGAAGAGAAAACAACACATTTCAGCGTTGGAGGAGAGCTCGGAAGAAATTGAAGAGTAGATTGACAACCTGAATTTATAAAAATGTAATGTTTTTTATTATTATTAAACATAATAAATTCCATTTTTTTGAATTTTATTTTGTAAGTGTAATTTTGATTTTTTAAATTTCAATATTAATAAAAAAAATTTATTCAAGTTTTTATTTAAAGTTAATGTTTTTTAATTAATAAGGGTCCGGCCCGGCCCGGGGGCCGGCTCAGGCCCCTACCCAGGATCAAAGCCCGGGCCCGACCCGAGCCCGATAATGAAAGGGCCCGGGCTCGGCCCGGTTTGCAAAAGGCCCGATCAGGCCCGATCTGGCCTTTTGGACACGGCTACTCCAAGGTAAGAAAATGACATCACATTACTGTATTTCTCTCCCCCCCCCCCCCCATTACTCTCAATTTGTTAATTTGGACTTCTGCACCAATAGTGCCCAACTATTGTCCGCCATCCTCCTCCATTGTTTGAATTAACTACCCCTCATGTGCTTGATGATTTGCCTTTCTGCGCAGAAAGGATTGGTAAAATTATCAGCTATGCATATTTTATAGAGATATAGTTTCTCTATTCAATAACAATTCAAGACTGTTTATATCTCCTATCTCCCCTAAAGTGATATATTAATTTATGTGTAATGTTCTATAGTCTTTGATGCACTTTATGATCAATCACATTTGAGCGTGAATTTCTCTAAACAAAAATATTGTGAAACCCGCAGGGGATTGGACGAAACCCGTTCGATACTGTCGTGTGGGGCACGGGGGGCTCTCGTGCACTGTCACTTGTGTGTGTGTGTGTGTGTGTGTGTGCGCGCGCACACACGAGTGACGGGCACGGGGCTTCGCCCCTACGACCAATCGCGACAGTACATCAACTGCGATAGCACACGGGGGGCTCCGGTGCCCCGCACGACATTATCCCGGCCACGACATATTCCCGAAGCGACGGCGCTCCTGCCGCTCGCAAACCCATAACTGTTGTATACCGCTTGTTACTCATTTTTGTGTTGTGCACATGAGTTTGTAAGGGCCGGGAAGAACACATTTTTAATTATAGACAGAAAACTTTGTTTATATGAGAGCACATTTTTTAAAATAGAAGAAAAAAAAATCAAAAATACATAAATTAAAAAACTAGAGTTTTTTTAATAATGTGGGGTAAAATCGGAAAGTGAATGTTAAACCAAAGCATGTTTTATCATTTATATAGTATAATATATTTGTTTAATGTATATACACCTCACACGTATATAGATACATACGTGTCCTTTTGAAATACGAAATTTTTTTCCGTGCGTTCCTCTCACCTATTTCTAGGTGAGAAAATAAATACTCATTGAAAGTGGACCTCACCTTTTTTCTATCTCAAAAAAATTCTCTGCACCCCCTCCGACCTCTCATCTCCCTCTCGGTGAAACACCAAGGCCGCCACCTCCCCCTCCCACGACGAACTCCGGCCTCCTCCTTCCACGACGAATGCTGGCCTCCTCCTCCCACGGCGAACCCCGGCCTCCTCCTCCCGTGGCGAACCCCGACGAACTCCGGTCTCCTCCCGCGACGAAACCCCAGCCTCCTCCTCCTCCCGTGACGAAACCTCAATCTTCTGTTGGAACACCCTATTACTAATTTGGGCAAGGATCACTATGTTTGTCTTAGGAATCCAGTTTGACCTAAATGTATAGTTAAAAAGGTCAACATTAGAATGTGTTTAGGGCTTAGAATTTAGCTTTGAAGCTGCCCCCAAGACCATTCAAGGAATCAGACTTAAAGCTGAGGCAAAGACAATTATCGTCGAGCTTAGGTCGACGAAACGTCGAACTCCGTTCGACGCTCTCTGAGCTCAACTTTGCTGAATCGTCGAGCTCCGGTCGACGATCTTCTAGCTCAGATCGACGATCTGTCTTCAGCTTATTCTTCAGATCGCTGAGCTCCGGTCGACGATCTTCGAGCTCAGGTCGACGTTTTCTGTCTAATCTTCATTCCAATCTCTGAGCTCAGGTCGACGATCGTAGAGCTCAGATCGACGTTTTTCCTGAGAGATCGACGATTTTAAGGATTCAAATTCAGTCAGACTTTGGAATGTTTTTCAAATTATTTCAGCATTTATTTCAAGAGATCTGCCAGCCATTTTCCTTTATTCTGGAGCAAGTTTCAAGGAATACTTTTTGAGAATGTTTATTGGACTTTCCTCTAGAAGACAAGACTTTTATGGAGGACATTTAATGTCTGCTAACGACTATCTCGGATGAAGGATCTTCAGAGAATAAATGATCCTTTTTGGTCTGACAGATATACATAATCAGAAAACAACAAGAAATTCATAGTACAGATTCACAACATAGAGAGATCAATTCAGAAGAATCAGTTGAACATTTTGGCATACTGAAAGAGTGATCATAGCTTCATCACAAGGACTCCAGACAATTCAAATTTCTCAGCATCTACTGAAACCATCTTCTGCTGGAGATCTGAAGCTTCTGAAGACCTATCACCCTGAAGCAAAGCTTCCACTCCTGAACTAGTCAACATCTCAGGGGGAGCTTTGACAACACAAATCTACTTGTGCTTCTCTCTTTGATTGAGACAGAGAAGACATCTTCACTCTTTTTCTTTTCCCTTTCCCTCTATAAAAGGGTTTTCAAAACTCCCTTCAAAAGTTTTGAATCTGGTTCTGAGAGCCTTATCAAAACTCAGTGGTGGCAAGACACCTTATCAAAAAATCTAGTTTGGTTTTTGAGCACCTTATCAAAAGCTCATTGGTGTCAGGACACCTGATCAACCCTTCTTGCAGTGGATTCCTACCAAGGGTGGTAGAAGAGTGGATGTACCCAGATTTTTGGGGAACCACTATAGCTCCTTGTGTTTTCTGGTTTGCTTGTGTGTTCTCTTTGCTGTATGTTGTGCTCTTCTTTTTACTGTCTTGTTAATTCTATAGCATGCACCTTACACCTATATATAAGTTAAATCTTAAAAGTTTTGCTAGTTTAAAATTGTGAATTTACTTTAAATAAACTCTATTCACCCCCCCCCCCTCTCTAGAGTTGAGATAGATCTTGTTCTCACTTTCAATTGGTATCAGAGGCAGGTTGGTTGTTCATACAGGCTAACACCTGAACCAAAAGATCCTTGATAAGATCAATCTTTTAAGAGGGTTCTTTTCATTATATTTAATTTTATATAAAGACATGGCATAGAACAAAGGTTATGCAAGCACCAGGCCTTCAGTGTGCAATCTATCCAAGTTTGCACTTTGGAAAGTAAGGATTAGACTTTACATGAACTCTATTGATGAAGACATATTTAATTCTGTTTTGACAGTGTGCCCAAGTCCACCAGCAAGCTCAAGTACAAATGCTGTTCCACCTCCTTCAGGAACAGATGCTGAAATAAAGAAGTGGAAGACTGCAGATGCCAAGGCCATGAACATCTTAGCTCAGACAATGTCTGATGAGATATTTCAGAAGGTAGCTGAATACAACTCAGCCAAAGGAATTTGGGACAAGCTCTCTGAAATTGTCTCAGGATCTGCTGATGAAAGGAAAGACAGGAGATCCCATCTTATAAGCCAATATGAGAATTTCAAAAAGGGAGAAGCTGAATCAGTGACTGACATGTATAATAGACTAAGTTTGATTGTCAATGAGTTAAAGACTCTGGATAAAGAAGTCTCATTGACTGAGCTGAATGACAAAATCCTAATATGCTTCCCCAGCACTTGGGATTCAAGAATCTGGCCAATCAAAGATGCCAGAAGTCTAAATGAGATTACCACTGAAGCTCTCCTGGGCAAGCTCAAATCTTATGAGCTGCTCATTAAAAATAGAGAAGAAGAACAAAAGGCTACTTCTCTAGTCACAAGGAAAGAGAAGACCATAGCCTTCAAAGCTACAGAAGAGGAGCCTGAAGATAAAGCTACAGGAAATGATGAGCTCCTAAGTCTACTGGCCAAAAGATTCTACAAGATGGCCAGAAAAGACTTCAGAAAAAGATCATACAAGGGACATGATAAGCCAAGGTATGATAAATCAAATAACAATAAAGAAATTATATGTTTGGGTTGCAGGAAACCAGGCCATATTGTGCCTGACTGTCCAGAAAACAAGAACAAGGACAAGAAAGATAGAAGAGAAAGAAGAAAGGAGAAAGACTTCAGAAAGAACAGCTCAGACAAACCCTCCTCCAGCAAGAACAAACATACAAGGAAGGGATTTGTTGCTGAGACATGGAGTGAAACTGAAGAGTACTCTGAAGCCTCATCCAGCTCCAGTGATGATGAGGATGATGCTGATGAAAAGGAATTTTGCATGATGGCTATCAATGCCTCTCAAACAGATTCAGAAGCAGAAGAGTCAGAATCAGATTCAGAAGCTCAACTAGAAGAAGATCAGGTAATCAATTCATTTGATTTTAGTTCTGAGGACTTTAAACATGAGTTTAAAGTACTATGCCTAGATCTGTTGGAGTCTGAGAAGGAAATCACTTCCCTCAGAAAACAACTGTCTGAGTATAGCACTTTAAAATCAGAGAACCTCAAACTCTCTAAAGAGTTAGAATGCTATAGAGAGGAGATAGCTTCACTGAAGAGTGAACTATCCAAGGCCAAGCAATTTGAAGAATCCCTCAATGAGAGAAGTATCAAATTAATGGACATCACAAGCACAGTGAACTCAAGATTAAACAGTACACTGGGCTTGGGTGCTTCATCTAGCCAACCCATAGTATTAACAACCCCAATCAAATTTATTTCTGATAAAGGGAAGGGTGTTGTAGAGGTAGCTAGGATGAATTCAGATCTACCTAAGAAAAGCAAAGTTCAACAGAAAACGTCGAGTAGAGGTCGACGATCGTCGAACAAAGATCGACGATCTCAGGCTGAAACGTCGAACTCAGCTCAACGATTCCTGAACTCTGAACTCTCTCACAGTCGATCTTCGAACGGAGCTCGACGATTTTACCCAAGATCGTCGAACCCAGATCGACGATCGTCGAACGGAGTTCAGAGCTTTGAACCTTCTTTCAGAGGCAAATCTCAATTCAATCCTAGAAGTGCTTCATCCCAATGCTTTAATCCTTATATTGAATGGATAATACCTCCTAGGAGATACCATCCTGAAGGTTATAAGAATCAACCTGGGATGTCTTTTATTTCTAAATTTAAGGGATATCAACCTAGGCCCAAGGTAAACTGGGTCAAAAACATATAAGCTGTTTATGTGCAGGTGAAGACCTATCCAACATCAAACCTGCTATGGTATCTGGATAGTGGGTGCTCAAAGCACATGACAGGGAATAAGGACAACTTCACATCCTTTAAAGTCAAGCTTGGACCCAAAGTATTTTTTGGTGATTCAAACTTTGGAACTACAAAAGGATATGGTGCAGTCCAAATTGAGACAGTCACCTTCAAGAAAGTAACCTATGTTGAAGGACTCAAGCACAACCTGATAAGCATTAGTCAGCTGTGTGATGAAGGATATCAAGTGACTTTCAACAAAGAAATATGCAAGATCAAGTCAGAAGAAAACACAACTGTGTTGACAGGTAACAGGAAAGGTAATATTTACTTAGTAGACTTTCATTCATCTAAGGTAGATATTTGTCTGTTTAATTCCATATCTAGACCTAATATTCTATGACATAAGAGACTAGGACATGTTAACCTTAGAACCATTGCTAGGCTATCCAAGGACAACCTTGTCAGAGGACTGCCTTCTAGTCCCTACAAGAAGGAAGGACTCTGCAAGGCTTGTCAATTAGGCAAGCAAACTAAAAATAGCTTTAAATCAATTAACAAGAGTGATTCACCTAGGATTTTGTATCTGTTACACATGGATCTCTTTGGACCCATTACAGTACAAAGCTTATGAGGGAAATCCTATACTTTAGTGATTGTAGATGACTTCTCAAGATTCACATGGGTATTCTTTTTGAGGAAGAAGTCTGATAACTTTAAGTGTTTGACAGAGTTTCTCAAATGCATTCAGATTGAGTTCAACACTCACATTGGCCTGATCAGAAGTGATCATGGGACAGAGTTTGATTCTCTTCTCATGTAAGAGTTCTGTCAAAGTTAAGGGATCAGGCATACTTTCTCAGCTCCTAGAACTCCTCAACAAAATGGGGTAGCTGAAAGGAAAAATAGAACCCTTATTGAATCTGCAACTACATTATTGACAGATGCTCACCTACCTCTATCCTTTTGGGCTAAGGCAGTGAACACCTCCAATTATGTGTTGAATAGAAGTCTAATACATAAACTGAAGGGCAAGACTCCCTATGAATTGCTCAAAGGGAAGAAACCTAAAGTAGACTATTTTAAAGTTTTTGGTTGCACTTGTTATATTCACAATAATGACAAGAAATATTTAGCAAAATTTCAAGCAAAAGCTGATGAAGGAGTGTTTCTGGGATACTCCATGATCAGTAAAACTTATAGGGTTTATAATAAAACTACTCTAAAAATAGAAGAATCTGTCCACATTTCCTTTGATGAAACTAATATGTCTTTCAAGGAGAAGAATACTTCTACCATAGAACATTTACAGGTGCATTCTCTAGCTGAAGAATTGGACATATTACAAGTCACTCAAAAGGATGAAAGTAGTGAAGATGAAGAAGCTGCTCCACATCTGGAAGAAAATCTTCTTGAAGAGCCAGTTGTTGTCCCACAAGAGGAAACAACAACACAGGTTGGTGAACAATCAACACCCCCTATTGATCTAGTAACACCAAGAGATCATCAAATCTCCCAAGTGATTGAAGACATCTCAGCTGGTGTGCAAACCAGAAATCAGGTCAATCAAAACCTGATGCACACTTGCTTTCTCTCTCAAATTGAACCTCAAACCATTCAAGATGCAGAGCAAGATCCACACTGGATCATTGCAATGCAAGAGGAGTTACATCAATTTGAAAGAAACAAAGTTTGGGAACTAGTGCCTAAGCCAAAGGATCATTCAATTGTTGGAACAAAATGGGTGTTCAGAAATAAGTTGGATGATCAAGGAATTATTGTAAGGAACAAGGCAAGGCTAGTTGCTCAAGGATATTCTCAAGAAGAGGGGATAGACTATGACCAGACCTTTGCACCTGTTGCAAGGTTAGAGGACATAAGAATCTTCCTGGCTTATGCTGCTCACAAGGGATTCAAAGTCTATCAAATGGATGTGAAGAATGCTTTTCTCAATGGGGAGATCAAAGAAGAAGTCTATGTCAGACAACCTCCAGGTTTTATCTCTCTAACTCATCCAGATTATGTTTTTAAACTACACAAAGCATTATATGGTCTCAAGCAAGCTCCTAGAGCATGGTATGAGACTCTAGCATGCTTTCTGCTGAAGAATGATTTTGTTAGGGGGAGAGTAGACCAAACTCTTTTTATTAGAACCCATAAGTCCCATACCCTACTAGTACAAATTTATGTTGATGATATTATATTTGGGTCTACTAATTCAAATTTGTGCAAAAAGTTTTCCAAGCTTATGCACTCTAAATTTGAAATGAGTAGCATGGGTGAGCTATCATTCTTCTTAGGATTGCAAGTCAAACAACATGCTGAAGGCATGTTTATTTCTCAAACCAAGTATGCAAAAGAATTGGTTAAGAAATTTGGGATGTCTAATGCATCATGTATGAAAACACCCATGCCTACCAATGCTGTATTGAATGCTGATGAACATGGGAAACCAGTTGATCAGACAACATATAGAGCAATGATTGGCTCTCTATTGTACCTTACAGCCAGTAGGCCTGACATAATGTTTGCTACATGTATATGTGCTAGATTCCAAGTAAGCCCTAGAGAGTCACACTTAACTTTAGTAAAGAGGATTCTTAGGTATGTTAAAAGCTGTCCAAATCTAGGACTCTGGTATCCAAAAGATTCAGCATTTGACTTAACTAGATTTTCAGATGCTGATTATGCTGGATGCAGAATAGACAGGAAAAACACCAGTGGAACTTGTCAGTTTCTTGGTGATAGACTTGTCTCATGGTATTGTAAGAAACAAACATCTGTGTCAACCTCAACTGCTGAAGCTGAATACATGGCTGCAGGCAGTTGTTGTTCACAAATATTGTGGATATAAAACCAACTCCTAGACTATGGTTACAACTTAGAGAAGTCTAAAATATTTTGTGATAACACCAGTGCTATTTCCATTGCACAAAATCCATTCCTCCATAGTAGGACAAAACACATAGAAATTAGGCATCATTTTCTAAGGGATAATGTTGAGAAAAACAAAATTGAACTTGAATACATCCCAACTGATTTACAAAGGGGAGATATTTTCACCAAGCCTTTGGATGAAAAGAAGCATAACTTCTTCCTTAATCAGTTAGGAATGCTAGATGGAGGCTGTTTAAAATAAACTCCAAGATTTTGTAAATATAAAAACAGACCAAGACTAGGCTAAAAACCCTCTCTTTTTTGTGTCTGTAGGATAGTTTTTTGACTCTGAACTACGCTCGACGTTTTCCCCAGAAAGCGTCGAACGGAGCTCGACGTTTTCCCAGAAAGCGTCAAACGGAGATCGACGTTTTCCCAAAAACGTCGACCTAAGTTCAGAGCGTGTCAGATAGTTGTACACTATCTCTTTCAGGCCTTCGATCGTCGACCTGAGCTCGACGTTCTCCCTAGATCGTCGAACTGAGATCTACGATATTGAAGCCCTTTCAGCTTCCATCAGGAGTCCTGATCGTCGAACGGAGATCGACGATCCTTCCTTTTTCGCATCGAACCCTAATATAAAATCATTTTTCGGCCGCCGCTCGTCGTTTACGCTTTCATACTCTCTGCAACTCTTTCCCTCCAAACCTTCTACACTTGGTCGTGTTTGTTTCATCTTTGCAGGTACAGATGGCTGTGTCAAGTGCTGCTATTTCAAAGATGAAATTTGATATAGTTTCGACATTGATATGAATTCTTTCGATGGAAGTGATCAGAGATTCAAGGATATTCTAAACCTTTTTCGAGAACAGCAACTGTTTCAGATCATGTCCACCAGAATGAAGATTGCATCAGAAGAGATAAAGGAATGGTGTTTTACCGCCACGAATGAGAATGAGAATTCTATAATCGGCTCAATCAAAGGGAGTCAGGTACCGTTGTCTGTAGCCCTTCTAACAGAGGTTTTCCTCCTTAGTACTGGAGATGACTCCATAGATTTGTCTGGAGAAGAGTATGATTCTATGCTGGATAGAATGGGTCACACTGCTGTGAACCCTAACAAACTGTTGAAAAAGAACCTTTCCATTGAATTCCAATTTCTGGCTGATGTGGTTGGAAAAGTGCTTCTGGCAAAGCACTCAGCCCATGATACAATATCAAGATACCAATTCTGTTTAATGGGAGCATTGGTTGACAAGAAACATTTAGATTGGGGATCCATCTTTTTCAATCTGATCAAGAAGAAGCTGAACAAAAGTTGTGTAAGCTATGGGAGGATATTAGTGGTTTACCTGCACTCCAGGTGCCCTGAACTGCTAACCTCTAGTGGGATGTACATCAATGCATCCAAGAGGCTTACCTGTGCCCTCTTCAGCAGATGGGACAAGCAAATCATCAACCCCAGCAGGGCTGCTGCAGCACCACTTGCTTCAGTTACCAGGACTATATCAGTCACTCCTCCTCAGGTATCTGCCCCAGCAGAAGAATTTCCTGTTTCTTCTTCTCCTCCTCCAGCTGTTTCTATCCCAGTCACCACCTCAACTTCTTCACCAATCTCAACCTCTATCATCTCATCCCCCATTACAATCTCTTCACCAATTTCACCTCCTCCAGCCTCTACCTCAGAACAATTCCACCCTTTGTTCTCTTATCCATCTTTCACCACTCCATCATTTTCTCTTATAGATGACTGCTTCATGGATGATTCTCTTCCCACTCCTCCTGAGCTTCCCTCTACATCCTCTTACCAACAACTTCTTCAAGACATACTTTCTCAACCATCCTTCACCCCATCCTTTACCTCTTCCATCTCATCCATCTCCACCTCAGTAACATCTATCTCCACTATTCCTCCTACTCCTAGGCCATCCATCCCTACACCTCCTACCTCTACATTCTCCATTCCATCAGCTCCAGCCAACATCATTCCAGCCACTTTCTCTCCTACCTCTGCTCAAGCCAATCTTGAGCATGTAGATCTTTCATCCCTGGCAGACAAGCTCTATGTGTTGCTAGCCCCCAGGCTAACCTCACTGCTGGAGACCTCCTTGGCTCCACTCCTGAAACATGTTCAGGAGCTGTCTACCAAGTTTTCTTCCTTCCTCTCCTCCCAGGCAATCCCTTCATCTGGGTGCCTTGATTCAGTTTCCACTGAACCCAGGCAGGGGGAGATGCCTTATGAAGCATTGGATGTGCCTGAGGCTGCTGAAGGTTCAAGTCCTGCTCCTATTTTTGTAGTGGACCTTCAGAGTCTGCTTTCTATATTTGATTCTGTTTATTTCAGTTCTCTGCCAGTGCATCAAGCTGAAGACCTCACTAAGGCCATTGTGCCTATCTCTGTATGTGATCCCAGCCTAATTGCCTCATATGTCAATTCTTTCAAGGTTGTGGATGTTGATGCTTTCAGTTCTGCTGCTGCTGCTGTTTCTACAATTGTATCAGAAGATATTGACATGATTTCTGTTGTTGAGGATACTGCTGCTAAATAACTTGTTACATATCTGGAAGGATCTGAACCTGCTGCCTCTGTTACTTCTGCCCCTACTGCTTCTCCAATTCCTGCTGCTGCTGCTACTGCTCCTGCTCTGACCCCTGATCAAGTAAAACAACAAGAAAAGTATATAAAGAGTATTGATGACTTATATGATAGACCTCAAAGTTCAGACAGTGATCAGTTTCACACTGAATCTGATGACTCTTCTAATACTATTGCCAAGAAAAGGAAGGCCAGAAGCAAGGCCATGATGAAGGTTCCTCCTGCTCAAGCTAAAGATTCAAATGACATTCCATACTATATTCTGCATGAATGTCCCATCTCTGAGCCCGGGATGCAGTATTCCAAAAATCAATTAAAAGCTATGAAGAAAAGAAGGAAGTTGGATAAATATGAAAAGGGATCTTCTCAGTTTCAGCCTCCTCCTCCTCCTCCTCCAGATTCAGGGTCAGGTGGAGGCTCAGTTTCTCAAACCCCAGCTTCTAAGCAAAGTTCCTCCCAGTCCTCTCAAAGATATCATCCTAGGGGGCAATACCAAAGGGGTTATCAGTCTAGAAGGGGACAGTATAGAGGAAGTCAAAGAGAATATAGATTTCATGCAAGGGAAGGACAAAGACACATGGACTCTGCTCAAGGTCCTTTCCCTTATGTTGTGGCATTGCTTGCCGCTGGTCTAATTGTGACCGCTGCGAACTCTTCCTTCCTTTGCTCGCCCGGTCTCTCCTCTTAACCGCGCGACCTCTCTTCCAGGATGACCAATTATGATGGCTCCACCTCGTCTACTGTCGTTGTCCCACCACCTCCTCCTCCTCCTCCTGCTTCCGGGAATCTTGACACCGTCTCTAAGCTTCTGGGGCCCAATTATCCCGACTGGAGTGTCTCATTCACTTTTCTTCTCCGCTCTCAGCGCAAGCGTCATCATCTTACCGATGACCCTCCGCCTGCGGACTCTGCCCAGTTTAATGACTGGGATGCGAATGATGCGCTTGTTCGTACTTGGCTGGCGAACAGCCTGTCCGATGAATGCCTTCCTGTCATCCGTCACGATGAGACGGTAAAACAAGCTTGGAATCACTTGGCCGCTCTCTACTCCAAGGGGGGACAAACATCTCGCATCTATACTCTCTATGCGGATCTCTTTGCTCGCCAGTCCATGTCCCCTCCTGCAGCTTACCAACAAGTCCAAGCCCTTGGAGCTGAGATTCTACAAAATCGTCCTCTCTCGGCAGATGTGGCCACTCAGCTGAAGCACTTCCAGGAACTCCTAGTGGTCTGTTACCTTCTGCGGCTTCCGGACTCATACGATATGATCCGGCAGCAAATTCTTGGAGAGGCTGAGTCTCCTACCCTGGATGCTACTGCTGCCCGCATTGCCGCTGTTACCTCTCTGCTCCAACGCCCCTTGCTTGCCGCTCCTCCGGCTCCGGATGCCTATGCCCACCAGGCTCATCGTGGTGGATTTAGTGGTCGTGGTAACCACTCTGGCGGGCGTGGCCCTTCTCGCTACCTCTGTACTCATTGTGGCCGCCCAGGACACTTGGTTGACCGCTGCTGGACAAAGCATCCGCATCTTCGTCCCGCTGGTGATACTCCTACTTCTTCCAAGCCATCTGCCTCCGTGGCCACGACTTCAGGTAGTGCCCACGTGGTTACCCAAGGTAAATGGCTAATCGACTCTGGCGCCACTAATCATATGACGGGCAATCCTCAGTGCTTTTCTCTCCTAGAAACACATGATCGGTTGCCCCCTGTTCTCGTTGCGGATGGTTCTCCCTCTCCGGTGCATGGAACGGGCATGGTTCAAGTTACTCCGTCCCTTCGCCTGGCGGATACTCTTTATGTGCCCAAGTTTCCGTGCAATTTATTGTCGGTTACTTCTCTTTGCAAGCAACTTCAGTGTTCGGTAACATTTACTCCTTCTTCTTGTTCGTTTCAGGACCCGGACTCCAAGCGGACGTTTGTTACTGGGACTGAGAGGGGTGGTCTCTACTTCCTTGATGATGTATCTGCTCTTACCGTCTTCTCTCCCGCTTCTACAGATCTTCTTCAGTGGCACCTTCGCCTGGGGCATCCTCCCTCGCGTCTCATCCACCAGCTGTTTCCTCACCTCCCTCAGCAGGACTCTCCTCTCAACTGTGATGCTTGTCAACTGGGCAAGCATCACCGTTCCCCCTTTCCTCCTAAGCAAGGTCGTGGCTCTTCCAAGCCCTTCGACCTTATTCACTCGGATGTTTGGGGACCTTCCCCTACCCTCACCATCGGGCGTGGAAGTTCCTATTTTGTAACCTTTATTGATGATTATTCTCGCTGTACGTGGGTGTATCTATTAAAGGATCGCTCCGAACTTTTTTCTGTATGGACTTCATTTTATTATATGATTAAAAATCAATTTGATGCCTCTGTCAAAATTTTTCGCTCTGATAATGCAAAAGAATATCTGAGTAGTGATTTCGCTTCTTTCTGTACGCAACATGGCATCATTCATCAAACTAGCTGCGTCTATACCTCCCAGCAAAATGGGGTGGCGGAACGTAAAAACCGTCACCTCCTCGATGTCGCTCGCACTCTCATGACGCAGATGCAGGTTCCTCGTAGCTATTGGGGCTATGCGGTCCTCATCTCCTGCTACCTCATCAATCGCATTCCCTCTACCGTCCTCAAAGGCAAAACCCCTTTTTCCATCCTCTATCCCTCCAAGGACCCCTTTCCCTTACCTCTCCGCATTTTTGGGTGCACTGCCTTTGTTCATAGCCCTGCCGCAACTCGCGACAAATTATCCCCTCGTGCTACGAAGTGTATCTTTTTGGGTTACTCCACAACTCAAAAAGGTTACTGCTGCTTTGACCCTGTTCATCGCAAGCAGTTCGTCTCGGCGGATGTGACATTCTTTGAGAATGCCGCCTACTTCTCTTCTGATCTCCCACAGGTCGATGGATCGAACCTCCCTCTTCTTCCTACCGACTCGACCTCTCCACCCATTCTCTCCACCACATCCACTCCTCTTGAGCTTCCTCCATCCCCACCTCCACCAGCCGCTCCTTCTCTTGATCATGATCCTTCTACCTCGTCCCCTCGGTCGTCTCTCTCTTCTCCCGGGCCAGCTATCTCCGCCACGGATGCACCGGCGACTGAGGAACTCGAGGACCCGGAGCTGCCCATTGTCCTTCGCAAAGGGGTTCGGACGTGCACCCAGCACTCGCTGATAGTTGTTATTTCTTATGATCGGCTAACACCTTCTCGCAGGGACTTCGCCCTAGCCATCTCCGCGACTACCACACCTCGCACCTACCAGGAAGCCCTTGATATTCCTCACTGGAAGGCTGCCATGGATGACGAGATTGCTACTCTCTCTGACCGGGGCACTTGGACCCTTGTGCCTCCTCCTTTTGGCACGGATGTGGTTGGTTGTCGCTGGGTGTTTGTCGTCAAGTTCCGTCCTGATGGCAGTGTGGACCGGTACAAAGCCCGTCTTGTTGCAAAAGGGTTTACTCAGACCTATGGTGTTGATTACTTTGACACGTTCTCGCCAGTTGCTCGCCTCAGCACCATTCGGGTCCTTTTATCGGTGGCGGTCAACAGGGATTGGCCTATTTCGCAGTTGGACGTCAAGAATGCCTTCCTCTATGGTGACCTTCACGAGGACGTCTACATGGAGCAACCTCCTGGGTATGTTGCTCAGGGGGAGACTCAAGTATGCCGGTTGAAGAAGGCCATCTATGGCCTAAAGCAAAGTCCCAGGGCGTGGTTCGATAAGTTCAGTAGCATCGTTGGGGCCATCGGTTTCACCAGGAGTTCGGCTGATCACTCCTTGTTCATTCGCAAGACATCTTCGGGTCTGGTTGTGCTAGCTGTTTACGTGGACGATATTCTTCTTACTGGCGACGATCAAGCTGGTGTAGCCTTGACGAAGGTCCATCTCCGCCAACACCTAGTCACGAAGGATATGAGCTCTCCAAAATACTTCTTGGGAATTGAAATCTCTCGGAAACCGGGTTCCTTGGTTCTCTCCCAACGGAAGTATGCTCTTGATTTGTTGAAAGAGGCAGGGTTGACGGGTGCTAAACCTGCCCGGTGTCCCATGGCTCCTGGAGAAGACAAGACATGGACAGACGAATCACCTCCTCTATTGGATACTACGAGGTATCGGCGTCTGGTTGGCAAACTCATCTACCTTACGGTGACCAGACCAGACATCTCCTATGCAGTGGGAAATGTCAGCCAGTTTATGCAGTCGCCTAGGGAATGTCATCTTCAATCTGCTCTAAGGATATTGGAGTATGTGAAGTCCGCACCTGGGAAAGGTCTTCTCTTTCAGAAAAACGGTCACCTAAGAGTCGAAGCATACTCCGACGCTAGCTATGCGGACGACAAAGGGGATCGCAAGTCGACTTCCGGATTTTGCACGTTTGTTGGAGGAAACTTGGTTAGCTGGAAGAGCAAGAAGCAGTCAGTCGTCTCCAGGTCTAGTGCGGAAGCAGAATATCGTAGCATGGCATCAACCACGTGTGAGTTAAAATGGTTGCGGGCTCTCATGCTGGATCTAGGAGAGGTCTATAACTATCCTCTTCCCATGTTCTGTGACAACAAGGCTGCGATCTACATTTCCAAAAATCCGGTATTCCATGAGCGAACAAAGCACATAGAGGTTGATTGTCACTTCATTCGGGAAGAAGTGTTGAAGAACCAGATTTGCACTCCGTTTGTTACCTCGGAGAAAGAGCTGGCAGATATATTCACAAAACCTGTGTCCGCCTCTTTCTTCCACATTTGCAGCAAGCTAGGCATGATTGACATCTATGCTCCAGCTTGAGGGGGAGTGTTGCTGTATAGACCTGGGCGGACAGGCGGCTAAGACTGGCGGTCTGGTAGCCGGGCGGTCAGCCCGGCTAATCTTGCGGTTTGGTAGCCGGGCGGTCTGGCGGTCTGGCGGTTTGGTTGCCAGGCGGTCTGCCGGCTAGTCTCTGGGATCTTGGTGGTTCGGCTGAGTGTTCTCTGGTAGTGACCGGGCGGTTAGTTCCTACTAACCGCACGGTTAGGCGGTCTGCTTGGCGGTTTGGCGGTTAACTTTGTAGATGTTGTCTTTTGTATTTTTAGTCCCACATTGGGTATTTGTATTCTCTCCCATCTCCTCCATTCTATATAAGGGAGGTCATACCTTTGTAATAGATACCTTTTTCTGATAATAAAATTTCAATTATACCCGTTCCGGCTTGTTTCTAGTTCGTTTCTTACACCTTATAAACTCAGAAGTTGAGACTAGAACTCCTATTGCTTTAGAAACTGTCAATAGATATGAGCCTGCAGTGCCTTTTGAAGATCCAGAGAACAATCCATTATCATGGACTGCAAGGATGAAAGAACTGACTGCCTTAGATCAGTTGAAGAAAGCCAGAGAATAAGGGAAAGACACCTCTAATATTACTACTCTATCAGATCAAAGAAAAGCAGAACTGGAAAGGTATGCATCAAGAAAATTCTTTGACCCAATGGACTACATGAAATTGCATCCTAAGGCTGTGGTTCCCAGAACTAGATCTCAAACATCCTTAGGTGCAGAGGATGACAGAAGATCAAAGAAGGAAGCTCTTAATCCCAACAGGGAAATTCTATTTAAGAAAGGAAGTGAAAAGAAGTAATATCTGTAAGCAGACAATACAATCATTCTGAACACTTGCTGATATTCCATATGACTGCTACCCTATTGCTTGCTCTATTTTTTTTTGTTTCAGTTTATTGCTCTTCAGTATGTTGTTGTTGTTCTTATTTCGTAATCCTAACCCAAATAGGAGGAGATTGTTGGAACACCCTATTACTAATTTGGGCAAGGATCACTATGTTTGTCTTAGGAATCCAGTTTGACCTAGATGTATAGTTAAAAAGGTCAACATTAGAATGTGTTTAGGGCTTAGAATTTAGGTTTGAAGCTGCCCCCAAGACCATTCAAGGAATCAGACTTAAAGCTGAGGCAAAGACAATTATCGTCGAGCTTAGGTCGACGAAACGTCGAACTCCGTTCGACGCTCTCTGAGCTCAACTTTGCTGAATCGTCGAGCTCCGGTCGACGATCTTCTAGCTCAGATCGACGATCTGTCTTCAGCTTATTCTTCAGGTCGCTGAGCTCCGGTCGACGATCTTCGAGCTCAGGTCGACGTTTTCTGTCTAATCTTCATTCCAATCTCTGAGCTCAGGTCGACGATCGTAGAGCTCAGATCGACGTTTTTCCTGAGAGATCGACGATTTTAAGGATTCAAATTCAGTCAGACTTTGGAATGTTTTTCAAATTATTTCAGTATTTATTTCAAGAGATCTGCCAGCCGTTTTCCTTTATTCTGGAGCAAGTTTCAAGGAATTCTTTTTGAGAATGTTTATTGGACTTTCCTCTAGAAGACAAGACTTTTATGGAGGACATTTAATGTCTGCTAACGGCTATCTCGGATGAAGGATCTTCAGAGAATAAATGATCCTTTTTTGTCTGACAGATATACATAACCAGAAAACAACAAGAAATTCATAGTACAGATTCACAATATAGAGAGATCAATTCAGAAGAATCAGTTGAACATTTTGGCATACTGAAAGAGTGATCATAGCTTCATCACAAGGACTCCAGACAATTCAATTTTCTTAGCATCTGCTGAAACCATCTTCTGCTGGAGATCTGAAGCTTCTGAAGACCTATCACCCTGAAGCAAAGCTTCCACTCCTGAACTAGTCAACATCTCAGGGGGAGCTTTGATAACACAAATTCACTTGTGCTTCTCTCTTTGATTGAGACAGAGAAGACATCTTCACTCTTTTTCTTTTCCCTTTCCCTCTGTAAAAGGGTTTTCAAAACTCCCTTCAAAAGTTTTGAATCTGGTTCTGAGAGCCTTGTCAAAACTCAGTGGTGGCAAGACACCTTATCAAAAAATCTAGTTTGGTTTTTGAGCACCTTATCAAAAGCTCATTGGTGCCAGGACACCTGATCAACCCTTCCTGCAGTGGATTCCTACCAAGGGTGGTAGAAGAGTGGATGTACCCAGGTTTTTGGGGAACCACTATCGCTCCTTGTGTTTTCTGGTTTTCTTGTGTGTTCTCTTTGCTGTGTGCTGTGCTATTCTTTTTACTGTCTTGTTAATTCTATAGCAGGCACCTTACACCTATATATAAGTTAAATCTTAAAAGTTTTGCTAGTTTAAAATTATGAATTTACTTTAAATAAACTCTATTCACCCCCCCCCCCCTCTAGAGTTGAGATAGATCTTGTTCTCACTTTCACCTTCTCCCGCGATGAAACCCCGGCCTCCTCCTACTCCCGCGGTGAAACCCTGCCTCCTCCATCGGTGAAACCCCAACCTCCTTTAGCGGCGAAACACCGGCCTCCCAGTATTTTGGTGAAATATTAGGAGTTCTGACAGTATTTGACCAAATATCATCAGAACTCTTAGCATTTCACCAAAATACTGTCAGAACTTCCAATATTTCACCAAAATATTGTTAATATATTGTTCAATATCATGAACAATACAATCCATAAAGTAGATATTTTATATCATAATATATATAATAGTGAAGAGAAAATGTTAATATGATTACATAATGTAATATTATGTTATTTTAATAAATTGCAATGTGTTTGTTATTGAAATTTTTGGGCACAATACTGTCATAATATACAGTATTTGATCAAAATACTGACAGAACTCCCAATATTTCAACAAAATACCGTCAGAACTCTCAGTATTTGACCAAAATACTGAGAGGTCGGGATTTCGTCGTTGGAGGAGCAGGATGTCGGGGTTTCTCCGCTGGAGGAGGAGGTCGGGGTTTCTCCGCGGGAGGAGCATGGGGGTCTCACCGCGGGAATAAATACCACTCATAGAAGTGGAGCAGGGGGGTCTCGTTGCGGGAGTAGGAAGGGGGAAGGTCGCCGCGGGAGGAGGAGAAGAAGGGGTGTCACCGTGGGAGGAGGAGGAGCCATGAAATCGCCCTTTACGGTTTCACGAGAGGAGAGGTCAGGGGAGGAAAAAAAATCAAAAATCTGGGGAAGGAGTGAGAGTGGATCCCACTCCAAATGTTATTATTTATTCTCCCACTTAATTTTAGGTGAGAGTAACTCACCTAAAATTTTTTCTTGAAATACGCATTGTGCGTGCATTTTCAGGAAAAAGTGTTTAACATGAAAGTTGTAGATCTCAACGAGAATTCACAATTGTTCCGCCCTGGTTTCAGTCGGGCCCAAAATACGTCTTGTGCGTGCATTTTCAGGAAAAGTGTTCGACATGAACGTTGTAGATTTCAACGAGATCTACAACTTTCATGTTGAGCAATTTTCCTAACAACGCACGATGCGTATTTCAAAAAGGCTTGTATATATCTTATATACACCTCACGCGTATTTACAATAAACCATATATCCGCGTTAAGTGGATATACTTATATACGCGCCTTTTGGATCTGTGTCTTTTACGGGCATTTTTAGGAAAAGTGTTCAACATTTCATGTTAAACACTTTTCCTAAAAATGCCGTTTAGGCCCCCGAAAAAAATCAGACGGAATATATATATATATATATATATGTATATATATATATATATATGTATATATATATATATATATCTCAACCACTATAATAGAAGTATCAAACTGAAATTCACAGAAATAATTTCGGCTGTCATAATACTGTCATAATATATAGTATTTGATCAAAATACTGATAGAACTCCCAATATTTCAACAAAATACCGTCAGAACTCTCAGTATTTGACCAAAATACTGAGAGGTCGGGATTTCGTCGTTGGAGGAGCAGGATGTCGGGGTTTCTCCGCTGGAGGAGGAGGTCGGGGTTTCGCCGCGGGAGGAGCATGGGGGTCTCACCGCGGGAATAAATACCACTCATAGAAGTGGAGCATGGGGGTCTCGTTGCGGGAGTAGGAAGGGGGAAGGTCTCCGCGGGAGGAGGAGAAGGGGTGTCACCGTGGGAGGAGGAGGAGCCATGAAATCTCCCTTTACGGTTTCGCGAGAGGAGAGATCAGGGGAGGAAAAAATCAAAAATCTGGGAAAGGAGTGAGAGTGGACCCCACTCCAAATGTTATTATTTATTCTCCCACCTAATTTTAGGTGAAAGTAACTCACCTAAAAATTTTTCTTGAAATACGCATTGTGCGTGCATTTTCAGGAAAAGTGTTTAACATGAAAGTTGTAGATCTCAACGAGAATTCACAATTGTTCCGCCCTGGTTTCAGTCGGGCCCAAAATACGTCTTGTGCGTGCATTTTCAGGAAAAGTGTTCGACATGAACGTTGTAGATTTCAACGAGATCTACAACTTTCATGTTGAGCAATTTTCCTAACAACGCACGATGCGTATTTCAAAAAGGCTTGTATATATCTTATATACACCTCACGCGTATTTACAATAAACCATATATCCGCGTTAAGTGGATATACTTATATACGCGCCTTTTGGATCTGCGTCTTTTACGGACATTTTTAGGAAAAGTGTTCAACATTTCATGTTAAACACTTTTCCTAAAAATGCCGTTTAGACCCCCGAAAAAAATCAGGCGGAATATATATATATATATATATATGTGTGTGTGTGTGTGTGTGTGTGTGTATATCTAAATCACTATAATAGAAATATCAAACTGAAATTCACAGAAATAATTTCGGCTGTCTAATCTGAATGCATTATTCAACAGCCATCCGATCAAACACACCATCTATCTCCACTTCTTTGCTACCCGGCCCATTGAGCTAATTTTAATCAAACAGGTAGGCGAACCGAGCAGATTATTGGATTTTAAAGAGATCTGTTGGCTCCTGCTATTTAAACGTGAAAGGAACTGTTTTGCACGCGATGTGGGACTAATAATTTCCAATAATATAACTTAAGTATTTTTTTCAAAAAAATGCCCAGTTTTTAAAGGTGCCGTGGTTATAATTTTTTTTAATATTTTCAATTATATTCAAAAAAATCTAAATAAAATTACAAAAAAATAGATAGTAAGAAGAATAATATTAGCTAGGAAAATTATAATTATAAAAATAAAAAGGGGCGGACGGCGCCCACCGTCGCATCCCGTGTACTGTCACGCGAAGCCCGTCGTCATGTCGGGTACTGTCGCGTGGGGCAGCGAAGCCTGCCGTCGTTGGACGGGTACTGTTGCGCTTGGTCGTAGGAGCGGAGCCCCGTGTCGGGCGGCAGGCAAAGCCCGTCGTCGCAGGCCAGATACTGTGGCGCGTGGTCATCGGGTCGGAGGTCCGTGCTTGTCACTCGTGTGTGTATATATATATATACCACTATAAAGAAATACTTCTATATGAGTTTGAAATTTGAATAGCCTTGATAGAGAGAGGATGTGAGCGAGAGAGAGATTGCAGTTGTGATATTTGAATAGATTATTTTGTCATTGATGGGAGAGAGAGATTGTGGCTCGGATATTTGAATAAATTCTTTTGTTATTGATGGGAGACAGAGAGAGAAATTAATTTTTGTACATTAAAACTTACATTTTTTTACTAAAAAAAATTGTAATGTTTATGTATATTTTTTATGACCATTTTAAGTATTTATATTTATATGTTGCGGGCGCAGGCCGCCTTGATGCAGACACAGCCTGCAGACGCATCGAGCACGGGCGAAGCCCATCGGAGGCGGGCGAAGCCTTCCTCGATGATGCCGAAGGCCGCCCGAGAGAATCGAGCACGGACGTAGCCCGTGCAAAGATGCTCGTGTGTGTATATATATATTTATATGGGTTCACTGGAAAAATGCGTAACGCGTATCTAAAGTTTTTCGGGCACATATTTCCGGCGGTTGGATTTAATCGAACGGATATTAAAAAATATTTGTTGTTGCAAATTTTTAACTGGGGCGGTCGGCGGTTGCAGACTCGCCATTCACCGGACACCCTGGGCTCATTGGCGTCCACGCTGTCGCCCACCTCCGGTCTCCGCTGTCACCTCTGGGCACCTTGCACAGGCCGCCTGAACTGCCCGGGGGGGGGGGGGGGGGGGGCTTTCGTCAATTTGGCAAAAATGGTGATTCAGGTGATCAAAACGGAGCAATGTCATTCGCCAACACAAATCACTCTTTGGCGCAATACCACCTTGACCCTACAAAAAACTATAAATAGGTCCTCAGATCTTCATTTGAAGACAAACAAGTTTAGAGACAAGAGAGGGCTCTGAGGTTTTCTGGCAAGATCGTGGACTTAGGCAGATTCTCCGCTCTCCTCCTTGCTCTCAGGCTCCAGCACGCCCCAAGTCACGTCAACCGCATCCGCGAGAGCGCTTTCATCAAGGCTATGCATCAACAAGAGCGCTCCATCCAGAAGCTCCATGAATTTAGAGAATTTTCTAGCCGAAACGCTCCCACCCAGGTTTCGCGAGCTCATCAATATTTGAAGGTCGGAGCACTTCCATCGAGGCTCCGAATTATCTCAACTGTTATGCTTGGCGGTGATCTCAGGTGTATTTTTATGGTTCATTTTTATTTTCAAAGTTCTTACTCTTTTTCGAGTAATCTCAATAGTAATCTCAAATGTTTAATTTATGGTTCAGTTTAAAGATTGAAATTACAATAATGTTTTGAGATTACTCAGATGCATTGTTCCATTTCCCAAAAGAACTTGTATATGCATTTTCAGCTTTCCATTTTCTTTGGTTTTGTTTTTTCAGGATATGCATGTTCAAAAATTACATAAAAATTGATTGCATGGCCTCTGATTGTCCAAATCATGATCCTAAAGCTATCAATTGCAAAAAACAATTTTAAACAAATCCTGATGTATGCGCTCGACATCTTATATTCATGCATGAGCATCTTTTCATGAGTTCCAAAAGTTCCACACATGAAAAATAAACAACATTCAACAAAGGGAAAGTTTGAGTGTATGTATTGGGTATTGTATCCACAATAATCTTGATTTGAAGAATGGCCCAGTCAAGCTACAATGAATTGAGTCTGTATTTGATATTGCTTTTTAGTTATGTACTTGTAGGTTTACAATGCCAAGTACACTCAAATGTCAGGTTACAATGAGTCAGTAAACACATGACTATACAATGTAATTCTTCATTATCTAGGCCAATGTGTTGACTCACGTGTAATCTCTCTATTGGGGTGTACTTCTATCCCAAGTACAGGAGAAGGATCAAGAAAGGCCAAAAACCAGGATTCAGAACTTCAGAATTTTACTTAAGTAAAATTCAGTGAGTATGGTGAGTCATACACGTCAAATTCGTCGAGTATCCCCTTGATACTCGCTGAATTCGTCGTGTATGCTTCCCGATACCCGTCGAATTCGTCGTATATACTTAGGGTAAATTCTCTGGATTTCTAGAAATTGACCAAGGCAAATTCACCGAGTATCACTGGCGATGCTCGCCGAATTCGCCGAGTATCACTGGCGATACTTGCCGAATTCGCCAAGTATCACCGCGAGTATCACTGACGATACTTGCCGAATTCGCCAAGTGTCACTGGCGATACTCGCCGAATTCGCCGAGTATCACTAGCGATACTCGCCGAATTCGACGAGTATCCCAGACGATACTCGCCAGGTATGTCGAGCCATATGTCGATTTTTCTGAAATTCTGCCCAAGGCATATTCGGCGTATATCGTCACTATATTCGACGAGTATCAACTACAATATTCGATGAATTTCGCCGAATTTTCCTTAGGCCGATTTTCTGATTTTTCTCTGGTTCGAAACCGTCGGCCATGCACAGTGCTTTTTTTAGGGTTTGTTTTTGGATCTTTTTATAGGCGTTGTTTCGAAACTCTATATATAGATGTTAGGGTGATTTCAAAACTACGAATATAAACCCAATCTCTAAATTTTAATTTCAAGCACTTCCCAAAAAAGAAACCGTCGACCGCACGTCACGTCAATCGCGAAAACTTTCGTTCGGCCGCGACTTCGCTATTTCTTCCTCGACGACTTCTTTGGCTGGATCGTGTCTTCGTTCAAGATCTAATCTACTCCACTTCTTGTGGGTCGAAAAACAAGGTTCAAGAACCAAAGATTTCAAGTTTACGAGTTCTCCGAGATTCAAGATCAACCCTTCTAAGAATATCGGATCAAGACTTGTAATCGTGCGTGTTGTTGTAATATTATTTTGATTATTGTAAGAGATTTTTCTCCGAGATTTGTAGATCCGTTTATGGATCGAGAGAGTAGATCCGGTTGTGGATTGAGTGTGTAGATCCAGTTTGTGGATCGAGTTATAGGAGAGTTTGTTCTCCGAGTGGTAGGAGCGTCATCTCCGAGTTGTAAGAGTTGCGACTCCGAGGTGTAAGATTTGACGAAATTTGAGTTTGGTGAAGTAGCCGAATCTGCCCTTCGTGGGAGATAGGTGAGGCGGGACAGTGGACGTACCCAACTCGAAGAACCACTATAAAATCTCTACATTTGTGTGCTTGTTCTTTCAGATAATTTTTATTATGCAAAAAGACGCAAACATCACCTATTCACCCCCCTCTAGCTGATTTAGGTAGATGCTAGATACTTTCAATTGGTATCAGAAGGGCGTTTTGATCGATAAGGCTAACAACTTGATCAAAATCCCTGATCTAGCGTAAAGAGATTTAACATAGTCACCATGGATCAAAGCAGAGATATGTCTTCCATGAAGCTACCGGTGTGCACCAAAGAGTACTTTCCCATGTGGAAAGAAAGAGTACGGTTCTACATGGAAGCCGTAGATCCGAGAATTTTTCAGATCGCGGAAGAAGGACCACACATTCCTACTCAAGCTTCAACGATAAATCCAGCAATTATGATTCCCAGGAAGATGATGGATCTCACTAAGGATGAGATTGCCCTAGTCTCCCTGGACAAGAAGGCGAAGAATATAATAACAAGTGCAGTATACGACTCAATGCTTCAGAAATTATTCCACTGTAAATATTCCAAGGAGATATAGGACTGGCTGGTTGTACTTATGGAAGGTACAGATGAAGTGCGAGACGATCATAGATCTCTATTGAATCAAGAATACGAAGCTTTCAAGCAAGCATCAAGTGATACCATTGTAGACAGCTTTGAAAAATTCTTCAAGATCGTCAACGGACTCAGAAACTACGGCCGCGTCTTCACTCATGGTGAACTGAACAACAAGTTCCTTAGATCCCTCACAAATGACTGGGACACAAAGGTCGTCGCCATTAGAGAATTTGGAAAATTGCCGGAGATCGACCCTCAGAACCTGTTCGGCAAATTGCTCTCCTACGAACCCCAAATGAATACCCGGAAGAAGGAAGAGCAAAACAACAGAACTTCAAGCCGAGACAAGACTGTGGCTTTGAAGGCTGAAGGTTCAAGAAAGTCTAGAGTGTCACCCATAAGAACACAAGCTCCAAACACTCCTGAAGACTCTGAGCCTAGCACATCAGGGTCCGAGCTATCTGACGGAGAGTTCTCCCTCATCTCCAGGCAGTTCAAGAAACTGCTTAGCAAAGGGAGACAGATGAGAAATCCTTCATCCTTATCTGACTATAGGAGATCACATCATGACGGTGATCGTAACAAGAAAGGCTACAACAAGGAGGACATGTATAAGTCTAAACCCAACAAACAGTTTTCCTCTGACGTTGTTTGCTACTGTTGTAATAAGGCAGGTCATATGATTGCAGAATTTTCGTATAAGAAGAAGGATAGCTCCAGGAAGGATGAGAAGAGATCCTTTAAAGGGAAGAAGAAAGAAGAAAAGAGCTTCGTCGCCAAAAAGTCGAAGACTCTCAGTGATAGTGACTCGAGTGAGGCGAGCTTTGAGAATGAAGAAGCCTACTTCCGGCTTATGGCTCAATTTGATGAGGAAGTGGGCGACTCAGAGTATCGCGAGAAGGTAAACTCGCAAATGATTCTCTCTGAATATGAAACGTACTCTAATGGACATGATGGATACTCTTCTAAAGAGGACGATTCTGAGTTAGTGGCTCGGTATGGGTTTAACGTTAATTTCATCTATCAAATTTTCTACGCTGTCTAAAGAGGACGGTGATAGGTTCGATATGACCAAAAGCATACCTATCCATCATTTGAAGAAAATCGACTTGACAATCTTCACTCGATGGGATAGGAGGATCATCTAGAGAGGGGCAGCTCCAGTACCCCCAGTGGACGAGGAAGGTCATGTTCCTGATGACAGGACCCCTTATCCACACCCCAGTGAGATTCCCGATAGCATGAGTGTAGGAATTGAGGGGGAGTCAGTGGTTTCAGATTCAGTGACAGCTTCAGTGATTTTAGCTTCAGTTTCAGTTACTCTAGTTCCAGTGCTAGAGAATTTGATGGCAGAGGTTACTCAGATTGTTGTTGAAGATTTGGTGCCTGAGGAGGCCAGGGCTGATGCAGTTCTAGAAAATGCTGTTGATACAGAGGATTCAACAACTTCTGATCATGAGGAGGATGCTGCTGCTGACATGGATACAGATACTGTTGATGACATGGATGATGATACAACTGCTGATTATGAGTTAGAGACTATTACTGATGAGTATTTGCTGGTTCCTGATAAGTCTGCTGCCGCTAATGTTGCCAGCGATGCCATCGTTGTCTCAGGGCTGATTTCTGTGGACAATCTGATAGTTCCTCTCCCCGAGATGATCACCTCTACAGTGTCTGAGGGGAGACAACTCAATCCCGCATATCTGTTTCCACTAAGGTTTCCAAACTCATGCGCAACCTGGACAAGAGACTAGGCAGGATGCTGTTGGTGCCCGAAGGCATAGTTGACCTCTCTGATGAGGAAGGAGTTGCCGATGTGCATGCCCCTGCTCTAGGTTCAGAAGGACCAAGTTTGATTGCTGCGAATGTTTCTCTTCCAGTGCTGCCAGATGCTCCAAGCTCTAGTTCAGGTGATAAGATCCTGAAAGCTGTTGAAGCCATGCTAACCAAGCAATAGGAAAAGTTTGATGCCTCCTTTGAGAAAGTGGTCAAAAGAGTTAACCAATCAGAAAAGTTTATGCTTGACAGGCTTGCTGAAGTTAAAGTAAAATTTGATAAGCTAGATGCTAGGTTTGATGAAAAGTATGACAAAGCTATCACTGCAGTCACACTTATGATGAGTGGACTTAAGACTAACAAAGATGGTCTGGTAACTCTTGGCAAAAGCATTAGCACCATGGTTGAAGAATACTACAGATCTATGGAACACTATGATTCTTCTTTGCAAACGTATGTCAATGTCATTGCTGCCGAAGCCAAAAGGGGGAGGAAGTCATTACAATTAAGATTGTCGATGTTGAAAAGGCTATGTTCGATCAATTCAAACAAAAAAATGACTATAGCTATGACAACACCGTATGGTTACATGGACAGTTTTTCCCGTCTCAAGTTCTCCTGAGCCTTTTCATGTTGATGTTCATCCGACTCCTGACTACACTCAATACTGGATAGACTCACAGGACTTCTCTTATGCTCACGTTGTTGTTGCTGCTGATGTGTCTCCAGATGTTTTATCTGCCACCAATGCTGCTATTGCTGCGTTCTTAGAGACTCAGGTTATCAAGAAAAGGAAATTTGGAGAGGGTACTTCCGAAGTCAGACCAGAACCGACCATACCAGCTTAAGTCAGAGAAGGGCCTAATCGTGAAATGGATGAAGTTTGGAGCCCAACTTCAAAAGGAATTATCTTGGACACCTTTGCCTTGTACGAGCTCAGAGTTGAGAAGCATCAGGATCACTATAGTTCAGAAGAATGGAACAAATACAATAAAGCCTGCACCAGGAGGAGAATTCATTTCAGGAAGTACAAGGATGCTGATCCCATGCCTCCTCCTCCAAAGTACTATCCGAAGCCAAAGAAATATTTTGAGAGACAACTGTTGAAGAGAAAGAACCGGAAGATCTAAATTTCTTTATATACTTCTTTGTTGTGTGTTGTGGGTTGCCCTCCCTAATCTAAAACATTTTTGATATATATATATATATATATATATATATATATATATGATGTGCAATTCACCTTAGCTTGTAGGATTTTGGCTTCTTCAAATAGGGGGAGATTGTTGGGTATTATATCCACAATAGCCCTGATTTGAAGAAGGGTCCAGTCAAATTAAGATGAATTGAGTCTGTATTTGATATTGCTTTTTAGTTATGTACTTGCAGACTTACAATGCCAAGTACACACCAATGTCAGGTTACAGTAGATCAGTAAATACAGGACTATACAATGTAATTCTTCATTGTGTAGGCCAATGTGTTGAATCACATGTAATCTCTCTATTTAGGTGTACTTCTATCCCAAGTACAGGAGAAGGATCAAGGAAGGCCAAAGACTAGGATTCAGAACTTCAGAATTTTACCTAAGTAAAATTCGGCGAGTATGGTGAGTCATACACGTCGAATTCGTCGAGTATCCCCTTGATACTCGCCGAATTCGTCGTGTATGATTTCCGATACCCGTCGAATTCGTCGTATATACTTAGGGTAAATTCTCTGGATTTCTAGAAATTGACCAAGGCAAATTCGTCGAGTATTACTGGCGATACTCGCCAAATTCGCCGAGTATCACTGACAATACTCGTCGAATTCGTCGAGTATCACTAGCAATACTCGCCAAATTCGACGAGTATCCCAGGCGATACTCGACGGGTATGTCGAGCCATATGTCGATTTTTCTGAAATTCTGTCCAAGACATATTCGGCGTATATCGTCACTATATTCGGCGAGTATCATCTACGATATTCGACGAATTCCGCCGAATTTTCCTTAGGTCGATTTTCCGATTTTTTCTCTGGTTCGAAACCGTCGGTCATGCACAGTGCTTTTTCTAGGGTTCGTTTTTGGAATCTTTTTATAGCCGTTGTTTTGAAACTCTATATATAGATGTTAGGGTGATTTCGAAACTACGGATCTAAACCTAATCTCTCATTTTGAATTTCAAGCGCTTCCCGAAAAAGAAACCGTCGGCCGCACGTCACGTCAATCGCGAAAACTTCTGTTCGGCCGCAACTTCGCTAGTTCTTCCTCGATGACTTCTTCGATTGGATCGTGTCTTCGTTTAAGATCTAATCTACTCCAGTCCTTGTGGGTCGAAAACCAAGGTTCAAGATCCAAATATTTCAAGTTTGCGAGTTCTCCGAGATTCAAGATCAACCCTTCCAAGAACGTCAGATCAAGACTTGTAATCGTTTGTGTTGTTGTAATATCATTTTGATTATTTTAGGAGATTTTTATCCGTGATTTTTAGATCCGTTTGTGGATCGAGAGAGTAGATCCGGTTGTGGATCGAGTGTGTAGATCCGATTTGTGGATCGAGTTGTAGGAGAGTTTGTTCTCTGAGTGGTAGGAGCGTCGTCTCCGAGTTGTAGGAGTTGCGACTCCGAGGTGTAAGATTTGACGAAATCTGAGTTTGGTGAAGTAGCCGAATCTGCCCTTCGTGGGAGATAGACGGGGCGGGACAGTGGACGTACCCGACTCGGAGAACCACTATAAAATCTCTGTGTTTGTGTGCTTGTTCTTTCAGATAATTTTTATTCCGCAAAAAGACGCAAACATCACCTATTCATCCCCTCTAGGTGACTTAGGTAGACGCTAGATACTTTCAATATGCTTATGTACATGCTTATGTCAGCACATAATTGCATACCCATCTATTATAATGCAAAGATTAAGGCTCCGTTTGGGGCGACTTATTTTCACCGGTCAAGCGATTACGACCGCATGAACCGGATCATAATTAAGGTCCGATTCATGCGGTCGTAACCACTTTACCGGTGAAAATAAGTCCCCTCAAACGGAGCCTAAATGTGCCAACGCTTTATACAAAGACAAAAATAAGCAAAGTTGACAATAACATTGGTGGACATCTTATGTAGAGTAGTGAAATGGTAATGAAATAACCAAAAAAAGTAGATATAACAGAGGTAGCAAAAAAACATTATCTGAAGGAATTCCTGATCAGTTTCAGCAGGATTAACATGTGTTTGAATAGCCAAGAGCTATCTAACTTCCAAAATTTTATGCTAACATGTTTATAACATAGAAAACAGTCTATCTAATATGTCTAGATAATGTGATCAAAAATAAACTTTGGTAATTCCTGATCAGTTTCAGTACGATTAACATGTGTTTGAATATCCAAGAGCTATCTAACTTCCAAAATTTTATGCTAACATGTTTATAGCATAGAAAACAGTCTGTTTAATATGTCCGGATAATGTGATCAAAAATAAACTTTGGCAATCAGGATGTACAGTTTTGGGGTTCCAAATTATTTCTATCTCATGATTTCCAGCGCCGGAACCAATTGGTTTAGATTGTGAAGATAGAAGCTTGGTTCATTTAAAGCTATGCTGCGGCAACTCTAATCAACAGGTCTCTTAGCACTTTTCTTCAAAGCTTTGAACACTCTAATTTGCACCCCCCTCTTGCTGACTGTCGCCTCCCCCGCCGATAGAGCCATTGTCTTCCAGCTTTTTGTCATTTTATAACTATTATGATCTGTACACTTCTTCAATTTTCTAACAATTCCTCCAAAAAAATAGTATCGGTCTCAAGAAGAAAAAAATCCTTTCTTTGCTCGGTAATGGTTCTAATGGCTATTTTTTATAACTACTTGGCTATAATACACATAACTTTTCTCTATTATGCAGCGCAAATAAATATCCGACCTTTGATAATAATTAGGATCATTTTTTATGATGCCAATTTACATCTTTATTAAGTAATCCACTATATAAAAAAGAAACAGTTAGCTTATAGAGGGTAAGATGAACTATCCCACAAGGGGTCAGTCATAATCAATTAGGTCAAATCCCAGGAGGTAATATCAATAGCAATTACTCATAATAGAATCTATTTTAAAGCACACGTGCCTATGAAAAATCAAACATCATGAGCATCAAGAATGCATGAAAAATTTACAATATGAATTAGATAGATTAATAATTTCATCATAAATAGGAGAAAATTCTAACATAATTACAGTTCATGATATAACAAGCTTATAGATGGTTAGATGGACTAACCCACAAGGGGTCAGTCATTAACAATTAGGTCAATCGTGCAAATTTTGAAAGAATGTTCAACATGAAAGTTGTAGATCTCGTTCTTTGTTACAAAATGCATATATATATATATATATATATATATATATATATATATATATATATATATATAAAATTATAAAATATGCATTTTGTAGCCAAAAACGAGATCTAAAACTTTCATGTTGAACATTCTTTCAAAATTTGCACGGTTTGGCCGGAATCTCGCCCGAATGGTTATTGACTCAAAATAAATATAATAATAATAAATTTCAAAATTCGAGTCAGCAACCTTTCGGACCAGATGGCTAAACTGTGCATATTTTGGAAAAAAGTTCAACATGAAAGTTGTAGATCTCGTTCTTGGCTATAAAATGCATATATTATTTGCCTAATTTCGACATGTATTGTGGGAAAATCAACTCAAGCTTTTTTAGACTTAAAAAAGTTTGAGCTTATATATTATAAACCACACACACACACACACACACACGTGTTCATATGAGAACACTTCTTATATGCGAACTGTGCGAACTCTCTGATTTGAGCACCAAAATGGACATGTAATATATGTTTTTTTACTGGCTCGACGAGACCTACAACTTTCATGTTGAACACTTTTTCTAATTTTTCACGTATAAGGCGGATTTTAGACCTGAAAATATTTGGGCGTCCTCAGTCTCATTTTTTTATATATTTTTGAGTCTAAAATCCGTCTTATACGTGCAAAATTAGAAAAGTGTTCAACATTAAAGTTGTAGGTCTCGTCGAGTCAGTCAAAAAACAGATATTACATGTCCATTTTGATGCCCAAATCAGGAAGTACGCACAGTTCGCATATAGGAAGTGTTCTCATATGATCCCGCCCATATATATATATATATATATATATATATATATATATATATATATATATATATATATATATATATATATATATATATATATATATATATATATATATATCTTATATATATAAAGGAATATAGGTATTTGGAGGCACATCATAGAATGAATATTGGTCATTGGATAATGAGAGAGAACATGGGGGGATTTGGAGAGAGAGAGAAGAGGGAGAGAGAGAGGGGGCCGGAGAGAGAAAGAGAGAGAGAGAGAGGGTGGAGTGATAAAGAGAGAGGGAGAGATGAGTAATAAATTTTTTTTATAGATTAAAATTTACAAAATTTTATAAAATAAAAATAGGAATAATAATTCATATTTTTTTGCGATCATTTTAAGTACTCATATGTATATGTTTTGAAAAAAATAAGATTTTGGATGCGTGAGCAACCCGCAGCGATGCATCGAGCACGAGCGAAGCTCGTGCGCAGGCGGGCGAAGGGCACCCGAGAGCTTCGAGCACGAGTGTAGCCCGTGCGAAGAAGCTCGTATATCTTATATATATATATATATATATATATATATATATATATAGGAAAAAGAGAGTATTAGCTCGCGCTATAACCTAAATTTATAGCGCGAATTCCGAGTTTTTAGATTTTGGGGGCATAAACGACTTTATTTGAAAAGGTAATCAACATGAAAGTTGTAGATATCATCGAGATCTACAACTTTCATGTTGATCACTTTTTCAAATGAAGCCGTTTAGACCCCCAAAATCTACCCGCAACCTGTACGGGCGCGTGGTTGCGGAAGTGACATTTTTCGGGGTGGATTTTGGGAGCCTAAACGGCTTCATTTGAAAAAGTGATCAACATGAAAGTTGTAGATCTCGATAAGATCTACAACTTTCATGTTGATCACTTTTTCAAATGAAGCCATTTAGGCCTCCAAAATCTAAAAATTCAGGATTCGTGCTATAAATTTGGGTTATAGTGCGAGTGTATACTCTTCAAACCCATATAAATATATATATATATATATATATATATAGATATATATATATATATATATATATATATATATATATATATATATATATATATATATATATATATATATATATATATACATACGAGTGACAGGCACGGGCCTCCGGCCCGATGACCACGCACCACAGTACCCGGCCGGCGACGGCGGGCTCCGCCCGCCCGCCTGCCCCCCCCCGGCGGGCTTCGCCCGGCCCCGGCGGGCTTTGCCCATATATAATATATATTTGTGTGTAATATAATATATATTTATATAATATATATATATATTTATATATTATATTATTATATAAAGAAATAATATAATATATATTTATATAATATAGTATATATCTATACTATCTTAAAAAGATATATCAGGGTCTGCCAATAGCTTGAGTTCGAAAATAGGGGAAAAAAGGTCGTCGGATTTGACTGTTTTAATCATGAACCGTTGGATTTGGGGCTGCAATTATCGGATTTGGTCTCTCAATAAAAAAACCCAAAAAACACTCTTCTCTCTCCTCAAACCCGATCCCCCCACTTCCCCCCTCCCCCTGTGTTTTTTCTCCCTGCCCGACCATCCCCCCTTTCCAATGTCGACGGCGGCGAAGCCGCCGGCGGCCTCACCGGCGGGTTCGCCGGACTCCGGCGATTGCCCTGCCCGCCGGTAGGCGCCGGTCAAGCCGGCGGCGGCTCTGCCGCCGCCGGCATTGGAAAGGGGGGACGGCCGGGCTGGGACAAAAAAATCGGGATTAAATATATATATATATATATATATAATCTGGCTCTCACGGGCAGGGCAACCGCCGGCGGTGGCCCTGCCCGCCGGTCGCCGGACAACCCCCGGAGGGTTCGCCGGAGTCCGGCGAACCTTCCGGTGGGCGCCGGTCAGGCCGCCGACGGCATTGGAAAGGGAAGACAGTTGGGCAGGGAGAAAAAACAAGGGGGGAGGGGGAAGTGGGGGGGGGGATCGGGTTTGAGGAGAGAGAATAGGAGTGTTTTTTGGGGTTTTTTTATTGGGAGACCAAATCCGATAATTGCAGCCCCAAATCCAACGATTCATGATTAAAATAGTCAAATCCGACGACCCTTTTCCCCCCTATTTTCAAACTCACGCTATTGGCAGAGCCTGATATATCTTTTTAAGAGAGTATATATATATATATATATATATATATATATATATATATATATATATATATATACAAGCGCACGGGGGATCCCGTGCGGGCAACATTTGTCGTGGGTGCGACAATTGTCGTGGGGGAGACAATTGTTGTGGGGGTGACAATTGTCGTGGTTGAGACATTTGTCGTGAGGGCGACAATTGTCGTGAGTGTCACATTTGTCTTGGGGACGCTATTTGTCGTGGGGGGGGGTGATATTTTTCATGGGGGCGACATTTGTCGTGGGGCGACATTTGTCGTCGGGACAACATTTTTCATGTGGGCAAAAGCAAAATTAACATTTGGGCAAAATTAATATTTAAACAAAAGCAAAATTAACATTTGGACTGGGCAAAAACAAAATTAACATTTGGGCAAATAGATGAAAATCTGTACACCTCCTCAGGCTAACATGGATGAAAATTTGCTCAAAGAGTTGGCTAAGTGCAAACAGTTAGCTTAGCATGGAGGCAAATCTGAAGCAAATCACATATTTTGATAACTCGTGCACCTGAGCAAATCACTAATTATCAAGAAATCTTAAATAAACGGAGGTGCATTCTAAACTAATTATCTAGAAATTTGAGATCAAACAAAAATAATATTTGAGCAAAATTAACATGAATGAATTAATAGCCGGTTCAAAAGCAAAATTAGCATATTGTCTATAGCAAAATTAACAGTTGGTTCAAAATTAACATGGATGAATCAAACAAAACTAACATTTGAACCAACACAAAACAGCTGGTTCAAAAGTAAAAAAATAACTCTGGGTTATATTAACATTTGGGGCAAAAGCAAAATTAACATTTGAGCAACAGTTGGTTAAATACAAACAGTTGGCTTAGCTTGGATGAATAAATGAATTAAGATAACTCAAATGTTGGCAGCAGTAGACTGCAAACTGATGGCAGTAGTAGACTGCAAACAGTTGGCAGCAGTAGTAGACTGCAAACAGTTGGCAGCAGTAGTATTAAGTGCAAATAGTTGGCAGCAGTAGACTGCAACACTTTGGAATTCTGAATGGCAGCTTATTTGAAGATTGCGTATCATAATTTTAGCATAAATTCAAAAATGAAAAACATAAATGAGTCAATCTTTATTTATGTTCTCCTTGAGGAGACACGTTTTAAGTTTCCTAGCAAGAGTTACAACATTCCAAACTCTGTATGCATTGAACAGCAGGCCAGCCACATATATAAGTGGTTTGAGTAAACTTTCATTTACAAATTCAATTTCTGTTTTGATTTTTTTATAGGCATAAAGGAGATGAATATCTAGACTAAAAGATAAATGATCAAGCTAAGTGAAAACATGAAATAACAACTTTATAATCATGAGGAGCTTGCCGGAGCATTGCTATTCCAAAAAAGCAGAGATTATAAGCAACTTGCTATTCCAAAAACTCAAACTTTAAAAGAATTCTAAAACACCAAAACTGGAATTTAAAGAGGCACAGAACTAAAATTCTAAAACTCCAAAACAGGAATAACGAAAGAAATTTTAAACAAAAATAGAAATACTTGGTTAGACGATCTCGAACGCCTCCTTCTGGATGACAATAAACATAAATACTGTGCTAGATAGTGAAATCAATGGGAAATCTTATGCACCTTATGGATGAGGGTCTTTGGCTCGAATGCCTCCTTCTCTGAACTCTTCACCTTTGATGAGCATAAATAACATCACAAAAATTTTCATAATTGAATGAGAAGAGTTGTTTAATTTTTCACATATAAATTCCAAACCACTTCTCAAGTAAGCACATATTTAAAAAGAATGCAAAAGTATAGAACTAACCTTTTTTCATTGAGAAATTTCATCAAACAGGTAATATGCATTCCAATTTAATTCGAAGGTATTCAAATTTATAGAGCCAAGAAAATTAAGAAGGCAAGAGAAGTTGGTAGATCCCAAATATGTTATTTTCATGCACAAATATGCTTAAAATTAAAACCAGTAAAATGTTGAGTATATCCTCTATGCAAGTGCAAGACCTGCAAGAACATAGCAACCCTGCGTAAATAAATGCCCTTTATAGTGCTGGATCGTGCTTCTAACTGTTGGATCGTGCTTCTAACTGTTGGATCGTGATTCTAACTGTTGGAATTACGAAAGGTGGATGCATTTAAACTATTGGAGATGCAAAGGAAATGATTAAGATGAAAAGGAATTGTTTAAGTTGGAATGCGGTCAAGAAAACACAATGCTTATAGTTGTAGGCAGCGAGAGTTAGGAGATACCTGATGCAGAGGAACTTCCCTCCAGCGATAAAAAGTACCTGAAGAGTCGAGCCCTCTTAAACCCCTCTCCATATTTCCCTTCGATTTAAAATGTTCCTAAGAAACCATGATAAACTCAACCAGAGTTTAAAGAAGGGACTGGAATTCGGATGCTTACAAACCAGGAATAGAGTGTAGAGAACCTGCTGTAGGAGGAGGTATATAAGGGAGATGCATGATTTGGGGAAACCTGGAGTCGAATGAAGAGCTACTACAGATTTGGTGCTCGGTGAAGATTGGCATTAAGAGTTACGGTTTCTGGAGCAAAAATGGCCGGCGCGAAACAATATGAAGCTCCAGCAATGGTCAGAATAAGTGACGGTGTGTGGTATGTTTCGTCGTGTTAGGGTTAGCGGTCGGCGTGGTCCATGATAGAGGCGATGTCCGTCGGAGATGTGAGCGGCATGGTCGGTGGAGAGCGCTAGGACGGAACTGAGCGCTAGGAACGAAGGAGAGAACGGGCAATAGGGTTTGTAGAGGAGCATGACACTGAGCGCTAGAAACGGGATCAGCGACGCGCACGACTGCGACGGGCTTGCGAATGACGGAGGTGTACGGGATCAGAGCAGAAAGAGGAGGAGAACAGTGCGACGAGCTTGCGAATGACGCAGGTATCGGCATTGGAGTGCGACGGGCTTGCCAATGACGGAGGTATCGGTATTTTGAGGGGGATGAACAGTGCACCGAGGGATGAAATGTGTATTAATTAAGTCCTAATCCGACCAAAAGACAAAAATACCCCACAATTAACTCATCAAAACAGATTTTGTTAGGGTATTTTGGGATTAAAATGTTACACCATGACATTTGTCGTCGCGGCGACATTTTTCGTGGGTCGACATTTTTCGTGTGGGCAAAAGCATAATTAACATTTGGGCAAAATTAATATTTGGACAAAAGCAAAATTAACATTTGGGCTCGGCAAAAATAAAATTAACATTTCGACAAACAGATGAAAATATGTACACCTCCTCAGGCTAACATGGATGAAAATTTGCTCAAAGAGTTGGCTAAGTGCAAACAGTTAGCTTAGTATGGATGCAAATCTGAAGCAAATCACATATTTTGATAACTCCTGCACCTGAGCAAATCACTAATTATCAAGAAATCTGATGCAAACAGAGGTGCATTCTAAACTAATTATCAAGAAATTTGAGATCAAACAAAACTAACATTTGAGCAAAATTAACATGAATGAATTAACAGCCGGTTCAAAAGCAAAATTAACATATTGTCTATAACAAAATTAACAGTTGGTTCAAAATTAACATGGATGAATAAAAAAAAACTAACATTTGAACCAACACAAAACAGCTGGTTCAAAAGTAAAAAATAACTCTGGGTTATAATAACATTTGGGGCAAAAGAAAAATTAACATTTGGGCAACAGTTGGCTTAGCATGGATGAATAAATGAATTAAGATAGCTCAAATGTTGGTAGCAGTAGACTGCAAACAGTTGGCAGCAGTAGACTACAAACAGTTGGCAGTAGTAGACTGCAAATAGTTGGCAGCAGTAGACTGCAAACAGTTGGCAGTAGTAGACTGCAAACAGTTGGCAGCAGTAGTATTAAGTGCAAACAGTTGGCAGCAGTAGACTGCAACACTTTGAAATTCTGAATGACAGCTTATTTGAAAATTGTGTATCATAATTTTAGCATAAATTCAAAAATGAAAAACATAAATGAGTCAATCTTTATTTATGTTCTCCTTGAGGAGACACGTTTTAAGTTTCCTAGCAAGAGTTGCAACATTCCAAACTCTGTATGCATTGAACAGCAGGCCAGCCACATATATAAGTGGTTTGAGTAAACTTTTATTTACAAATTCAATTTCTGTTTTGATTTTTTTATAGGCATAAAGGAGATGAATATCTAGACTAAAAGATAAATGATCAAGCTAAGTGAAAACATGAAATAGCAGCTTTATAATCATGAGGATCTTGCCGGAGCATTGCTATTCCAAAAAAGCAGAGATTATAAGCACAGATTATAAGCAACTTGCTATTCCAAAAATCAAACTTTAAAAGAATTCTAAAACACCAAAACTGGAATTTAAAGAGGCACATAACTAAAATTCTAAAACACCAAAATTGGAATAATGAAAGTAATTTTAAACAAAAACAGAAATACTTGGTTAGACGATCTCGAACGCCTCCTTCTGGATGACAATAAACATAAATACTGTGCTAGATAGTGAAATCAATGGGAAATCTTATGCACCTTATGGATGAGGGTCTTTGGCTCGAACGCCTCCTTCTCTGAACTCTTCACCTTTGATGAGCATAAATAACATCACAAAAAAAATTCATAATTGAATGACAAGAGTTGTTTAATTTTTCACATATAAATTCCAAACCACTTCTCAAGTAAGCACATATTTAAAAAGAATGCAAAAGTATAGAACTAACCTTTTTTCATTGAGAAATTTCATCAAACAGGTAATATGCATTCCAATTTAATTCAAAGGTATTCAAATTTATAGAGCTAAGAAAATTAAGAAGGCAAGAGAAGTTGGTAGATCCCAAATATGTAATTTTCACGCACAAATATGCTTAAAATTAAAACCAGTAAAATGTTGAGTCTATCCTCCATGCAAGTGCAAGACCTGCAAGAATAGAGCAACCCTGCGTAAATAAATGCCCTTTATAGTGTTGGATCGTGCTTCTAACTGTGGAATTACTAAAGGTGAATGCATTTAAACTATTGGAGATGCAAAGGAAATGATTAAGATGAAAAGGAATTGTTTAAGTTGGAATGCGGTCAAGCAAACACAATGCTTATAGTTGTAGGCAGCAAGAGTTAGGAGATACCTGATGCAGAGTAACTTCCCTCCAGCGATAGAAAATACCTGAAGAGTCGAGCCCTCCTAAACCCCTCTCCATATTTCCCTTTGATTTAAAATGTTCCTAAGAAACCATGATAAACTCAATCAGAGTTTAAAGAAGGGACTGAAATTCGGATGCTTACAAACCTGGAATAGAGTGTAGAGAACCTGTTGTAGGAGGAGGTATATAAGGGAGATGCAAGATTTGGGGAAACCTGGAGTCGAATGAAGAGTTGCTGCAGATTTGGTGCTCGGTGAAGATTGACATTAAGAGTTACGGTTTCTGGAGCGAAAATGGCCGGCGCGAAAAAATATGAAGCTCCAGCAATGGTCAGAATAAGTGACGGTGTGTGGTATGTGTCGTCGTGTTAGGGTTAGCGGTCGGTGTTGTCCATGACAAAGGTGATGTCTGCCGGAGATGAGAGCGGCGTGGTCGGTGGAGAGGTCTAGGACGGAGGAGAGCGCTAGGAACGGAGGATAGCACAGACAGTAGGGTTTGCAGAGGAGCATGACACTGAGCGCTAGAAACGGGATCAGTGACGCGCACGACTGCGACGGGCTTACGAATGACGGTGGTTTACGGGATCAGAGCAGAAAGAGGAGGAGAACAGTACGACTGGCTTGCGAATGACGCAGGTATCAACATTGGAGTGTGACGGGCTTGCCAATGACGGAGGTATCGGTATTTTGAGGGGGATGAGCAGTGCACCGAGGGATGAAATGTGTATTAATTAAGTCCTAATACGGCCAAAAGAAAAAAATACCCCACAATTAACTCATCAAAACAGATTTTGTGAGGGTATTTTGGGATTAAAATGTTACACCATGACATTTGTCGTCGCGGCGACATTTTTCGTGGGTCGACATTTTTCATGTGGGCAAAAGCATAATTAACATTTGGGCAAAATTAATATTTGGACAAAAGCAAAATTAACATTTGGGCTGGGCAAAAATAAAATTAACATTTCGGCAAACAGATGAAAATCTGTACACCTCCTCAGGCTAACATGGATGAAAATTTGCTCAAAGAGTTGGCTAAGTGCAAACAGTTAGCATAGCATGGATGCAAATCTGAAGCAAATCACATATTTTGATAACTCCTGCACCTGAGCAAATCACTAATTATCAAGAAATCTGAAGCAAACAGAGGTGCATTCTAAATTAATTATCAAGAAATTTGAGATCAAACAAAACTAACATTTGAGCAAAATTATCATGAATGAATTAACAGCCGGTTCAAAAGCAAAATTAACATATTGTCTATAGCAAAATTAACAGTTGGTTCAAAATTAACATGGATGAATCAAACAAAACTAACATTTGAACCAACACAAAACAGCTGGTTCAAAAGTAAAAAATAACTCTTGGTTATATTAACATTTGGGGCAAAAGTAAAATTAACATTTGGGCAACAGTTGGCTAAATACAAACAGTTGGCTTAGCATGGATGAATAAATGAATTAAGATAGCTCAAATGTTGGCAGCAGTAGATTGCAAACAGTTGGCAGTAGTAGACTGCAAATAGTTGGCAGCAGTAGACTGCAAACAGTTGGGAGCAGTAGTATAAAGTGCAAATAGTTGGCAACAGTAGACTACAACACTTTGGAATTCTGAATGACAGCTTATTTGAAAATTATGTATCATAATTTTAGCATAAATTCAAAAATGAAAAACATAAATGAGTCAATCTTTATTTATGTTCTCCTCGAGGAGACACGTTTTAAGTTTCCTAGCAAGAGTTGCAACATTCCAAACTCTGTATGCATTGAACAGCAGGCCAGCCACATATATAAGTGGTTTGAGTAAACTTTCATTTACAAATTCAATTTCTGTTTTGATTTTTTTATAGGCATAAAGGAGATGAATATCTAGACTAAAAGATAAATGATCAAGCTAAGTGAAAATATGAAATAACAGCTTTATAATCATTAGGAGCTTGCTGGAGAATTGCTATTTCAAAAAAGCAGAGATTATAAGCACAGATTATAAGCAACTTTCTATTCTAAAAACTCAAACTTTAAAAGAATTCTAAAACACCAAAACTAGAATTTAAAGAGGCACAGAACAAAATTCTAAAACACCAAAATTGGAATAACGAAAGTAATTTTAAACAAAAACAGAAATACTTGGTTAGACGATCTCGAACGCCTCCTTCTGGATGACAATAAACATTAATACTGTGCTAGATAGTGAAATCAATGGGAAATCTTATGCACCTTATGGATGAGGGTCTTTGGCTCGAACGCCTCCTCTGAACTCTTCACCTTTGATGAGCACAAATAACATCACAAAAATTTTCATAATTGAATGAGAAGAGTTGTTTAATTTTTCACATATAAATTCCAAACCACTTCTCAAGTAAGCACATATTTAAAAAGAAAGCAAAAGTATAGAACTAACCTTTTTTCATTGAGAAATTTCATCAAACAGGTAATATGCATTCCAATTTAATTCGAAGGTATTCAAATTTATAGAGCCAAGAAAATTAAGAAGGCAAGAGAAGTTGGTAGATCCCAAATATGTTATTTTCACGCACAAATATGCTTAAAATTAAAACCAGTAAAATGTTGAGTCTATCCTCTATGCAAGTGCAAGACCTGCAAGAATAGAGCAACCCTGCGTAAATAAATGCCCTTTATAGTGTTGGATCGTGCTTCTAACTGTTGGAATTACTAAAGCTGAATGCATTTAAACTATTGGAGATGCAAAGGAAATGATTAAGATGAAAAGGAATTGTTTAAGTTGGAATGCGGTCAAGCAAACACAATGCTTATAGTTGTAGGCAGCAAGAGTTAGGAGATACCTGATGTAGAGTAACTTCCCTCCAGCGATAGAAAATACCTGAAGAGTCGAGCCCTCCTAAACCCCTCTCCATATTTCCCTTCGATTTAAAATGTTCCTAAGAAACCATGATAAACTCAATCAGAGTTTAAAGAAGGGACTGAAATTCGGATGCTTACAAACCAGGAATAGAGTGTAGAGAACCTGCTGTAGGAGGAGGTATATAAGGGAGATGCAAGATTTGGGGAAACCTGGAGTCGAATGATGAGTTGTTGTAGATTTGGTGCTCGGTTAAGATTGGCATTAAGAGTTACAATTTCTGGAGTGAAAATGGCCGGCGCGAAACAATATGAAGCTCCAGCAATGGTCAGAATAAGTGACGGTGTGTGGTATGTGTCGTCGTCTTAGGGTTAGCGGTTGGCGTGGTCCATGACAGAGGCGGTGTCCGCCGGAGATGAGAGCGTCGTGGTCAGTGGAGAGCACTAGGACGGAGGAGAGCGCTAGGAACGGAGGAGAGCACATGCAGTAGGGTTTGCAGAGGAGCATGACACTAAGCGCTAGAAACGGGATCAGCGACGCGCACGACTGCGACAGGCTTGCGAATGACGTAGGTGTACGGGATTGGAGCAGAAAGAGGAGGAGAACAGTATGACGGGCTTGAGAATGACGTAGCTATCAGCATTGGAGTGCGACGGGCTTGCCAATGACGGAGGTATCAGTATTTTGAAAGGGATGAACAGTGCACCGAGGGATGAAATGTGTATTAATTAAGTCCTAATTCGGCCAAAATACAAAAATACCCCACAATTAACTCATCAAAACAGATTTTATGAGGGTATTTTGGGATTAAAATGTTACACCATGACATTTGTCGTCGCGGCGACATTTTTCGTGGGTCGACATTTTTCATGTGGGCAAAAGCATAATTAACATTTGTGTAAAATTAATATTTGGACAAAAGCAAAATTAACATTTGGGCTGGGCAAAAATAAAATTAACATTTGGGCAAACAGATGAAAATCTGTACACCTCCTCAAGCTAACATGGATGAAAATTTGCTCAAAGAGTTGGCTTGGTGCAAATAGTTAGCATAGCATGGATGCAAATCTGAAGCAAATCACATATTTTGATAACTCCTGCACCTGAGCAAATCACTAATAATCAAGAAATCTGAAGCAAACAGAGGTGCATTCTAAACTAATTATCAAGAAATTTGAGATCAAACAAAACTAACATTTGAGCAAAATTAACATGAATGAATTAACAGCCGGTTCAAAAGCAAAATTAACATATTGTCTATAGCAAAATTAACAGTTGGTTCAAAATTAACATGGATGAATCAAACAAAACTAACATTTGAACCAACACAAAACAGCTGGTTCAAAAGTAAAAAAATAACTCTGGGTTATATTAACATTTGGGGCAAAAGCAAAATTAACATTTGGGAAACAGTTGGTTAAATACAAACAGTTGGCTTAGCATGGATGAATAAATGAATTAAGATAGCTCAAATGTTGGCAGCAGTAGACTGTAAACAGTTGGCAGCAGTAGACTGCAAACAGTTGGCAGCAGTAGTATTAAGTGCAAATAGTTGGCAGCAGTAGACTACAACACTTTGGAATTATGAATGACAGCTTATTTGAAAATTGTGTATCATAATTTTAGCATAAATTCAAAAATGAAAAACATAAATGAGTCAATCTTTATTTATGTTCTCCTTGAGGAGACACGTTTTAAGTTTCCTATCAAGAGTTGCAACATTCCAAACTCTGTATGCATTGAACAGCAGGCCAGCCACATATATAAGTGGTTTGAGTAAACTTTCATTTACAAATTCAATTTCTGTTTTGATTTTTTTATAGGCATAAAGGAGATGAATATCTAGACTAAAAGATAAATGATCAAGCTAAGTGAAAATATGAAATAACAGCTTTATAATCATGAGGAGCTTGCCGAAGCATTATTATTCCAAAAAAGCAGAGATTATAAGCAGAGATTATAAGCAACTTGCTATTCTAAAAACTCAAACTTTAAAAGAATTCTAAAACACCAAAACTAGAATTTAAAGAGGCACAGAACTAAAATTCTAAAACACCAAAACTGGAATAACGAAAGTAATTTTAAACAAAAACAGAAATACTTGGTTAGACGATCTCGAACGCCTCCTTCTGGATGACAATAAACATAAATACTGTGCTAGATAGTGAAATCAATGGGAAATCTTATGCACCTTATGGATGAGGGTCTTTGGCTCGAACGCCTCCTTCTCTGAACTCTTCACCTTTGATGAGCATAAATAACATCACAAAAAATTTCATAATTGAATGAGAAGAGTTGTTTAATTTTTCACATGTAAATTCCAAACCACTTCTCAAGTAAGCACATATTTAAAAAGAATGCAAAATATAGAACTAACCTTTTTTCATTGAGAAATTTCATCAAACAGGTAATATGCATTCCAATTTAATTCGAAAGTATTCAAATTTATAGAGCCAAGAAAATTAAGAAGGCAAGAGAAATTGGTAGATCCCAAATATGTTATTTTCACGCACAAATATGCTTAAAATTAAAACCAGTAAAATGTTGAGTCTATCCTCTATGCAAGTGCAAGACCTGCAAGAATAGAGCAACCCTGCGTAAATAAATGCCCTTTATAGTGTTGGATCGTGCTTCTAACTGTTGGAATTACTAAAGGTGAATGCATTTAAACTATTGGAGATGCATAGGAAATGATTAAGATGAAAAGGAATTGTTTAAGTTGGAATGCGGTCAAGCAAACACAATGCTTATAGTTGTAGGCAGCAAGAGTTAGGAGATACCTGATGCAGAGTAACTTCCCTCCAGCGATAGAAAATACCTGAAGAGTCGAGCCCTCCTAAACCCCTCTCCATATTTCCCTTCGATTTAAAATGTTCCTAAGAAACCATGATAAACTCAATCAGAGTTTAAAGAAGGGACTGAAATTCGGATGCTTACAAACCAGGAATAGAGTGTAGAGAACCTGCTGTAGGAGGAGGTATATAAGGGAGATGCAAGATTTGGGGAAACCTGGAGTCGAATGAAGAGCTGCTGCAGATTTGGTGCTCGGTGAAGATTGGCATTAAGAGTTACGGTTTCTGGAGTGAAAATGGCTGGCGCGAAACAATATGAAGCTCCAGCAATGGTCAGAATAAGTGACGGTGTGTGTTATGTGTCGTCGTGTTAGGGTTAGCGGTTGGCGTGGTCCATGACAGAGGAGATGTCCGCCGGAGATGAGAGCGACGTGGTCAGTGGAGAGCGCTAGGACGAAGGAGAGCGCTAAGAACGGAGGAGAGCACGGGCAGTAGGGTTTGTAGAGGAGCATGACACTGAGCGCTAGAAACGGGATCAGCGATGCGCACGATTGCGACGGGCTTGCGATTGACGGAGGTGTACGGGATCGGAGCAGAAAGAGGAGGTATTTGTATTTTGAGGGGATTGAACAGTGCACCGAGGGATGAAATGTGTATTAATTAAGTCCTAATCCGGCAAAAAGACAAAAATACCCCACAATTAACTCATCAAAACAGATTTTATGAGGGTATTTTGGGATTAAAATGTTACACCATGAACAGATTAGGGGTTTCCTTATATAATAAAGATATATATCTTATATATATAAGAGAATATAGATATTTGGAGGGACACCATAGATTGAATATTGACCATTGGATCATGAGAGAGACCATGAGAGGGGGGAGATTTGGGAGAGAGAGAGTGGAGGGAGAGGGAGAGAGGGGGCAGGAGAGAGAAGAAGAGAGAGATAGAGGGGGGGGGTGATAAAGAGAGATAGAGAGAGATTAATTAATTGTGTATAGATTAAATTTTGTAAAATTATATAAAATAAAAATAAAAATAGTACTTCATATTTTTTTGCTGTCATTTTAAGTACTCATATGTATTGGTTTTGGAAAAAAGTCATCGGGTGTGTGCGCAACCCGCTCATAGGCGGGCGCAGCCCTCAACGACGCATTGAGCACGGGCGAAGCCCGTGCGCAGGGGGGCGAAGCCCGCCTGGATGCGGCCGAAGGCCGCCTGAGAGCATCGAGCACTGGCAAACCATTTCCCCATCACGTTGATATGAGCGAGCCATACACAAGGATACCGCCACCACCGTCGTCGTCTCTCTCTTTAATGCCGCCAATGCCGCCGACACCGCCGCCAATGCCGCCGACACCGCCGCCAACGCCGACCGCAAGCCATACGCAACGACACCTACCACACATCCTCACTTCTGACCACTGCGGGAGCTCCAGATTTATTTGTGTCGGACATTCTCTCTCATCTTTAGCTTCTTTGATCTGAAGCAAGTCATAGGTTTAAACCTTTCTTTTCGTATTTCTCATCTTCATAATTTCTTTTCGTATTCCTCCAACGAAGAAAAAAAATGTCGAAAAGTTGCACTCATCATCAAAAGAAAATTTCTACGATAAATTTCAAACTTTTGTAATACGTTAAATTTTATAATATTGATGCTAAATTATTTGTTCATATTTTGCTAAAGAATTTAGAATGATTTAATATTGATTTGCATGTAAAATTTTGGTTTGCGCATATAAATTTTTGGTTTGCCCGTAAAATTTATTTGCACCTATCCAAAATTGATTTGCTCATAACAATCATCATATATATGAACGACCTCCCGTGCTCCGCGCGACAGTACTCAACTTTGCCCGCCCCGGGCGCCCGACTTCGCAAAGTTATGTCAAATATTTGCATAACAATAATATATTAATATTTTCATATATTAATAAGTTCAAATATTTGCATATATTATATTTATATATGATAGTTAAGAGAAAGACCATAACTTCGAATAAATTTCTCTAATTATCGACAGAAATGAGTTTCCTAATATCCGTGGGGCCCACATTTTAATTATTCTTTTTTAAAATAAAAAAGAAAAAGCTTTTGCTTGCAATAGTCCCAACACCATCTTAGGGCCTATTTGAGAAATCTTTTCAGAAAGGAAGAGTGGTGACAAAAGAATGGTAGAAAAAAGAGCTTTTGGAAAATAACTATTAGAAAAGGAGAATCGTTTGGGTAAACTAAATTTATAGAGATTTTCAGAAAGAGAAGCACTTTATAAACCGATACACAAATATCCGTGACGGTAACTTTTTTTATTAAAAAAGTGCGTCCGGGGGAAAATGAGCGCGCATGCGGAAAATGTGCGTCCAGACGGAAAATGCGCACCGGACCAAAAATATGCGTTGGGGGGAAAGCGTCATTTTTTCGCCCTGACACGTTTTTTTCGAGCGGGAGCTGTTTTTTTCGCCCGGGCATGCGGTTTTTTCACCCGGGCGCGGTTTTTTCGAACGGGCGCGATTTTTTCGCCTGGCGCGATTTTTTCGCTTGGATGCTGCGGTGTCGGCGCGATTTATATATGATAATTGTTATGGGCAAACCTATTTTGGATATGTGCAAACCAACTTTAAAAATTAAAATTATTAAACAATTATTTAAAATGTTATGGTAAAATTGATAGGGGCAAACCATTTCCCCATCACGTTGATATGAGCGAGCCATACACAAAGACACCGCCACCACCGTCGTCGTCTCTCTCTTTGATGCCGCCAATGCCTCCGACACCGCCAGCAACGCCGACCGCAAGCCATACACAACGACACCTACCACACATCCTTGCTTCTGACTACTGCGGGAGCTCAAGATTTATTTATGCCGGACATTCTCGCTCATCTTTAGCTTCTTTGATCTGAAGCAAGCCGTAGGTTTAAACCTTTCTTTTCGTATTTCTCATCTTCATAATTTCTTTTCGTATTCCTCCAACGAAGAAAAAAATGTCGAAAGGTTGCACTCATCACAAAAAGAAAATTTCTACGATAAATTTGAAACTTCTGTAATACGTTAAATTTTATAATATTGATGCTAAATTATTTGTTCATATTTTGCTAAAGAATTTAGAATGATTTTATAGTGATTTGCATGTAACAATTTGGTTTGCGCATATACATTTTTGATTTGCCCGTAAAATTTATTTGCACCTATCCAAAATTGATTTGCTCATAACAATCATCATATATATGTACGGCCTCCCGTGCTCCGCACGACAGGACTCAACTTTGCCCGCTCCGGGCGCCCCACTTGGCAAAGTTATGTCAAATATTTGCATAACAATAATATATTAATATTTTTATATATTAATAAGTTCAAATATTTGCATATATTATATTTATATATGACAGTTAAGAGAAAGACCATAACTTCGAATAAATTTCTCTAATTATCCGCAGAAATGAGTTTCCTAAAAGTTGTGAGGCCCACATTTTAATTATTGCTTTTTAAAATAAAAAAGAAAAAGCTTTTGCCTGCAATAGTCCCAACACAATCTTAGAGCCTATTTGAGAAATCTTTTCCGAAAGGAGGAGTGCTGACAAAAGAATAGTATAAAAAAGAGCTTTTGGAAAATGATAATTAGAAAAAGGAGAACTGTTTGGATAAACTCAATTTATAGAGATTTTCAGAAAGAGAAGCACTTTATAAACCGTTTGGCAAATATCCGTGATGGTAACTTTTTTTATTAAAAAAGTGTGTCCGGGGGAAAATGAGCGCGCAGGCGGAAAATGTGTGTCCAGACGGAAAATGCGCACCGGACCAAAAATATGCGTTGGGGGGGAAAAAGCGTCATTTTTTCGCTCTGACATGTTTTTTTCGAGCGGGAGCTGTTTTTTCGCCTAGGCGCAGTTTTTTCACCCGGGCGCGGTTTTTTCGAACGGGCGCGATTTTTTCCCCTGGACGCAATTTTTTCGCTTGGACGCGGTTTTTTGGCCCGTGCGTAATTTTTTCGCCGGGACGCGGATTTTCACCCGGACGCAGTTTTTTTGCCCGACCGTGAATTTTTCGCCCGGGTGCGATATTTTCCGCCCGAGCGCAAATTTTTCGGGCAGACGCTGTATTTTCTCGCCCGAGCGCCAATTTTTCAGCCAGACGCGAATATTTCACCCGAACGTGAATTTTTTGCACGGGCATGAATTTTTAGCCCGGACACGATATTTTCTCACAAACTTGATATTTTTGCCCGAAAGCGAAAAAATGCATTCAAGCGAAAAAATAGCATCCGGGCGAAAAAAAATACGCGGTCGGGGAAAAATCACGAACGAGCGAAAAAATCACACCTAGGCAAAAAATTCGCGTCCAAGCAAAAAATTTGCCACGGGGGCGCTCAGGCGACAAAATCTCGCTCGGGCGAAAAAACGCGCCCAGACAAAAAAATAATGTTCAACGGCAAAAAATTCGCGTCTGGTCGAAAAATTCGCGACTGGGCGAAAAAAACAGCTCCCGGGGCAAAAATTCGTTCTCAGGCAAAAAAACCGCGCTCGGGTGAAAAATTGCGTCCGGGAGAATATCCGCTCATCAGCGAAAAAAACAAGCTCCGATGAAAAAATATCGCTCTTGGGCAAAAAAATCGAGCCCAGGCGAAAAATTCGCTTCCGGGAAAAAAATCGCGTCCGGGGAAAAAAAATCATGCCCGGGCGAAAAAAAATCGCGTCCGGAAGAAAAAATCGGCCCGGGCGAATAAAATGCATCCAGGCGAAAAAAAATCATGCATGGGTGAAAAAACTTCACTCTGGCGAAAAAAACGCACACAGGCGAAAAACCCTGTGCCCTGACGAAAAAATCTTGCCCAGGCGAAAAATTCGCGTCCAGGCGAAAAATTCACGCCCGGACAAAAAAATCGGTTCGGGCGAAAAAAAACCCGCCCGGGTGAAAAAGATCATGCACGGGCGAAAAAGAGCACCCGGGCGAAAAACCTCGCACTTGGGCGAAAAATGCTAGCCGAGCGAAAATTTCGTGCCCGGGCAAAAATTTCGTGCCCGAGCGTAAAATTTGTGTCCAGTTGAAAAATTCGCGCCCTGACAAAAAAATATGCCCGTGTAAAAAAATTACAACCGCGAAAAAAATCGCAGTTGGACAAAAAAATAAAGTTGGAGATTTTTTTAAGAGATAAACTTTTTTGTGATGAAGAAGTGTTTTTCGTAAAGGTAAAAGTAGATGACAAGTGACTTTTCCAAAATATGAAAAAATGGAGTTTTCCGTGGTAGCTTTGCCACCGGTAGACAATCCAAACGATTTTTTAAGTGTGATAGCAATTTCAAGAAAATGAAAAGGAGCTAAAAAGTCCTCCCAAACAGGCCCTTAGAGAAACTTTTTTGTCTGTTTAAATCTTATAGCCAGTGCTATTGTAGCACAAAACTATTTGACCAGGAATCAGGATCTTCTTGATTTTCCAATGGTTCTTTTTTCCTGCATAATAGGGAACCGACGCACAATATTTATTTGGATGCCTTCCGTATTACGCACACCGTGCAATCGTAATGATCGATGATAAATCTTCATATATATACGAGTGACAATGCACAAGGAGCTGCCCCCACGCGACAGTACCCTGCCAGCAGTGGGCTTTGCCCGCCCCGTGCCCAGCGCCACAGTACTTCGCCCTCCTACGACGGGCTTATTTAAATTATTGCGTGTTTTTTAAAAAAATTTTGTGATTATTTTTCTTTTATTTTAAATAATTGTTTTTCTTGTTTTTTAGGGAAATAAAAAAAATAGTTTTGATTTTTAAAAAATAATTTGTATTTTTGATACAGTTGTCGTTTCTTATAGTTCCAATATTGATGATTGACATCCCTCTGAGCTTGCTGAGTTCTTTGCCCATTTGAATTAGCCTTTCAGCTATTTCATCATGCATGTACTTAGTAAGTTTTAGAGTTTTAATCTCCTCAGCTTGTATTTTTGCAAGTTTTTTGCTCTTTTTCAGTGCGTATAAGAGAGCACCATATTGGTTAACCATGTCATTATGTTTATTCTTAGATTCTAATTCATCCTCATCATCAGATGATGAGCATGCATATGTATCAGCACTAGTCTCATAACCAGACTCAGATAATGATAAAGAAACACTAGCAGCTATCTCATCAGGATTGGTGTCATCCTGATCTTCCTCATCTATTATTGCCATGAGGCCACACCTGCCTTCAGTTTCATCTTCTCCGTCAGATAGTGAAGGAGGTGCTCTGATGCCCTCCTTGGCAGTAGGATAGTCCTCTTCTTTAGATAGAGCAATAGTCCGATGAGGGCTTCTTCATCTCCTGACTCAAATGAGTTCGAGTTAGTCTCACTCCAGCTCTTTTTTTGTTGCCAAGAAGCTTTTCTTAGATTTCTTGTCTTTATAGTGTTTCTTCTCTTCCTTCTTTTCTCTTTACCAGGAAGTCATCAATACCATGCCCAGACTTGCCACAATAATAACAAATAATATTAGTACAAACATGTTTGTTTTGTTTATAAGCATACTTGCCCCCCTTTGGCTCTCTCCTCAATCTGTCTGAGCTATTGTCGAGTTTTCTTGAGTTGGAGCTGGAGGAAGATTTGTTCTTCCACTGCTTCTTCCTGTTTAGTATTCTTTTGGACAGCTTGGAGAACACTGCAAGTTCTCTATCAGTCAGCTCAGCTTCAAAAATTTTAGGCTCAGAACTCTCTATGTCAGCATCCCTTCTTTGAGGTGAAGGGTTCTTCTTTCTTTATCTCCCGGAGCTTTCAGCTTTGAAAAAAATAAGCTTTTCCCTATTGTGCATATGATTGCTTTCTTCCTCGGCCTTCTTGGTGTTCAACTGCAGCTCATGGAATAACAGCTTCCCAAATAGATTCTGAGGAAGAATATTCCCAGATTCCCCATTTCTCTTATGACACAGATCTTAATATTCCACTCTTTATTGAGGGATATCAAGAACATATCATTGAGTCCATAGTTAGTGAACTGTCTGTTATAAGTCTTTAACCCGTTGACTATCTTGAAGAACTTCTCATAGCATTCAACTATGAAATCATTTTTTTTCTTGTCTGAAGGCTTCATATTCCTGGTTAAGGAGGGATTTCATGTCATCCCTAACTTCCTCGGTGCCCTCCATATAAACTATCAGACACTCCCACATTTCCTTGGCAGTGTTGTAGTGAAGCAGGTTTTGGAAGATATCATCTATGAAACTGACAATGATGTTCTTGACCCTTTTGTCCATTGTAGCCAGAACAACCTCATCCTTGGTCATCTCATAGAACAACTTGGGAACTCTAAGATTGTCATTAATAAAAGAGACTTTCATGTGAATGAAATGTCTCTCTTCAACAGTAACGTAAATTCTGGGATCAAAGGCTTCCATGAATAGTTTGACCCTTTGCTTCTAGATCTCAAAATTATCTTTCCTATAGATGGGAAGCTTCATGGAGCTTAGCTCTTTGTAGCTTTCACCTCCAGCCATGGTGAGATATGACAGTCGTAAGTGTAGATCTATTTGAGCTATTAAACTCTTTTTGAACAACCTCTCTTTAATGCCACTTGTTAGTCGTGGGATTCCACTAAACACCTAGAAGGGGGGGTGAATAAGTGATTGGCCTTTTAAAAATCTATATGCGTAATTTAAAACTACAGTATAGAAATAATCCTACAACAATAACACGTAGAGATTTTATAGTGGTTCCCCGATTTGGGTACGTCCACTTTCTCCATCTGCCTATCTAGCAGTGTGCTAGCTTCGACAGGCTCCTCCAAACTCATATCCTCAGATCCTACAACTCGGAGCTAAGATCCTACCTCAGAGACCACATCCCCTACAACTCAGATTCCCCGCAGGAATCCTACCTCAGAAGCATTGGCTGGCTTCCTACCTTAGGCTGCTACTGAACCTACAACTCAGATTCCCCTCAAGGAATCCTACACCAGAAGCACCGGTTGGCTTCCTACCTCAGGCCACTACGGACCCTATAACCAAGATTCCCCTCAAGGAATCCTACCTCAGGTTCTATCCAGAACCCTACAACTCAAGCCACACAGGACCCTATAACTCAGATTCCTCACGGAATCCTATAGCCCAGATCTCGATGAGATCCTATAGGGAATAAGATTTTACAGAAAGCAAAACTTCTTTAGACTCAAGGATTGTGCTTGAATGCCTATAGTCTTCTTTGAAGCAAAAAAGCTTTGACAAGGATCTTCATGGAGAGGTTGAATAAGTTCTTCAATCTGAATTGTTCTACATTCTACGAGTATCCTTCTTCTGCTATTAAAGATCTGACTTGAAGTGCACAACAGCTTGAATCGATAAACTTTTCCTGGATAAGATAACAAGTTATTTTTTTTAAATTGTCTTCTCTAATACTTGAGCTTTTTATTTTTACGGCAGTTGACGACGCAAAAGCTTTCTCTGTAATTGACTTTTTGTTTTTCCTTTGTCGATTAGGGTTTATGAAAATCATCGTAACCTATTTATAAGAAATCAATTAACAGTTGAATCCTCGACATACACTGCATGTCAGAGATACATATCGTTGACGTGAATATTTGATTTTACCTTTCCGTGGCAGCATTAATGAGCAAGTGACAAATCAACGCGTGATTTGAATTTCTGTCTTTTTGAATAATTTGACTTGACAGTCTTGATTCAGTCGAATTCTTCTCTTCGGGTCTAATTCTGTCTTTTAAGTCGAATTGCTTCTTTCTGGTCGAATTATTTCTTTCAGGTCAAATTTTGTCTTTTAAGTCAAATTGTTTCTTTCCAGTTGAATTCTTCCTTTCAGGTCGAATTCAATCTTACTTAATTGAATACGCTTCTTCCATTTACCCGAATCTGCTTGATACATTTTCTTCCAGTCGAATGTGGACTTAGCATAATACTTTCTCAACAGTTGAAATTTCAAGATATATTCAGTCAAATCGGCTTGAAGCTTCTGCACAAACATTTATGATTTAGTCTAATTGCCTTAGTACTTCTACACGATTTCATGATTCAACTAAATCTTCACTATCTCTTTTACACTAAGTACTTCAGCCCGAATAGCCTTGATGCAGTGACTTTATCTTTGCCCAATTTTGTACTTAGCCAGATTTTTTGCTTTCAAGAGACTTTAATACGAATGAATTTTAATATGTCAGGTTGAATTTATAGTTAACCAAATTCTTTTTCTTCATGAATATTTATGATTCATTTGTGTTGAATTTATACTTTAGCAAATTCTATAGAGGAAAAAATCTGCTTGAATCATTTGTTCTGTTGACCAGACCCGCTTTCCATTCGACTAAATATCCAGTCGAATTTATACTTAGTGAAATTTTATTTTCTTCTAGATGACTACTTGTCACCTCTGGATATTCGACTAGACCATATGGTCAAATCTATGAATATTCGACCAGACTATCTGGTCGAATTTGTACTTAGCAATCTTTTACTTCTTTTATTGAATTCCTTTCTTTATCCATGCTTTCAAAATGTGTTTCTTGATCCTCTTCATGGTGAGTACCAAGCCTAACATAGTCTAGAACTAAGGTTGACACAGTGTCTTGCACAATGAGAGATTACATTGACAATATTATGTCTGATGACACTAAGTCTAGGCATATGTCGAGCTTGAGTACATATGTACAGGTCTCATCACAACATGAATACAAATATATAAAATACAAATGTGTTCATCTATATTGTGAGGATTTCTTCAAATCAAGAATATTGTGAGCACTGTTTCCAATAATCAAAAAGAGATTGGGCAATCTCTATACTCATCATTCCACTCAAATCAAAAATAGAGCTTTCCACTCCCCAAAGTTTCTCTTAAAGTGATATATACTCGTCTTTCAGGCCCACGTAACAATCATTCCATGTAAGGGCAATCTGAGCTTGAACGCCAATCTATAAAGATCAAATGAGAATCTCGAACTATGTTCTCAAAAGAACACTATCTGCCCCGTGATGCACGTCATTGTAAGAGGAGTAAACTACGACACGGGTACCCTGCAATGCTTCAAGATTTGAATCACCTCCTCGTATGGTGGCAATCGAAACTCGGCCCTCATCGATGATTCGTGTTGGGAAACCCCCTTATGATTTACCTTAACAAATTATTTTAAGTGATTTTACAACCTAGGCTAATTACCCATGATGTATAGAGAAGGTAATATGATCTTAGAAGTCCTAGGATATTAGTGGAGTAAAGGACATGAGAAAGACACACTTAATTTAGAGGAAAATCAAGAAATTCCAACATGCGTCGACTAGAAGTTGATGTAACTTCAACTTAATGACGATGTTACTACGATTAGAAGTTAGAGCAACATAATTAAATCAGTCGACACTACTTTAAGGTTTATATCAGCGTATAATTTGATATATTGTTAGTATAACATCGATTACAGAGTTAAGTCGACAATCAATCAGAATGAAGCCAGAGTTCGACGCAACTACTATATGAAATTGACGTTGTTGGGTCCATTGATCCCAATATCCCAGATTTATAAGATGTCAAACTGGTCAATGACATACACATATAATGTATTTGATGTGTGCTTGATTTCATGCATGCAGGTGGTCTTTGATTGGACAGATGAACAGGAAGAGGAAGCTGAAGTCATAAAATTTGACTAAAGCATAACCGCTGAGACAACTGAGACAGCTGAGAAGAATGTCTCAGCAGAACTGCTGAGAAAAATGAGAAGATCAACACAAAACATTGAGAGAAGTGTTGGTCTCAGCTAAACCGCTGAGATAGAAGACAGTCTCAGTTGTGAAGAAAAAATCGCTGAGACAGTTGAGAAGGAAGCACTGAGACATAAGAGTCTCAACTGTGAAGAAGAAACCGCTGAGAAAGTTGAGAAGGAACCGCTGAGACAAAGCCATCAGAAATTTTATAAGTCCAGAAAGTGGAGTTCGTCGATCTGAGTTCAGAGTTCGTCGAGCTCAGCTCACCATTCCTTGAGCTAAAACTCAGAAGCTTGAGGTTCAGAATTCGTCGAGCTCAGCTCGCAGTCCATCGAGCTCAGCTCACAGATCATCGAGCTCAAGTTAAAGGTTGAAGACTCTCAGTTTGTCGAGCTCAGCTCACAGATCGTCGAGCTCAAGTTAAAGGTTGAAGATTCAGAGTTCATCGACCCGAGCCTGCCTTTCGTCGAGCTCAAGTTAAAGGTTGAAAATTCAGAGTTTGTCGAGCTCAGCTCACAAATCGTCGAGCTCAAGTTAACGGTTGAAGATTTAGAGTTCATCGACCTGAGCCTGCCTTTCGTCGAGCTCAAGTCAAAGGTTGAAGATTCAGAGTTTGTCGAGTGGAGCTCACATTTCGTCGAGCTAAATGTAAAGTTAGAGATTCTGATGTTCGTCGAGCTCAGCACAGAGTTCGTCGATCTAAGCTAGACGATCGTTGAGCTCAGTCCAAGTACTTCATGACGTTGCGGGAAAGCTACAGTAGCGCCGAAAACTACTGTTTGTCTTCTTCTGATGGAGGTGGCGCTCACCGTACTTGACTGGGCCCACATTAAAATTGTGTCGTTGATTCAAATCAACTGATATAAAAGGAAGAGAAGAAAAGAAGATTAGGGTTAACGAAAACGGAAGAAGAAAATGAAATAAAGGCGGCTGGACTTCATCTTCTTCGACAAGCTTGAAAGCAAAGTCCGACAGTGTAAGTCAGAAGGCAAAGATAACTGAAGCTTCTTCCAGTTCAACAAGATTGTTCCTTGAAGAACAAGTTGGCTGATTCAATCTATCAGCAAGAGAATATAGTTGTGTGAAGGGCTGTAAGCCTTCAACAGCAGATAGCTGCTCACTTGTGTAGCAAAGAAGAAGTTGGTTATAGAAGAAGACTCATCCCTTCTACAGCAAGTAGGCTGGACTGATATCTGCTCTGTCCAGCAAGTTAGACTCAGATAATTTTCTCTAAGTCAGTATTTCAATTTTATTGATTAATTTCCTATAGGATTCAGTTTATCTGAATCTGAGTGTAGGGCACTTTGTGCCTGAGTGGTAGGTGACTAATTTGTTACTGATGTAGGTGCCTTGCTGGGGTACTGAGGTAGGATCCAAGTGTGGATCTGAGCTGTAGGGCTTAATTGCTTGAAGTAGGAGAGTGTTGCTCTCTGAGGTAGGATCCAAGTATAGATCTGAGCTGTAGGGCTTAATTGCTTGAGGTAGGAGAGTGCTGCTCTCTAAGGTAGGAACCAAGTGTGGATCTGAGGTAGGGTTGTCCTCCCAGCCTGAGTGTAGGGACTAGTGCCTGAGGTAGGTGACTATTGAGTCACTGAGCTGTAGGTGACAAGTGTGTCACTGAGTTGTAGGCCTTGGAGGAGGCTGAGCTGTAGGTGCTTGGAAGGGCACTAAGGTAGGTACCTGGATAGGAACTGAGTTATAGGAGTGCTACAGCACTCTGAGATTAGGGTTGTGTGCCTGAAGTTGTAGAGCTGAGAAGCCTAAGCTGTAGGCCTTAGAAATAAAGCTGAGGTAGGTGGTTAGTGGACCACTGAGCTGTAGGAGCACTGCAGGGCTCTGGGGTAGGAACCCTTGTGGTTCTGAGTTTGGATTCTGAAAAGAATCTGTGTGTAAGGCTGAGGGCCTGAGGTGTAAGCTCTGAGGAGCATATTGGTGGAGTTTGTGCCTAGTCCAACAAATAAGTTGGATAGGTGGGAGGGAAAGTGGATGTACCCAATTGGGTAATCACTATAAATATTTGTGTGCTTGCTGTGTTGCTTGTTTCTTTCTTATATTGCAGGTAATTAGGACAAGCTCTAGATCACTAAATTTATGAAAAACATAAAGATCTAAGAAAGTTTAACAGACTTATTCACCCCCCTCTAGGTGACTAGCTAACCTTGAAGTAAAAATTTCAAGTGGTATAGAGGGAGGTTACTCAAAAAATATTTAACAATCTGAGTACACCTCCAAGGTTAGCAATAAGATATAAGAATGGGGTCTGGTGTAAACTACAAGGAACTGGGGGCCATGAAATTACCAATCTGCAGAAGGGAGGGCTTTGGCCTCTGGAAGGAAAGGGTCAGACTATTCATGGAAGCTGCTGACTCTAGGATATACATCACAGTTAAAGAGGGAACCTTCATCCCTATGAAGATCTCAGTTCAGGATTAAAACATCCAGACACCTAAATCTTATGAAGAAATGAACAAATATGAGCTCCTTCTTGCCTCCATGGACAATAGAGCTCAAAACATTATTGCCAGTATAGTAGATGATTCAACCTTACAGAATTTGGTGCACTACAAGACCTTCAAGGAGATATGGGAAACCCTAGTTGTGTTCATGGAGGGTTCAGAAGAGGTGAGGGATGATAGAAAATCCATGCTCAACCAGGAGTATGAGGCCTTCAGACAAGAAAAGTCTGAGGGCATTGCTAAGAGCTTTGAAAGATTTTTCAGAATTGTAAATGAACTGAGAATATATGGAAGGGTCTTCAACACATATGTGCTGAATGACAAATTTCTCAGGTCCCTCACAAAGTATTGAGATACAAAGATTTGTGCCATTAGGGAAATGACCAAGTTAGTTGAAACTCCTCCTCCAACCTTGTTTGAAAAGTTGCTATCATATGAGATGTAGCTTGCTGCAAGAAAGAAAGAAGAGAAGAGCAGTAAGTCACAGGCCAAGGAGAAATCTGTGGCCTTCAAAGTTGATGCCCCAACCAGGAGCAGAAGGAAGAACTATTCACTCAGGAGAATCACTGAGTCAGATTTCGAGAGCTCAAAGATCAGCACCTCAGACAGCAATATGTCTGATAAGGACTTTGCTGCCTTCTCCAAGAAGTTTCAGAAATTCATGAAGAAGGAGCATAGGAGGAACAACAGGCCTTCCTCTTCCTCACATCATAGAAGGAGATCCTCTAAGGAGGATATGTATGCTCCTAACTCTAGCAAATAAACTTTTTTAAAGTCATTTGTTTCTGTTGTAACAAACCTGGGCACATAGTTGCTGATTGCCCATTGAAGAGGAAAGAGGAAGGAGAGAAGAAGCACCACAAGGGGAAGAAGATGGAGAATTCCCTTGTGGCCAAGAAGGAAAAGACCTGGTCTGACTCCTCCTCTTGGCCATACAGTGAAGAAGAATAAGCCTACATTGGTCTAATGGCTGTTGCTGAAGAATATCCTGCTGCTAGGATATGAATCAGGGCCCCTCTATCATATTCAGAAAGTGACTCAGAGGTGGATGAAGATGAAGAAGAAGATGTTCAATGCCATGGATTAATGGAAATGATAAATGAGGAGAGCAGACATGATTAGCCTGGACAGGCTCAGGTAAACTCTAAATCTCTGCCTTTTATTTCAGGTCATGAGGCTAGCTCAGATTCTGAAGCTCAATCATCAAGAGATGAAGAGGATTCAGAGTCTGAGGATGATGTCAATTCTATAATTGACAAGTATGGAGAACTTCTTGAAGCATTCAAGAAGTGCAAGCTACTTGCCAAGAGATAGGCAAAAGAACTTTTCAATCTTAGGATCAAGTGTGAGGGTCAAGAAAAGTATCTCAATGATATGGCTGCATAATCAGCTAAGCTCAAGGGGATCATTGATATGGAGTCTGTGGTAAGAGTCTCAAATGAGAAACTTATCCAGAAACTTAAAGATGATATCCTAAATAAGAAATTACTGGTGGCCAAGTTTTCTAAGCCAAGCACTATGCTTTCCTTAATTGACACCCTCCTTACCCAAAAGGGTAAGAAAGGGTTAGGATTTAAGGGACCTACTAAACTTCCCAATCCAAAAGGAAAGGGGAAGGCACCAGTTGTGCCTCTAGCCTCATTGCCTCCAATCTCTTTTCAGAAAGTCTTGTTGCCTTCTAACAGGTATGACCATAAAAGCTATTATGGTCACTGGGAGAATGGCAGATCCACTTGTATGGATAAATGTGCCCATAGCCAAGGTGGAAGATATAACTATGTGAAGGCCTTTAAGACTGCCCATGAGGAAATTCAAATGGCCCGTCCTGGACCATTTTGTTTGGTGCCCTAGCCCCAAAACTCAAGGATATTGCTGTTGCAGGAAATTTGAGTCATCCAGCAAAAGTAATGACTCAAGGTGAGTCTTCTGGCAAGGCTGAAATGGCAGTTTCTGATGCAATCAGATGCATGTTAGCTAAAAAGAGACATGCAGCTAGTGGCTCTCAAAAAAGACCAAAACAGTCAGCTAAAAGACTTACCTTTAGTCAAATGGCTGCTGGAAGAAATCAGAGATATACATCAACACATCTTCCCACTGTTCAAGGAGCAGTCCAGGAAAATGCTGGCCCTAAACAAAAAAGGAGATATAATGTCCATGAGTGCTGGTGCTGTGGCAAAGTTGGACACTATGCTGTAGATTACTGACACAATCCTTCAGTGTCCAGGGGTAGCCAACCTGTCAGGAATACTGCAGGAAGGCAAGCTTATTTTCAGACTAATGTGAACCTAGGACCCAATAGGAATTGGGGTCCTAAGGTGAGATAAATTGTGCTTTTCAGGTGAGTTCAAGTACCAATTCCCCTAAATGGTACTTGGACAGTGGATGTTCCAGGCACATGACTGGAATAAAGGAACTATTGAAAGAGTTTAATCCAGTAAAGAATGGACCTAAGGTCATCTTTGGAGGCTCTGATAAGGGAATAACCAGAGGTTATGGTAAGATCTCAAATGACTTAATCACCATCACAAAGGTAGCTTATGTAGAGGGGTTGTAATACAACCTCATAAGCATAAGCCAACTATGTGATCTTGGTTATGACATTTCCTTCCACAAGGATAAGTGTCACATCAAGAGGTTAAGTGACCAGAGTGTCATCTTAACAGGCCCTAAGAGTGGAAATGTTAATTGTTTAAACTTTTCTTGCTTAGATAGTAGTTCCCATATATGCCTAGTTGCAAATGACAAAGTCTCATATTGTGTCCAATGGCATAAGAGACTGGTTCATTTGAATTATAAGACCATTAGTCAGCTCTTTAGTGATGAGCTAGTTAGAAATGGTCCCAAAATAAAATGCTCCAAGGAGGGTATCTGTGCTGCTTCCCGAAAGGGTAAGCAGACTAAGATCTCCTTCAAGAATATTGGGACCAAGGACTCAGTGAGGTGCTTGTATATCCTACATATGGACTTGTTTGGTCCTATGCCTGTTCAGAGTCTAGGTAGAAAGATCTACACCCTTGTGGTGGTTGATGACTATTACAGGTTTGTTTGGGTGTTCTTCCTTAGAAGAAAATGTTGGGTACACTGAAAAATATGTACCAGATTTGGATAAGCCTCATCTTACTCAATGATATACATCAAGTTGTATTTTATAGTTGTTTGATTTTCAATGTGCAGGTGTAAGGATTGCAAGAATTTTTCTAAGTACAAGTGTCGACACTTGTGAAGAATTGTGTCGACACCCAGAAGTTGTGTCGACACTAAAAGCAAGGCTTGTGTCAACACCCAGGCATTGTGTCGACACCTGAAGAAGAAGCTGTGTCGACACCCAGAATTGTGTCGATACCTAAGGCAAGGTTTGTGTCGACATCTAAAGAAGAAGTTGTGTCGACATCCAGGAGTTATGTTGACATTAGAAGAAAGGCATGTGTCGACACTCAGGAATTGTGTCGACACCTGAAGAAGGTTTGTGTCGACACACAGGACTTGTGTCGACACGCACTCAACGCCGTTTGTCTACAGCTAAATCAAGACAAGAAACAGTTGTGTCGACACACAGGACTTGTGTCTACACACACTCAACGACATCTCGATGACACTCAACACCATCTTACAGCAACAACTATACTGAGTCAGAAGGCTTGTGTCGACACACAGGAATTGTGTCGACACACTCAATGACATCTCGACACACACTCAACGATGGCTGGATATATACTCAATGCCATCTGCCAGCATCAGTTATGTTAAGATCAGGAGCAGTTGTGTCGACACACAGGACTTGTATCGACACATACAAACAGAAGCTGTATCGAGTAACTGAAGAATGATTATGTCAACACATGGAATGTTATGTCAACATCATCAAGACTTGTTTCGACACATATGAAGCAGTCTGATGAGTGGATCTTGCTGACTTATAAAGCTTTGAGGAATCAACTATCATGACAGGTGACTCGAAAACTGTCATTACCAATATGTCTGACACCTTTGTCAGAACTGTCAGAAGGTTGTTTCAAACCAGATCAGTCGGTAATTAGGAGAAATCTCTATATAAAGGACTGATCCATGACAACTTAAAAGAACAGACACAGAGATAAAAAGGTGGATCATCTAAGGAAAGTTTTCAACAACAAGTAAAGAGGTGACCCTTAAGAAGGCAGATTCTGAACAGTCTGCAGAGAAGATTCAGATCTTATTCTGAATTCAAGAAAGGAGCTGATAGGAGATCAACTTCTACATCAATAAGAGTTCAACCTTATTTTGTTCTATCAAGAAGCTTTGAAACAGCTAAGTCAAGTTGGATCTGGTGATTCAGTTCATTCAAGAACTGATCAAGAAGCTCTCACCCATAGAGTGATCTATCTGGCGATATTTCTATATTTCTCAAATACTCAAATTCTTGTAGGATCTATTATTAGATCTGAGTTATAAGCCTATAATTATAAAGGTTGAGGTAGGGCTGAGTGCCTGAGGTGTAGGACTATTGATAGTCTGAGTTATAAGCCTATAATTATAAAGGCTGGGGTAGGGCTGAGTGCCTGAGGTGTAGGACTATTGATAGTCTGAGTTGTAAGCCTAGTTATAAAGGCTGAGGTAGGGCTGTGGCCTAAGGTAGGATTCTTGGGGAAGGATCTGAGGTAGGACTTGTGTAAGTCTTAGGTGTAGGAACCATTATGGTTCTGAGCTGTAAGATCTTTGGATTTGAGAAAGAGGAAGGAAGTTGGGCTGAATCCAGTTCTCTACTGGATAGGCGAAGAGGGAAAGTGGATGTACCCATATCTTGGGGAACCACTATAAATCTGGTGTTTTCTGTGCTGTGATTTTTTATTTCTGTGCTAAGTAAGAACTAGTTATATTGCCTAAAATTCTTAAAGATAAATAGAACCTATTCACCCCCCTCTAAGTGTTTAGGCTCTTGAAATAAGTCTTTCAGAAAGGATGAAACCCTTGAAGTCTTCATGAATTTTGTCAGGCAGATTCAGAATGAACTTGCAAGCTTTGTGGTCAAAATAAGAAGTAACTATGGAACTGAATTTCAGTCTGCTGCCATGACTACTTTTTGTGAAGAGCAAGGGATTAATCAAGAATTCTCCTCTCTAAGAACACCCCAGTAAAATGGGTTAGCTGAGAGGAAAAATAGGACTCTCATAGAAGCTGGGAGAACATTATTAAGTGACACTTCTCTCCCTGAATATTTCTAGGCTGAGGCAGTTAACATTGCATGTCATGTTCTCAATAGAGCTTCTATCACCAAAAACCACAAGAAGACTCCCTATGAGATCTTAAAGGGCAGAAAACCAAACATATCCTATTTCGGGATCTTTGGTTGCAAGTGTTTCATCTTGAACAATGGCAAGTCAAAAGTGACTAAGTTTGCTGCCAAATCCCATGAGGGGATCTTTGTTGGGTACAACAATAGTAGTAAGGCATATAGAGTCTATAACTTGACTAATCAAGTTGTATAAGAATCTGTCCATGTAGTGTTTGATGAGTCAATCATGATTGATAGTTAGCTGTCAAGCTCTTTGCCTAGTTATGTAGGTATAGAAATTATGATGGAAAAGCTCTCCATCAAAAATAAAGACCCTACTGTGCAAGAAGAATATGAAGAGGGATGTTATACAGAGGAAGCACAGGACAGTCAAGCTGGAAATGAAGACCAACCAGCTGAAGAAAATAGTGCTCAGCAAGAAGCAGTCAGGCTGCCCCCAGCAGTCAGATATCTGAGAGATCATCCTCTAGATCAGATAATAGGTGAGGCTAGCCAAGGTGTATAGACCAGAAGCAAGAGTTTCAACACAGCTCTTTACTCAAGCTTTCTGTCACAAGAAGAGCCCAAGAAATTTGAAGAGGCAAATCAAGACCAATTATGGATTGGTGCAATGCAAGAAGAACTAAACCAGTTCAAAAGATACAAGGTCTAGAAGCTGGTTCCCAGACCAGATGGACATAATGTCATTGGAGTCAAGTGGATTTTCAGAAATAAACTTGATGAAAAATGGCATTATAATAAAGAATAAGGCTAAACTGGTGGCCAAGGGGTAAAAACAGGAAGAGGGGATTGATTATGATCAGACTTTTGCCCTAGTTACAAGGTTGGAAGCCATCAGACTATTTCTTGCATTTGCAGCCTTCTAGAGATTCGAAGTCTTCCAGATGGATGTGAAGTCAGCCTTCCTGAATGGAGACTTTAAAGAAGAGGTCTATGTAGAGCAGCCTCCAGGTTTTGTAGATTCTAACTCTCCTACTGCTTTGTATAGACTTAGGAAAGCTCTATATGGGCTCAAGCAACCCCCTAGAGCATGGTATGAGACATTGTCTACCTTCCTCATTGAGAATAAATTCTCAAGGGGGAAGATAGACAAGACCCTATTCCTAAGGGAATCTAAGGGCAAGATCATCCTAGTCCAGATTTATGTTGATGACATAATATTTGGATCTACTGATGACAATCTCTGCATGAAGTTGGCAAAACTTATGCAGGGGAAGTTTGAGATGAGTAGTATGGGTGAACTGAAGTTCTTCTTTGGACTCCAAGTAAGACAGATTGATGATGGTCTATCCATATCCCAATCAAAGTTCACCAGGGAGTTAATCAAGAAGTATGGTATGGATAATGCTTCCACCATAAGAACTCCCATGAGCTCAAGTATGCCTATAGGCAAAGATGATCCAGGGAAACCTATTGATCCAACTTTGTATAGAGGTATAGTTGGCTCCCTTCTCTATCTCACTGTAAGTAGGCCTGACATTATGTATGCAACATGTGTCTGTGCTAGGTATCAGGCGTTCCCTAAAGAGTCTCACTACACTGCTATGAAAAGTATCTTGAGATATCTTAAGGGCACCCCAGATCTTGGCTTATGGTACCTTAGGAATGGGGAGTTTGAACTAATAGGCTATTCAGATGTAGATTTTACAGGCTGCAAAGACGACATGAAGAGCACGTCTGGCTCCTGTCAATTTCTAGGTGGAAGGCTTGTCTCTTGGAGCAGCAAGAAGCAAACAAATATTGTAATCTCCACTGCTGAGTCAGAGTATATTTTAGCTGGGAGCTGTTGTGGATCCAACATCAACTTCAGGACTACAATATTCAGATAAGTAGAACTCCACTCTTTTGTGATTCTACTAGTACAATTTCTATAGCTAAGAATCTTGTCTCTCATAGCAGGACTAAGCATATAGAAATTAGGTATCATTTCATTAGAGAACATGTAGAAAGGCAAGACATCAGCCTTGAGTTTGTCTCCACAGACAAGTAAGTGGCTCATATCTTCACTAAGCCACTAAATGAATCCAAGTTCAACACCTTCAAATTTGAATTGGGTATGTTGAATCTTGTGTAGCTTCAATTCTCTCCTCTACCATATACTGTACTGTCTATTTTATAGGTAGCACAAGTCCTTCCCCAAGATAATGAAGCTAGTGTGCAACAGTTGAGGGGGAGCAAGCCCAACAACTGAAATGGAATTAAGTAAAAGAAGGGGGATCAATCCAAGACAGATAGGGGGAGAAAAACTCTACAAAGAATCTCCCTATTGTAGAAGTCAAAAAGGGGGAGAGGAGTTAGGGGGAAGGAAGCATAGACTTTATCAAGACCTAACCAAGCCAAGATACAGGAGGCTCAAAGCCAGGTGGTGCTAAAGTTGTTTCAGCACTAGAGTAGTAAGGATGGCTCATCCAGGAGAGCAACACGCCAGGAGGAGTAAGTAAAATTCTCCACAGGCTGGAGTAATGTGGTAATATTTTCAAACTCTCATGATGTTACACAAGTTTTTTTAAAAAAATATACTGTGTATGTCAATGACCTGTGTTATTTATAAAACTAAGTTTTGACTTCTTCAAATAGGTGAAAATTGTTGGGTCCATTGATCCCAATGTCCAAAATTTATAAGAAGTCAAACTGGTCAATGACATACACATGTAATGTATTTGATGTGTGCTTGAGTTCATGCATCCAGGTGGTCCTTGATTGGACAGGTGAATAGGAAGAGGAAGCTGAAAGTCAGAAAATTTGACTAAGGCATAACCGCTAAGATAGCTAAGAAGAATGTCTAAGCAAAACTGCTAAGACAGCTGAGAAGCTCAACACAAAACGTTGAGAGAAGTGTTGGTCTCAGCTAAACCGCTGAGACAGAAGACAGTCTCAGTTGTGAAAAAGAAACCTCTGAGATAGTTGAGAAGGAACCGCTGAGACAGAAGAGTCTCAGCTGTGAAGAAGAAACCGCTGAGACAGTTAAGAAGGAACCGCTGAGACAAAGCCAACATAAATTTTCTATGTCCAGAAAGTGGAGTTCTTCAATCTGAGTTCAGAGTTCGACGAGCTCAGCTCACCATTCTTTGTGCCAAAACTCAGAAGCTTGAGGTTTAGAATTCGTCGAGCTCATCTCGCAGTTCATCGAGCTCAGCTCACAGATCGTCGAGCTCAAGTTAAAGGTTGAAGACTCGCAGTTCGTTGAGCTCAGCTCACAGATTGTCGAGCTCAAGTTAAAGGTTGAAGATTCAGAGTTCATCGACCTGAGCCCGCCTTTCATCGAGCTCAAGTTAAAGGTTGAAGATTCAGAGTTCGTCGAGCTCAGCTCACAGATCGTCGAGCTCAAGTTAATTGTTAAAGATTCAGATTTCATCGACCTGAGCTCGCTTTTCATCGAGCTCAAGTCAAAGGTTGAAGATTTAGAGTTTGTCGAGCAGAGCTCACATTTCGTCGAGCTAAATGTAGAGTTGGAGATTCTGAAGTTCGTCGAGCTCAGCACAGAGTTCGTTGATCTCAGCTCGATGATCGTCAAGCTCAGTGTAAGTACTTCATGCCGTTGCGGGAAAGCTACAGTAGCGCCAGAAGCTACTTCTTGTCTTCTTCTGAGGGAGGTGGCGCTCACCATACTTGACTGGGCCCACATTCAAATTGTGTCGTTAATTCAAATCAACTCGTATTAAAGGAAGAGAAGAAAAGAAGATCAGGGTTAATGAAAACGGAATCAGAAAACGAAATAGAGGATACTGGACTTCATATTCTTCGACAAACTTGAAAGCAAAGTCCAGCAGTGAAAGCCAGAAGGCAAAGATAGCCGAAGCTTCTTCCAGTTCAGCAAGATTGTTCCTTGAAGAACAAGTTCGCTGATTCAATCTATCAGCAAGAGAATATAGCTGTGCGAAGGGCCGTAAGCCTTCAACAGCAGATATCTGCTCACTTGTGCAGTAAAGAAGAAGTTGGATATAGAAGAAGACTTATCCCTTCTACATCAAGTAGGCTGGACTAATATCTGCTCAGTCCAGTAAGTTAGACTCAGAGAATTTTATCTGAGTTAATATTTCAATTTTATTGATTAATTTAATGTATGATTCAGTTTATCTGAATCTGAGTGTAAGGCACTTTATGCCTGAGTGGTAGGTGACTAATTTGTCACTGAGGTAGGTGCCATGTTTGGGTACTGAGGTAGGATCCAAGTGTGGATCTGAGCTATAGGGCTTAATTGCCTGAGGTAGGAGAGTGCTGCTCTCTGAGGTAGGATTCAAGTGTGGATCTTAGCTGTAGGGCTTAATTGCTTGAGGTAGGAGAGTGTTGCTCTCTGAGGTAGGATCAAAGTGTGGATGTGAGGTAGGGCTATCCTCCCAGCCTGAGTGTAGGGCCTAGTGCCGGAGGTAGGTGACTGTTGAGTCACTTAGCTGTAGGTGACAAGTGTGTCACTGAGTTGTAGTCCTTGGAAGAGGCTGAGTTGTAGGTTCCAGGAAGGGCACTGAGGTAGGTATCTGGATTGGTACTGAGTTGTAGGAGTGCTGCAACACTCTGAGAGTAGGGTTGTGTGCATGAAGTTGTAGGGCTGAGAAGCCTGAGTTGTTGGCCTTAGAAATAAGGCTGAGATAGGTGGTTAGTGGACCACTGAGCTGTAAGAGCACTGCAGGGCTCTGAGGTAGGAACCCTTGTGGTTTTGAGTATGGATTCTGAAAAGAATCTATGTGTAAGGCTGAGGGCCTGAGGTGTAAGCTCTGAGGATCATATTGGTGGAGTTTGTGCCTAGTCCAACAAATCAGTTGGATTGGTGGGAAGGAAAGTGGATGTACCTAATTTGGGAACCACTATAAATATTTGTGTGCTTGCTGTGTCGTTTGTTTTTTTTCTTGTATTACAGCTAATTAGGACAAACTCTAGATCACTAAATTTATAAACAGCATAAAGATCTAAGAACAGTTAAAATACTTATTCACCTCCCTCTAGGTGACTAGCTAACCTTGAAGTAATAACTTTCAGACGTTACATCGATTGGTGTTCTGAACAAAATTTTTCTGGGGATTAATTCAAAGTTTATTCAAGAAAGATTTAAGTTAAATAACCGTTTCTTGAAGACGTTAGAAGATGATTGTTCTCTGCCAGATGTGTGTGTGTGTGTGTGATGGGGGTTAGACCTGATTTACTTTAGAGGGGGGGGGGGTGAATAGAGTAATTAAAACTTTGGCTTTTTTTTAGATTTATATCAGAGTGAAAATAGGTGATACTAATAATATAGAAGGAAATTAAAAACAGGTTAAACTAATCTATCTATCACAGCACAGCAAGAACAGAAAGAATATGAACACACAAAGACAACACAAGAATTTTATAGTGGTTCCCCAACCTGGGTACATCCACTCTTCTACCACCCTGGTAGGAATCCACTATCAGGTTTTTGATCAGGTGATTGCCAGCACAAGATCTATTTCCAGGGAGATCTCACAACCCTTTAGGCTTTTGATCAGGTGCCCAAAAACCAAGAATAAACTTTTGAAGGGAGTTAATAAACTTTTTATACATGAGGAGAGAGGAGGGGTGATGAGGTCTTCTCTTTTCTCTAAAAAGCAGAGAAGACTTGTGGATTCTGTAGTTATCAAGACTCCTTCTGAAATGTAGAATTGGCTCAGAAAGATGGAGTCTTGCTCAGGGTGTAGGTCTTCAGCCTTGTCTGAACTAATCCTGGAACTTTCTGATTGATTCAAGATGTTGTCCTAGAATGTTCCTGGAGGAGAAGGTTGAAAAAGACTCTTAATAGTGATGGATGTTCTTCTTCAGTCTTCAGAATGGACAAGGAAGAAAACAGAATGTTTTCTACACTGGGAGAGAGTTTCGAATGTTCAGTATATGTCTATTTATATTCTTGTGTGTTTTATCTTCTCTTCTAATGTCTTGTTGAGTGTGTGTCGACTGAAAAGAGAAAATCTCTTTTATATTCTACAGTCAATAATTTCTCCTTTGAAATTTGAATTGCTTACATTAATTGCTGATTTCCATGGAGAAAGAAACGACTGGAATATTGACTTAAATGAGTTTCCCTAACTGTCCCTAATAAAATAATCAAGTAATTTACCTGATGAAGACCATAATTAATGCTACCAATAACGACTATATTCAGGGGAATATGAGCATTAATTACTCAGGAATATTACTGCTAAATAATATAGAAAGTAAGGGACTGAAGTAAGGAAAACTTCTCATTCTGGCTCTAGAAAGAATTCGTCGACCTCTGAACGAAATTCGTCGACCGGAGTTCCAAGTTTGTCGACCTGAGAATTCCTGTTCGTCGACCTGAGCTCTGCGAACTGCATACTGAGAATCACTTGCCAATTCTGTGCTCTTAGTTCGTCGAGCTGAGAATCTGTATGAAAGAATCGATCGTCGACCTGAGCTCGAATATCATTGAGATCAACTCAGAAAAATAACTCTGAGTTCATCGATCTGAGATCGACGATCATCGAGCTGAATTCAAAGAACTTCGAACTGATCATTTTGATCTCTGAATCTTTTAAGTCTTGAATCTACTGAGGTCCTCTGCTGGCTGGTCCATGAAGGTTGAACCCAAAGACTAGCATAAACTCTAGGTTTACTAGACTTGACCCTGGCTATATAATGTGGGTCAAACTCAACCTAATTTAGTGAACCTAGCCCAAATCCAACTAGGGATCCAACAATCTCCCCCTATTTGGGTGAGGTCGCTAAAATAAATAAAAAAAACAATCATAAAGCATAAACACATATATCTGACAGAAATAAAATATTCAGCAGATATTTACAAATAAGTGCTTCATGATTAGACACAAAGAGTTTAAAAAAAGAGAACAAAACATAAACAAAATCACTTGTTCTTCTTAGGCTTTTCTTTCTCAGGCTTCTCAGAAGGCTGTCTGAAAATGATTTCTCTATTAGGATCAGCAACTTATTTCTTTGTCAAGGTCATATCTGATGTACCAATTATATTGACAGATGTGGCTCTTAGAACTATAGCTTCTTGATGCAAGCTCATATAATCATCAACATTGAAAAATTTGTTAGCTTTGGCATACCTCTTTAGTTCTTCCTTCTTGTATGATGACATAGTTGAATATTGAGAGGGATCCTCTCCTTCAGCTTTGTCTTTGTTGATTTGAGAAAGTCCTATCAGTTCCTGAAATCTGGCCATTTTAGTTGTTATCTCCTGCTATGGATCTACAAATGGTATTGGAGGAGATGCTAGCCTTTTAGGATTTGAGTCCTTCTGTGAATCATCAAAGGAGTGTGTAGTACTTCTCTTATATGTAGCTGGAGGAGGTTTGCTTTGAGATGACTGCTGCTGACTGCATGGCTTGGAATGTCTCTGATAGGTTTTAGTGACTGGTGCAGATCTTTGAGATACATTTCCAGAGGCCCCAGAAGATGGAGGAGGAGGAGGAGGAGGGTCTTTCCTAAATTACTTAGGGGGGATCTGTACCTCCTTCTCTTCTTTCTTTATTTCTGCTCATTTTTAGATAGCCACATCCACTGTGGCATCCATGGGTATGGAGTAATCTTTTGCAAGATATAGTATGGAGTATAATTGGTGGGATTTGGCTTAGGAGCAGCCTTTGGAACAACTTTTCTCTTCTTAGCAACCTTCTTTATGGCCTTGGGATCATCAGATTCATCAGAATCTTCTTCATCAATGTCATCATCAGAAGATCCTTGAGTATTGTCATACATTGCATCTATCTCCTTTAAGGTTTCCTCTGAGATTTGTTTTTCAGCTTGAGGAAGTGCTTGAGGTTCAGCATCTTTAGGTGGAGCAATATTCTCAGTGACCATCTGATAATCTTCTACATCTTTGTCAGCCAACAGAAATTCATCCAAATCAGGATCATTTTGAATATGTCCAAGTTCTTGTGCCACATCTTGAGCAATCAAATCATCCAAATTAGGGATTGGGCTATCATCCATAATATAGGTTGGGCCTGATGGTTCCACAATTATTTTAATAGCAAAACTTTCCTTCAGTTGATTAACAACTTCAGGACTTATTGGTACAGTGTAACAAACTATGGCCATGAATTGCTCTTGGAAAACTTTTGGAAGAAAATAAATATATGCATAAACAGACTTTAATAACCCAAATAAATTTACTGTGGGATTGACAAAACAATCACCAACAGTCACAACATCCGGGAGAGCAACTTACTCATCTGCAATCAACATATCAAAATCAACTGATTCAGCCTCTGTAATCATATGTACATCTATTACTGGGAACTCAACAATCTGCAAAACTATTGCTGCTTCTACTACTGCTACTGCTGGAGGAGACACTGGAGCTTCTTCATAGGATATATCCCCCTGCCTGGCTTCCGAGAGTCCTGAAGCCAGGCCCCCAAAAGAAGGAATAGTAGGGGCAGTAGAAAGAAGAGCAGAGAGGGTTGAGATGGATTCAGCAAGAGGTTTAATGGCCTCTACTATGAGTTATTTGAGTAGTGGAGTGATGATTTGCAGAAGAGAGGGAATGGAATGGGAATCCATTTGCATGAACTCAAAGGGTGTCTGAGTTGATACAGAATGATTGATGTCTGTCATGGGCTCATCATGGGATGACGGGGAATTGAGAGAGGATGATAGTAGATGAAAAGAAGGTATGGATGAGATATTGGGGAGTGGGATGTCATCTAGATATTGAGGAAGAGGGGATTGAGGTGGAGTGACATGCTCTAGAGATTATGGTGGAGTTGGGTTGTGTTTAGGTGATTGAACTGGTGAGGGATGATGGACTGGGGAAGCAAGAGGTGTTGGTGTATGGGCTTGAGATGTTGATGTTTGTTGGAGGGTTGTTGAAGGTGTTTTAACTTGAGGAGGTGTTGGTTGTTGAGATGAAAGTGGATGGGATGGAATCCTAATGGAGGGGACACTTTCAGGGGGTGGGGGAGCAGCTGATACAGCTCTGGTATCCTCAGATGCCCTGGAAGAGGAAGAAGCCTTTGATGGATTTGGGATATTCCTCTCCCACCTGCCAAATAAGGCACATGTGAACCTTTTGGAGGCATTGATGAATATGGTCTGGTAGACCAGGGATTCAGTAGCCTTTTCTTGAAGGAAGATTCCTAGAATCCTTCCAAAGCACACCTCTTTCTTACTATTTTTCTTCTTTATCAAATCAAATAATATCTTAGCCCAGTTCACTGGCTTCTTATTCACAACTGCACACATCACCAGGAACTGCTGTCTAGTTATATAATCATGGACAGTATGCTTGCCCAGCAGTACCTTGCCCACCACATCAGCTAAAAATTTATAATCAGCAGACAAATGTTTCTTCAGCAGTTTATTAGGGTTTTCTCCAGTATGACCCATATTAATCAGCATTTCATCATATTCAGTACTGTTTATTTCCAAATCTTCTTCTCCATTCACTAATCCAAATATTTCAGATAAAATGTCGGGGGTGAGAGAAATTAGGTTACCCGATATTGTTCCTGTCATTGTATCAGCATCTGGTGTGGAGGAGGTGAAAACCCATTCTCGAATTTCTGTTGCAGCAATCTTTATCCTTGTTGTCATAAGATTCTTCAACTACTGTTCTTCAAACAATTTCAAAATATCTAAGAAGATTTGATCTGAGTGCTGGAATGACTCAAAGTCTATATCAAATCCAGTATCGAACTTCATTGCTGCAAGGGTGCTCGACAGAATTGGCATGATCACCTGCAAAAGGAAACAGAGAGACCAAGTGCAAGGGAAACAGAAAGTGCGGGATGGAGCTCGAAGAAAACTTTGATATAAGGTTTTCAGAATATGAAGCGACAAACTCCGTCCTGCAAAATAAGGAAAATTCTTCGATCTAAAGTCGACGAAATATTTTATTGACAAAAGAGTTCGTCGATCTCAGTTTGAAGAAGGGAAGACTTTTCGTCGTTCTCAGGTCGACGAAAATTTTCTGAAGCTAGATCGTCGATCTCCGGTCGATGAAAATGACTCACACAGAGAGTTCGTCGATCTACGGTCGACGAATTACTCAAGAACTTTTCTCAGTTCGTCGATCTCCTGTCGACGAACTGTGGCAAATTCTTCGACCATAGATAGAAAGTTAAATTAAAACTTCTCCATTGATCATACCAAACTGATTTAGAAAGAACAGATGGTTCCTCTCGTCCAAGGGTTTGGTGATGGTATCTACTATTTACAAATCAGTATAGATATAGACAAGATTAATTTTCTTTTTGTCCACACACTCTCTAAGTAAATGATGCCTTATCTCTATATGCTTAGTTCTACTATGATACACTGGATTCTGGGCAATAGAAATTGCACTAGTATTGTCACAAAGTAGAGTTGAATTATTTAAGTTGAAATCATAATCTAGGAGTTGGTTTTGAATCCCCAACATCTATGAATAGAAACTGCCAGCTGCTATGTACTCAGCTTCTACTATTGATGTAGACACAAGTGATTGCTTTTTACAAAACCAGGAGACAAGTCTAGCACCAAGGAACTGGCATATTCCTGATGTGCTTTTTCTGTCCACTCTACATCCAGCAAAGTCAACATCTGAGTATCTAGTTAACTCAAATTCTGACTCAGTTGGATACCAGAGTCCTAAATTAGGGCAACTCTTTATATATCGTAAAATCCTTTTTAAGAAAATAAGGTGAGATTCTTTAGGGTTCACCTGGAACCTAGTACAAAGGCAGGTAGCAAACATAATATCTAGCCTACTTGCTGTGAGATATAACAGGGAACCAACAATGGCCCTATACAATTTCTGATCAACAGGTTTCCCATGTTCATCAAAATCAACCACAATATTTGTAGCCATGGGTGTTTTCTTAGCTGAATCATCAGCCATCCCAAACCTTTTGATCAGCTCTTTAGCATACTTGGATTAGGATATGAAGATGCCATCAGGGGACTACTTCACTTGGAGACCAAAGAAGTAGGAGAGCTCACCCATGCTACTCATTTCAAACTTGGAATGCATAAGGTTAGAGAATCTTTTACATAGTTTGGAATCAGTAAAACCAAATATAATGTCATCTACATATATTTGTACTAACAAGATTTTATCATGATGATGCTTAGTAAATAAAGTCATATCTACTATGCCTCTAGAAAATTTATGCTTTAAGAGAAAGCTAGCTAAGGTTTCATACCAAGCTCTTGGAGCTTGCTTTAGACCATAGAGAGACTTATGCAATTTGAAAACATAAGAGGGATGAGTTGAAGAGAAAAAACCTAGTGGTTGTTCCACATAGACCTCTTCTTTGTGTTCACCGTTTAGAAATGCACTCTTTACATCCATTTGATAAACTGTGAACCTTTTGTAGGCAGCATAGGCTAAAAATATCCTGATTGCTTCAAGCCTTGCAATAGGTGAAAATGTTTGGTCATAGTATATGCCTTCCTCTTGTCTGTATCCTTAAGCAACTAGTCTGGCTTTGTTACTTATAATAGTACCTTGAGCATTTAGTTTGTTTCTAAATACTAATTTAGTTCCAATGACTGGGTAGTCTTTGGGTCTTGGAACTAAATCCCAAACTCTATATCTCTCAAACTGGTTGAGCTCCTCTTGCATTTCAATGATCCAGTGTGGATCTTGCTCAGCATCTTTAATGGATTGGGGCTCAGTTTGAGATATGAAGTAGGCATGCATCATGTCCTGGTGGAGTTGATTCCTTGTCTGCACACCCACTGATAAGTCACCAATCAATTGAGATACATGGTGATTTCTAAGTGTGACAATCTCAGTAGGAGGAGCTGGTTGATCAACAGCTTGGGGAGCTAATTCCTCTTATGGAATTAAGTTAGCTGTTGTTGGCTCTTCATTGAACTCAGTGTCTTCATCTTCACTTTCTTCAGCAACGTGTGGAGAAGGATGTGTAACATCTTCATTGGTGAGGGTCAACTCATCCAACTTCTCACACAAGTTAGGTACCTGCAAACTTTCACTAGTAGAAGCTATATTCTCCTTGTAAAACATATTAGTCTCATCACATGAAATATGAATAGACTCTTCCATTTTCATAGTTGATTTATTATATACCCTATAAGCCTTGCTTACTTGGGAATATCCAAGAAAATTTCCAATTTCAGCCTTGACTTCAAACTTTCTAATGTATTTCTTGTTGTTGTTATGAATGTAATAAATGCAACCAAAGAATCCAAAATAATCTACCTTAGGTTTCTTCCCTTTGAGTAGTTCATGGGGGGTCTTGCCCTTGAGCTTGTGTATCAAACTTCTGTTCAAGACATAGTTTGTTGTGCTTATAGCCTCTGCCCAAAAGGATAGGGGCAAGTGAGCATCTATAATTAATGTGCCTGCAGCTTCAATGAGTGTTCTGTTTTTTCCTTTCAGCTACCCAATTTTGTTAAGGAGTTCTAGGAGTAGAGAAGAAATGCCTGATACCTTCCTTATGACAGAATTCTTGTATGGGAAGAGACTCAAAATCAGTACCATGATCACTTTTGATCAATTCAACTGGAGTAGAGTACTCAATCCTTATGCTCTTAAAAAAATTTGTAAGAACCTTGAAGTTATCTGACTTGTTTCTTAAGAAGAACACCCAAGTGAACCTTTAGAAGTCATCAACTATCACTAAGGTGTAAGACTTCTCTCTTAGGCTCTGTACAACAATGGGTCCAAAGAGATCCATGTGTAGCAAGTACAGTATCCTAGGAGAATCACTCTTATTAAGTTACTTAAAACTATTTTTAGTTTGCTTGCCTAACTGACAAGCCCTACAAAGGCTTTCCTTCTTATAGGGGTAAGAAAGCAATCCTCTAACAAAGTTGTCCCTAGAAAGTTTAGCAATATTTTTCAGGTTTACATGACCTAATCTCCTATGCCAAAGATCATTATTATTACTGGTTTGGTTAAACAGGCAAATTTCAATTTTAGCTGACCTAAAGTTAACTACATAAATATTTCCTACTTTAGTGCCAGTTAAAACTACTTGGTTATCAACTGAAGTAATAATACAAGAAGTTTTGTTAAATGATACCTGAAAACTTTCATCACATAATTAACTTATGGATATAAGGTTGTGCTTTAGTCCACTTACATAAGCAACCTTCCTGAAGGTGACTGCTCCAATTTTGACCTTTCCATATCCTTCAGTCTGGCCACAATGGAATCACCAAATATTACTTTGGGCCCTAGCTTTGACTTATAGTTGATTAGGTTGTCCTTGTTTCCAGTCATATGCTTTGAATAGCCACTATCCAGATACCTCTATTGCTCTATGGTGGGATATTCTTTCACCTGCAATAAAACAAATTAGCTATTATTGACCCAGGTTACCTTGGGTCCTTGTTGATTTACATAACTAAAGCTGGAAATATATGAGTATTCTAGTTGATTTTTGTAACCTAAGGGATGATATATTCTGGGTGGAATTATCCATTGGTTAAAGGGATTAATGTTTTGTCTTGGTTGATTAGATGGTATGTTGGAGTTAAAGTTTTTGTTATTATAAACTGGGGTCGACGAATTCTGGTACGTTCGTTGATCTGAGGTCGACAAACGGGGATGAGTTCGTCGAACTCCACTCAGAGAATGAAAGTATTCATTTTCTAGGCCCCAATTTCGTCGATCTCTGGTCGATGAACCATACTGGTTTCGTCGATCGCAGTTCAGAGAATAGTTATAGTAAAAGTTTGCGTTCGAAGTTCGTCGACTTGAGTTCGACTAACTGTACACATTTCATCGATCTGAGTTCGACAAAATCTACTGAACATAGTTTTGGTTAAGATTTTTCTTACTCTTTCTCCTTTTCTTATTCTTGTGTTTAAGTTCTGTTTGTTAAGATTGTTATCTTCTATTTTCTCTTTACCCTTTTCTGAAACAATTTTTATAGGAGTTGTTAAGATATTCTTCTGAATTAGTAGGGGTTGGCTTGATGAAACACCTAAGCCCAGCTTGCCATTGAGCCTGGCATTTACTGTGCTTGTGATGTTCATCAGCTTGATACTTCTCCCATTTAGGAATTGTTCAAGTTGCCTAGCCTCAGCTAGTTCTGATTTTAATGATATAATATGTTCATTAGCTAAAGTTATTTCATCTTTTAATTTGTTATTTTCAGAAAGCAGGTTTTCTTGTTCATTTAGTCTTTCTCTAAGTTGCTTAATCTATTTTTCTGAATTAATTAAATCAATACATAAGGACTTGAATTCAGTTCTAAATTCATCTGAATCAAAATCAAAAGAAGACAGTACCTGATCTTCTTTAGATTCAGAGTCTTTATTGTCTAATTATTCAGCTTCTGCTTCTGAACAACTTTCTGATGCATTGATGGCCATCAGGCAAATCTCCTTTGCCTTTGCTTCCTATTCATCTTCACTAGAGCTGGAAGATGAAGATTCATCTTTAGTCTCACTTTATATCTCAGCCACAAAGCCTTTCTCCTTCTTTTGTGCTTGTAGGAGGAGGGCTTGTTGTAGTGCTATTTCCTTGTTTCTTTTTCTCTTCTTCTCTCCTTCTTTTGGTTCTCTGGACACTCTGAGATGAAGTGTCCAAGCTTTCTGCTTCCAAAATAAATAACTTCTTTAGTTGGTGTTTTGTCATACCTGGGCTTATCATCTTACCTTGATGACTTTCTTCTGAAATCCCTCTTGCCCATCTTGTAGAATCTCTTGGCTAAGAGACTTAGAAATTCTTCATTGGCTGTTGGGGCTTCTGATTCTTCATTTGCTTTGAATGCAATACTTTGCTCTTTTCTACCTGATGAAGGAGTCTTCTTCTCTACTGCCTCTCTGGACTTTATCAATTGCTCATAAGACTTGAGCTTTCCAAGTAAAGATTCTGTGGAGATCTCATTTAGACTTCTGGCTTCCTTGATAGGCCAGATTCTTGAATCCCATGAGCTGGGGAAGCACATGAGGATTTTGTCATTTACTTCTGTCAGGGTGATGTCTTTGTCCAAATTCTTTAGCTCATTGATGATTGAGCTCAGTCTGTTGTACATGTCACCAACAGACTCTGATTCATCCTTTTTGAAGTTCTCATATTGTGAGATGAGATTGGATCTCCTATCCTTTCTCTCATTTACTAAACCAGTAAACATCTGGTTAAGGGAATCCCAGATAGCCTTGAATGATGTGCACTCAACCACCTTCTGGAAAATGTCATCAGACATTGTCTGAGCCAGAATATTCATGGCCTTTGCATCAGCTATTTTGGCCTTTTTCTGAGCATCTGTCCACTCAGGTGGTGGAACAACATGTGTGCTGGAACAAGCAGTAGTTGTTGCCATTGGAACTAGTGGTCTTGTTAAAATAGAATTAAAGATATCCTCATCAATAGAGTTCATATACAACTTGATTCTTGCCTTCCAGATAGAAAACTTATTTAAGTTGCAAATTGGAGGTCTGGTGCTTGCATAGTCTTTGTTCTATGCCATTTTGTGATAACAGAAAAACTAGGAAAAGAAAATCAGATCTAGCAAGGATCTTTTGGTTCAAGTGTTAGCTTGTACAACCAAAGGAAAATCCCTCTAATACCAATTGAAAGATGGGGGTTAGACCTGATTTACTCTAGAGTGGGGGGGGGGTGAATAGCGTAATTAAAACTTTGACTGTTTTAAAGATTTATATCAGAGAGAAAATAGGTGATACTAATAATATAGAAGGAAATAAAAAATAGGTTAAACTAATCTATCTATCACAACACAGCAAGAACAGAAAGAAAATGAATACACACAGACAACAAAAGAATTTTATAGTGGTTCTCGAACCTGGGTACATCCACTCTTCTACCACGCTGGTAGGAATCCACTATCATGTTTTTGATTAAGTGACTGCAACCACAAGAACTATTTCTAGGGAGATCTCACAACCCTTTAGGCTTTTGATCAGGTGCCCAAAAACTAAGAATAAACTTTTGAAGGGAGCTAATAAACCCTTTATACATGAGGTGAGAGGAGGGGTGATGAGTTCTTCTCTTTTCTCTAAACATCAGAGAGGAATTGTGGATTCTATAGTTGTCAAGAATCCTTCTGAAATGTAGAATTGGTTCAAAAAGATGGAGCTTTACTCAGGGTGTAGGTCTTCAGCCTTGTCTGAACAAATCCTGGAACTTTCTGACTGATTCAAGATGTTGTCCTTGAATGTTCTTGGAGGAGAAGGTTGAAGAAGACTCTTGATAGTGATGGATGTTCTTCTTCAGTCTTCAGAATGGACAAGGAAGAAAACAGAATGTTTTCTGCACTAGGAGAGAGTTCTGAATGTTCAGTATATGTCTCTGTATATTCTTGTGTGTTGTATCTTCTCTTCTAATGTCTGGCTGAGTGTGTGTCGACTGAAAAGAGAAAATCTCTTTTATATTTTATAGTCAATAATTTCTCCTTTGAAATTTGAATTGCTGGCATTAATTGTTGATTGCCATGGAGAAAGAAACGGCTGAAATATTGACTTTAATGAGTTTCCCCAACTGTCTCAAATAAAATAAACAAGTAATTAACCTGATGAAGACCATAATTAATGCTGCCAATAACGGTTATATTCAGGGGAATATGAGCATTAATTACTCAGGAATATTACTGCTAAATAATATAAAAAGTAAGAGATAGTAAATATGGCACAGTAAATATGCCATAGTAAATATGCCATAGTAAATATGGCGCAGTAAATATGAGGCATTAAATATGACACAGTAAATATGGGGCATTAAATATGACACAGTAAATATGAAACATTAAATATGCCATATTAAATATGGGGCATTAAATATGACACAGTAAATATGGCATAGTAAATATGACAGAGTAAATATAGCACAGTAAATATGACACGGTAAATATGGGCATTAAATATGGCAAAGTAAATATATGCCATAGTTGTCTTAAAGCCGATGTTAGTGGAAAATCTGATAGTTCCTCTCCCTGAGATGATCACCTCTACAGTGTCTGAGGGGGAGACAACTTGTAACATCCCGACGTTTATTGGGCCACCAGAGCCCTAGTGGGCTCAATAAAAGTTGCTCGGACCCTACCCATAACCCGGTGGGAGGTAACCCTAGGTAGGAAATAGAGCTAGAGAACTCCGAATTGAGTTCTTCCAGTTCCTGTGGCCTCGTATAGTTAATACAAGGGCATCGGAACTCGTTCAGTTGGACCCCGAGGTCATATAGTGGATGTGACCATTCCTCGTAAAACGCAACGAGAGCAAGTTTTTTGATATCGAGCTAGAGAACTCCGATTTGAGTTCTGTCAGTTCCTGTGACCTTATATAACCTAGACGGGTGCATCGGAACTCGTCGCGTCACAATCCGAGATCTAACGACAGATTTAGACACTTTGATCGTTTTAGCGCGCTACGACGCGCAAATTTTGGACTTTCGCCAAACGGACTCCGATTCAACCCCAGTCAGTGGCATTGAACTCGTGTGGTCAATACGAAGTCAATGAAAGTCGTCCCAGTCAATTTCGACGACAATTGGTCAACTTGTGGTCAAATCAAGCATATTCGTGCACCGAAAAGCGTGCAAACACCAATTATGACACGACACCCGAACTTTGAATTCAAAGTTCATCGACCTGAGAATTCCTATTCGTTGACCTGAGCTCTGCGAACTGCATACTGAGAATCACTTGCCAATTCTATGCTCTGAGTTCGTCGAGCTGAGAATCTGTCTGAAAGAATCGATCGTCAACCTGCGCTCGAATATCGTCGAGCTCAAATCAGAAAAATAACTCTGAGTTCATCGATCTGAGTTCGACGATCGTCGAGCTGAATTTTAAGAACTTCGAACTGATCATTTTGATCTCTAAATCTTCTAAGTCTTAAATCTACAGAGTTCCTCTGCTGGCTGGTCCATGAAGGTTGAACCCAAAGACTAGCATAAACTCTAGGTTTACTAGACTTGACCCTAGCTATACAATGTGGGTCAAACTCAACCTAATTTAGTGACCCTAGCCCAAATCCAACTAGGGATGCAACAGTGTTGTATATATATATAGAGAGAGAAATTTTAGAGGGAGAACCAGTTTTATCCCCCTTAGGGAGAAAACTGGGATCTGACCATCAAAATGTATCTTATTTCAAAAAGTGATCAACATAAAATTTGCAGATCTCATCAATACGAATAACTTTTATATTGATTACTTTTTGATTTGAAGTTTTTTAGGTCATCAATTTGGGCCCCACAAAAAAATGAGGCGTCCTTATATATATTTCGCGTGGCTTTTTTTGGGGCTCAAATCTGGGGCCTAAACGGCCTCAAATCAAAAAATGATCAGTATGAATTTTATTCGTATCGATGAGATCTACAACTTTCATGTTGATCACCTTTTTAAATAAGATACATTTGGATGGCTATATCCCGGTTTATCCCTACGGGGGAGAAAATTGATTTTCCCTGTAAAATTCCCCTATATATACACACGTTTGAGACAACATAATGATTGATTAAATACTACAATAAATTACAAACAAAAATGAAAAGTGATTTTGAAAATTGGGAATTGACAAAGAAAATCAGGAAGATCATGATTTATTAGCTACAATACAAGTTCTTCTAGAAAATCAGTCGATCTTCATCTTGTTTCTGAATTTGAATAAAGAGCAAGTTCTTCTTCTTCTCTAGGGCTCATCAAGTGCAGAAACAGATTCAGTGAAGAATAAGGAATCATTTGGATCAAAAGGCTTATAATTCGTGAAATTCTCTCAATCAAGGATTCATCAGAGTACTAGAGATAAATTCACTTAGTGTCATAAAATTCTCAGTAATTCTGCTGAGAGCACTCATCAAGAAGATCATTTCTTCTACATATTACTTTTTAAACTTTATTTATTTCTCTTTTAGTTTGAGAAAAGAGTTTTAAGAATCCTTCTTCAAAGGATTCAGTTTGAGGTTTTGAGAGTCACCTTCAGAAAAGTCTCATGTTGTATTAGTTCAAGACCTCCTTATTAAAAAATCTAAAGATTAGTTCTAAGAGTCTTCTTATCAAAAGACTCAGCCACAGTGATAGTGAATTCCTACTAGGGGTAGAAGAGTGGATGTACTCAAATTTTGGGGAACCATTATAATTTTTGTGTCTTCTATGATTGTTTATTTTTTGTGATTATTTATTTGATGTGCTGTGATTATAATTGTTAGGCTTAAAATTCTGGTAATATTCTTTGTAGATGCAAATTCTGTGAAAAGTATAGTTAAAATTGAAATAAATTTTAATCTCTATTCATCCCTCTCTAGAGAAAACTCTGAGGATTTTGTCGACTGTTCTCCTCTTTACAATTGGTATCAGAGTCAGGTTAATAAGTAAAAGGTTAACCTAGAAGAGGTTAATCAAGAAAAGATTAACACCTTGATTATAAAGATCATAACAGTTACATTAACACTATTCAAAATGTCTTCTAATACTTTCAAAGGATTTGCATTTACAAGGTCTCCAGTTTGTAATCTTGAAAAATTTACACTATGGAATACAAAAATTAAGTTATATATAAATTCTATTGATGAAGGTATTTTAGGTTCAATTATTATAGGACCACTTATGCCATATAAAAAGGATGCAGAAGGAAATATTACTTCAAAACCAGTGCCTAGATGTGAGTGGTCAGATGAGAAAAAGAGAATAAAACATTGACATTCTAAAACTATGAATTTATTAGTTTGAACAATGTTTGATGATGTTTTCCAGAAAGTAGCAGAATATCAATCAATAAAAAAAATCTGGGAATCACTATCAAGGATTATTGATGAGAGTTTTGATAAGAGAAAAGACAGAAGATCACTTCTAATTTTTCAATATTAAAATTTTCAAAATAAATATCATTAATGAACTTAAAGGATTAGATAAGGATATATCACTTACTGAGATAAATATAAGTTTCACATGTGCTTTCCAAGTATATGAGATTCTAGAATATGGGCTATTAAAGAATCAAGATGTCATATATAGATTACTACAGATGCACTGTTAGGCAAACTTAAGTCTTATGAACTTCTTCTAAAAAGTAGAGCATAATTAGAAGCAAAGGAGAATGCCAATACACTTAGAGACAAATCTATTGCTCTCAAAGTTACTGATGATGAACCTTCTATTATAGAACAGGAAATGTTCAATCTCTTAGTCAGGAGATTTAGAAAGTGGGTGAAGACAAAAAATATCATATGAAGAGACAGGAGTTTGAATAAGCCAAAGTTTTATAGGACTCCAAATAAGGAGTTAATTTACTTTGCATGTAGAAAACTCGGACACATAGCAACTGATTGTCCAGATCAATAGAAGGATAGATCAAATAAAGATGATCAGAAGAAAAAATATTTAAAGAGAACTGATAAGAAAAAGGATTCATTGCTGAAACCTAGAGTGATACTAGTTCAGATTCATGTTCTTCATCAAGTAGTGAAGAAGAATCTACTGTTGAAGATACCTATTTGATGTCTTTGGAAACTCATTCAGGTAATAAAGAAAATCAGGTAAGTTACTCTGATGATATTGATTTCTCTTTAGAAAATATGTTTTAAAGAATTTTTTAAAGATCAATTAGAAGCATAAAAGAAACTTAAACAATTGAGAAAAGAGAGAGATTTAATAAGGAGTTATCCATATGACAAAGAATATATTGAACATGATAAATTGTTGGAAATTGAGGCAGAAAAACAAAAGAATCAAGTAGCAGATTTAATAGAAGAAAATACTTTATTAAAGGAAAAGCTATCAAAGGCAAAAAGCTTTTGAAGACTCCTTAAATGTAAGGAGTCAAAAACTTAAAAATATTACAAAGAATCTTAAGAAAAAGTTCAATCATCTTGGTTTATGTGCCGATCCTCACAGGATAGTAACAATTACTAATACACCAACATGGAAAAATCTTGTACCTTTTACTAAAGCTAATGAAAATCAACCTATTATAAATCTAGACAATAATTATGAAAGAGTAACAAAATTAAATAAAGAAAATGAATCCATGGAAAAAGGTATTATAGGTGAGCAACCTGTGTTAGACAATAAGAAAAGATCAGTAGTTTAAACAAGTCAGGAACTTGCGTTGACTTCATATCAATGCAACTTATGTGAAACCTCGACTTCAAATCGATGTATCCAGAAAGTTACGTCGAATGCTACTCGGCGCATATCCCTAGATAAATTTTTTTCATCATCATATTCTTGTTATCCTACTTATTCAAAATGTTTTATAAAAGGACATGAAACTGGAAGCTATTGGTTTAATAGACCAACACTATTTTATCCCAATGGGTATTATGAAAAACCATCTTATACTTTCATCACCCCTTATAATGGAAAAAGAAGTTGTGGGTCCAAGGTAATAGGAATCCCAATTAATGTTTGATTTCATGTGCAAGAAAGAGACTGTCTTTCCACAAAATAGTTGTGGTATTTGGATAGTGGTTGATCTAGACATATGACTGTACATAAAGAATTGCTGGAGAATTACAAGACCAAAAATGATTCCAATGTAATTTTTAGTGATTCCAATTATGATCAGACCTAAGGTTATGATATGATCAAAATTGGAGATATCACCTTCTTCAAAGTAACTTATGTTAAAGGACTTCACATAACCTTATTAGTATCAGTCGGCTATGTGTTGGTGAATATAAAGTTGTATTCACACAACCTATGTCAAATAGTCAACACTAAAACAGATACTATAATATTATCTGGTTTTAGAAAAGAAAATATTTATGTAGTTGACTTTAGCTCAAACAAAAATAAAGTATGCCTGTTTAATGCTGAAATAGACAGAATGAGCTTTGACACCAAAGGCTTGGTCATCTTAATCATAAGAACATAGTTGTCAGAACCTGTGAAGTCCTAGCAGTCTGGCCAATAGGACTAGCAGACAAGTTAGGCTGTCTGTAAGATAATAATGGCAGACAAGTTTTGCGATCTATCAGTTTACTCCTAGCAGCCTGCCTCTCTAGGATGTCTAGTTGTGTTACATCACAGGTAATGGAGTTTATCAAAACATATGGAGCCTAGGAGGTATGGCGGTCTGAATAGTCAAACAAATCTGGCGGACTGGCAACTAAGTCATGACGGTCTTACAAATCTGGTTGTGGTGGTTTGGCGGACTAACAACTTGGATTGGGAGTCTGGTGACTTTTTAAGGTTGACCGTTAGTAGTTATTAAGGTCATGGTGTGGCGGTCAGCAAAGTGGCCCAGTTTCGAATTAGCCTTGGATCTTTTGAAAAAGATGGGTCTTCTTAGGTCTAAACTTATTTGGTGTCCAATAGTTATTGGTGATAATAAGTGTTGGAATGAGGATTCACCTCTCCTTACAGATGTCACCAGGTACAGACAGCTTATGGAGAAACTCATTCATCTGACAGTCACAAGACCGAATATCTGTTATGCAGTAAGAAGAGTGAGCCAATTTATGCAAGCTCCTAAGGAGTGTCATCTTCAATCTGCTCTAAAGATCTTGGAATATGTGAAAGGATCTCAAGAAAAGGGATTTCTATTTCAGAAGAATAATCATTTGAGGATTGAAACCTATTCTGATGCCAGCTATGTAGATAACAAAGAGGATAAAAAATCTACGTCTAGTTTTTGCACCTTCGTTGGAGGAAATCTGGTCAGTTGGAAGAGCAAGAAATAGTATGTAGTCTTTAGATCAAGTGATCAAGCTGAATACAGAAGCATAACTTCAACTACCTGTGAGCTGAGGTAGTTATGGGCACTAATGCTTGATTTGGGAGAAGTTTATGATTATCCCTTGCAAATGTTCCATGATAACAAGACAACAATATATATTTCAAAGAATCTGAGAAGTCTTGTCAGTCTAGCAAATATGATAAACAGACAGGTTAGGCGTTCTGGCAGATAATAGTGGTGGACAGGTTTGGCGATCTGGCAGTTTACTTCTAATGATTTGCCTCTCTAGGATGTCTAGTTGTGTTACCACACGGGTAATGGAGTTTTTCAAAACATATGGAGCTCAGGCGGTATGGTGGTAAGAATAAGCGGATAGATCTGGCAGATTAGCAACTAAGTTATGGCGGTTAGGCAGATTTGGTCGTGGTGGTTTGGCAGACTAGAAACTTAGACTAGCAGTCTGGTGAATTTCTAAGGTTAACCGTTGGTAGTTGTTAAGGCCAAGATGTGGTGGTTAGCAAAGGTGGCCCAGTTGCAAACTAGCGGTTAGTATCTGCTTAACCGCTATAGGAGGTCTTATGTGCTTATCGCGACCGAGTTTGGCGATCAACCGAGTTTGTCTAACCGTACAGTCCATACGGTCTATTTTTATGTATCCGCCTAGTCGCATGTGATAGGCGTTGTGTATTCTCTCTCTTGTTTATCTCTCTCTTCGCCCTATTTTCTATAAATAAGGGGTATACCCTTGTATTATTTATCTTTTGGCGCAATAAAAAATCCCTTTATTTAGCCATTTTTCACAATTGCCAAGATTGCAAAGGATAATTTAGTTAGAGGCATACCAAAAGGTAAGTATAGAAAATATAATCCTTGTAAAACATGTTAGTAGGGAAAACAAGTTAAATCTTATTTCAACCAATTGATAAGAATGATTCTCCAAGAATTTTATATTTACTGTATATGAGTTTTTTGGTCCTCTTACCACTTAGAGTTTAGGAGGTACGTCTTATACTTTTGTTATATTGGATGATCTTTTAAGATTTAGTTGGGTGTTCTTCCTAAGTGGTAAGTCTGATATATTCATAATTCTCTCAAAATTCATCAAACAGATTCAATCTAAATTTAATACTAAAGTGTCCTTAATTAAAAGTGATCATGACACCGAGTTTGAAAATCAATTAATCTGTAGATTCTGTGAGGATGAAGGAATAAGATAATTTTTTTTAGTTCATAGAAATCCTCAACAAAATGGAGTAGTGATACGCCCAAAATAGATGTATATAATACACAAGTGCATGTGTCAGATCAAGTAATAAAATGAGAGTAGATATTATTTTATGAGCAAGTGACTAATCTAATGCTTGCAAATACTAACTTAGCTTTTTCTTTAAATCTAAATAAATTTAATTAATTAGGGTGATTGAAAAATGATTTAGAATACTAATAAAATTAAATAGAGATTTCCCACGAAAATAACTTTTATAATATGGAGAAATAGCCTTTGTATTCTGATTTCCCATATTTATTATGATGAATGGTTATAATGATGCCTTATAAAAATATTTGAATAATTTATCTTGCAATAATTTTAAAGTGGAAATCTATATCTCTCGATAATAGAAATCGCTATATCCATCCTTTCCCTTGTCATCTCTAACTCAGGTGAAATGAAAATATTAATAATAATGAAAATCTATATTGCTAGCTTGAAAGTGAAATCTCATTCTCCCTTCGCTTGCTATATTGAATTTATGATGCACTTACGTCTCTGCTCTCTCAAATCTTGAAATGCATTAAAATTCAAAAACTTTGTTTAAGAAAACCTACACCACCCTCTCTCGAATCTTGTAATGTAGGAAGAAAATCTATACCCAAATACTAATGCTTCTCCTCTCTCAAATCTTGAAACATAATAAAAAGATAAACCAAAATTTCATTAAAAATCATAAACAAACAAAGATAAACCAACAAACATTCATAAGCTTTAAAAGAAATCCATCATCACAACATACATAGTACTATCATCCTATAAGACTAAGGAAAATTAGTTCATACTTGAGGAAAAATAACAAGCAATAAAAAATATCTTACAAAACATGATGATTGAAATTAAATGTTGTAGGAACACTTCTCCGGATTTTTGCTCTTGCTTCCGGCCTTCTACTTTGTCCTTTTGCCATTCCTCCTCCAAATGATAATGAATGATCCCCTATGATGGCCGAAATCAACCTTTTAATCTCCTCTTGTGCCGGCCGAACCCCATCCTTCAGCCCCTCAAAATTGATTTAAGAGAGAGATCTCCAAAGGATCTTTTCCTTTTATATAAATTGTCCTCTTTAATGAAAAATCATTTGAACAAAATATGATTACTTTTCTTGTAATAATACATACCATTTAAGAAGATATTTTACTGTATTATTTCATACCAAAAATGAATTATGGCTGCTGATGGCGAGGATGTCCCGCCATTTGCCCGTGCTGACATGGACCTCTCTTTTGATCGCCGCCGCTACATGTTCATGGGCATTGATGGTCGTTGCCGCAACTGTCGTTGCCTCCACCACATGGATATCTCTTTTGATCACCGCCGCTACATGTTCGTGGACATCGATGGTCGTTGCCGCAACCGTCGTCGCCTCCGCCACCGCCGCCGCCGCCGCATGGATCTCTCTTTTGATCATCGCCTCTACATGTTCGTGGACATTGATGGTCGTTGCCGCAACCGTCGTCGCCTCCACCACCGCCGCCATCGGCATTTCGTCACGTCATTATGATTATAATGATTATTTCATTTTGAAATAATATTATAATCCTCCTATCTTTATTTTCATAAATCATTTCCATAGGTCTCTTTATTATGATGTTTGTTATTTATAATTTTTGATTAAAACATTATTAGTGGCTAGGATTTAGTTTTGATCTTGATGAAGGGTGGATGGAGAGGTGTATGTTATTATATATATGTGTATGAGAAGTTGGAGAGGATATTGAAGAGAAGAAAAAAAACCTAAGTGCTCGGTTTGCCCTAGCCCCCGCTCCTATTCGGCCTGGCCGAAACCCGACGCCCAGGAACTCGACGACCTGCTGCTACCGCTGCCCCTTTGGGTTGTTCCGTGTTGCTCCGGCAACCCCTACCTCCTCCGGTGTGACTCCGAAGAAGGCGGCTCGGTTCTCCTCATCCGGTGTGACTCCGGTGAACCCGTGGAAGTGTGACTCTTCCATAGTTATCTTTCTCCGTCTCCTCCACCTCCCCTCTAATTTCAAATTTGGGTAACGAGTTTTTCTCTCCCTAAACTTGTGTGAACTTCATCTTATATTGTGAGTGTAGCGGAGACTTTGGTTTCAAAATTTTATCCTAACAATTGATTCAAGTTTGCATTATAAAAATCTGAATTTGTATTGCTTTCATATCTGATTTTCGCGAAGATTTCCGTAAGGGTAGGTCCCCTTGGACGTTTGCAAACCGGGGTTTGTGTAGCCTTTAGTTTCGAATGGATCAAGAGGATTTGGTATATCCTCGTATGGTTTTGTTTTGAGGGTTGCATTTGGACTATTTTCCGAATCGAAGCTTTAGTCCGGATCACTCTCCATGTGGATGAAATATGTTTGTGATGCGAAGCTAGATGTATGGTTAGGATATGATATTAGTAAATGTGTATGTTCGTGCAGGTTTGGGTGGGAATTTCCCCCTTGTGAGATCGTGATATTTTAAACAAAACTCTGTCGAAATTTTGAGTTTTGCGCGCACACCACGTGTTCGCTTAAATTCCTCTTAGGAACCCTTTTGTCGCCTCGTGTTTTAAATTTCTTAGGGAGTGGCCTACATCAGCTGCCCTTTTTCGAATTACAAATGGTGCCAAGATTTGAATTTAAACTTTAAATTTTAGATTCCAGCTTGTTATAACAACTTTGTAGCAACTTTTCAAGATTTTGCATTATTTTGTCTCCACTTCGAATTCTTCAGTGTTTCTACAATAAAAACATATGAAATGACATTATTACTTAATTTAGACCAATTATAAATTTAATCTTATTTTATTTGATTTAAAGCCATTTTTCTCAATTATAACAAACATAAAGTTAATGAAAATGGACCAAAAAAACTTCTTTTTAAGAAGTTATCACACCTCCACACTTAGGACTTTGCTAGTCTCTAGCAAAGATAATTCATATCAATAAATTAAATGAAGAAATAATATCAAGATGCAAATTTAAATGATCTTTTTTTTTCTTGACAAAAATTATTTAAAGCTTACTCAAAAAATTTGCTTTACTCAACTGATAAACTTGCCAATCATTAAGAGTTCAAACATCACAAATCCATTAGTTTGATAAAAGATAAAGCTCAATTAAGAATTATAGTGTTGTGTGTGTATTTTTTTAAAATAATTTACTCCCATGTAATTTTTCTCATTGAACCTCTACATCAATAAAAAGGGATAAGAATAAGTAAAGTCTACGATTTAACCTCCACAAGAGTTGGTAGTTCAATTAAAAGTAAGATTGTATTTGGCTTGGTGGAAATTTATGTTAGGCTTTGATAGAGGGATGGTAATTCCCTTGTTAATAATCTTAATAATTCACCATATTAGGGGGGATTTAATTTTTCAAACAACATAATTTTTAACATTTTTTACTCATAGTTGGGATCATTCCAAGTATAAGTACACATACTTATGCCACATATCACTATGATACATTTTTTTCATAGTTGGGATCGTTCCAAGTATGCATTCATATACCTAGACTGCATATCACTATGACATATTTTTTCTTCATACTTTGGATCATTCCATGTATATATACATACCTAGGCCATATATCACTATGAAATTCAACCATTTTTAAAAAAATAAAAATTAAACACCCATAAATGACTAACTTATTAAGACACAACTAGTAGGAATATAGGAAAATTAAGCATGAAATAATGTGTATCAAAATGAAAATGTTCAAGCTCAAATATTCTAGTGGATGATCGAAATGGAATAACTACCTAAGCTTATGTCTTAACTTACATTGCTAACTCAGTTCTTGCTCACCCATCCCCATTATTTTTAGAAGTCAATATCAAAAAAATTGCCTTGGAAGTAAACACAAATTTTGTGCATAAAATAAATGCTTATGTGAGTTTTATCAAAAAATCTCATTAACTTCAAATTCATTAATTGAACTCTTATAGATGCCTAGCCGTACCAATTAATTATCATTGAATTAGAATAACTTATTGATTATGTAAAGCAAACCATCAAGATCATTCAACCCGTGTTCCCCTAAGTTATTCTCCACTCAATTGGTAGGGGTAATTCCACCCCCACACTTAAGAATTTGCTAGTCCCAAGCAAAAATACCATTTTAAGCATGAAAAATAATTTTAGTTTTGTACAACCCCAATTTGGCGACCCCTAGCCATATCTACACCCAACCAGGACAGGGCGAACATAACAAGAGAATTTAGCTTAGGCGAGATAACCTCGCTCGATGACGAGCCACTCTCTCCATCCTGGTGCTAGCTTGCAAAAGTGAGGCCCAGAACCGGGGAGCTACGTGCCAAGACGATCGCAGGCGAGCCGAGCCCACCTTCTTCTTGGGCTCGCCTTGGTAGGGAGGGCCCAACTCGCCTTCTTTTTCCTAGCTTGCGGCATATCCTGGTATGCCCATAGCCATATTGAATAGTGGGATTTTGCTATCCGTAGAATAATCAGGGGTGCCAATAATAAAAGTAAAAGACGAAGGCCGCTATTTGCATGCCATAAAGATGATTTTGCCCCTGGTTTGGGTTTGCCTATAAATAGACCCTCAAGGCACCTTGGAGAGGCAGACCCATCCTCCTAAAGCTCCCGATTTTCGGGGAACTTTTGCTCCGTGCCATCCAAGATGCTGAGCTCAACCTTTGGATTTGGGAGGGGAAGACGCGACGTATGCTTCCAGGTGAGTGGCGGGACCTCCTTGCTGTAGCTCGTCGAGTATTTTTGTGAGAAGACACTTTAACCAGCTAGTGTTTAATCCAAGCTTGAAAAGACCTTCCTAGTGCACCCGACGATGGGTAAAGTAATTTGAATTATTCACTCTCAGTACAAAATATGTTGAACCAGTGTTCGAGTTTCAAATTTTTTAGTGCAGTGAATGTGGACTGACATTTCTTGAAGAAAGTACTCATCTGACCGTGCCATGGTGGGATAGGGAGAGCTAGGAGATGGCTGGGAAAAATTGCATCCTACTAGCGAGTTCATGACGCAGGGTCAATTCACCGAGCTTTCCGGAATGATGAGGGCGATGTAAGGATTGGTGCAGTATCTACTCGCTCAGCGAGGCAAGACAGCGATGCCAATTCAGGAAGTCTCCCTGCAGGGTGAGGTGAGTCGGGTTCAATGACCAGGCAAGGAACGCATTCAGAAAGATGACTACCAGGTGTTGCAGCCACAAGTCCTCTTTGGAGGTTCCCTGACAACTCGTGCCAAGGAGGACGAACCTGGGCGAGCTTGATAGGGCCATCAACTAGTACCTGGGAGTCCATTTTGCGAGTTAGTGTTGACGACACTTGTTCCAGCTGGGTTCGTGGAACCGCCCATGAATTCCTATGCTGAGAGATGACCCACTGTAGCACCTATAATGGTTTGAATACATGGTGTCAATCAGGCCAATGTATGATCCTTTTAAATGTCGGTTGTTTGCCATTATATTTAAGGGAAAGACAAGAGATTGGTTTCATCAATTGCCGATGGGGTCAATTTATAGTTTTGAGGACCTCAGTCGGGGGTTCCTGCTTCATTTTTCTACATCGAAGAAGAGAAAGAGGCAAAGGCGATCTTCTCCATCAAGCAAGGACCGCAAGAGTCACTGGGGTCATACATGGACTGCTTCTAAGAGGAGATTCTCTAGTGCCAAGATATTCATGGGCACACTCTGATGATCACTTTCAATTTAGGCCTTCAGGGTGGGCTTTTCAAGATGGAGATGAAGCAAATTCCCTCGGTGTCTTTTGATGACATGATTGATCGAGCGTTGCATCACATTGAAGGAGAGTTTTCGAGCAGGGTTTTGTGGCCATGCTAGCGAAATTGATGGGTGAGGAGTAATACAATGCGGTAGGAGGCAAGTGAGAGAAGAAAAAGTAAGTGCTAGTGAGACGGGAGGAGAGGGGAGTGCGGGAAGGCGTGGAGCGAGAGGAGTACAATAGGAGATTCTGAGGGCCTCTATGGCGGTCGAGGGGGGATATCATTGGAACTTGGGAAGAAGGTTTTCACCTGAGACACAGGGACATCGAAACATACCAGAGAGATGAAGGGGGTAGTGGGGGCATGACCAAGCCCCCAGCTAGAGGCTTACGCGGTTGGGCATGGATGAGGGAAAGGAGGAAGGCCCAAATAATAGAGGAGGGGGAAGATCAGAGGGTGGTCCTCTATTGTGAATTTCATCAGACCGAGGGCCACGCCACCGCAACCTATCCCGAGTTCTTGGAGTTGAGGAAGGGGAAAGAGAAAAGAACCAGGAGAGGCGGTGAGAGCCAACAGTGGCGGAGGCAGGAAGGAATGAGGGGGCAGGAAGGAATGAGGGGGTAGGAGGAAGGGCACCAATAGGGTGTTAAGATCGGATTGACCAAGGAGCCCGGGGCGGGATTGGATCCATTCATAGAGGAGCGGGGATAGAAGCAACCAGGAAGGGGAGCCTGCATGCAGTCTATCAGAGGAGCGTGGCATCCACCTTACAGGCCCCGCCCATGATCGGAGAGATCACGTTCTCGGAAGAGAACATGTACGGGAATGAGAACTCCTTCCACGACGCATTGGTGATCCAAGTGGTGGTGGAAAATATCACGGTCTCCCACATCTTGGTCGAAAATGGGAGCTCCATTAATGTTATGTTCAAAAAGGCATTCGAGGCCATAGCGGTGGAGCAGAATAGAGTTACTTCAACTAACAACCCACTTTTAGGTTCTGCAGGAGAAAGAAAGGAGGTTGAAGGGGGGGCGAGCTCCTCGCTGGCAGGTACCACAAAGGTGTGTAAATTGTCATTATGGATGCACCAAGTAGCTATAACGCCATCTTTGGAAGGCAGCTCATCAATGCGTTCCAGTGCGTGCCCTCTTCGCTCGATTAGTGCCTCAAGTACAACATCAGAGGGCTACAGATCTGGATAAGGAGCGATCCCAAGGTGGCGAGAGAATGCTACCTTATCACTTTAAACACTATCAGCTGGGTGAAGGAGGTTGGAAGATTTGAGAAGGCACTGGAGGAGGTTGCAAGGCTAGAAGCTATGGAAGAGGTTAAGGAGAGAGAAATTGAGGATGAGGGAGGAACACCTGGGAAGGTGAAGGTCAGTGGAGAACTGACAGAGGAAGACAAAGGAAAAAGTTCTTGTCTGCATCCAGAAAAACACTGATATCTTCGCTTGGAGCTCAAAAGACATGTCTGGAGTCGACGCAGACGTCACATGCCATCACCTCAACTTGGAGCAAGAGACCCGCTCATTCGCCAGAAGAAGAGGAAGATAAATACAACTCTGGTAGAGCCCAATCAGGTGGAGGTGCAGAAGCTGCTTAATGCAGGGTTTGTGGAAGAGATCTAGTACCCGATATGAGTCTCAAATGTTATAATGGGGAGGAAAGGGGATGCAAAATTGAGGATGTGTCTTGACTTATCAATGCTTAATAAACACTTCCCTAAGGATTGCTACCCACTACCTAGAATCGATGTGCTCGTAGATTCGGTCATCGGATTCCCAATTATGAGATTTGTTGGGTCCATTGATCACAATGTCACAGTTTTGAAGAAGGTACACAAGTCAATAATATACACAAACATGTATTTGATATTTGTCAAAGTTCATATATGCAGGATGTTTGTTATTCAGTGATTAGACTTCCTCAATGTGTCATAGGATTGGCTGGACAAAAGTCAGAATACTTAGGAGAGGCAGAATATTATCTAAGTACAAAAGCGTTGAGTGAGTACACTTCACTCAATGACTGAGGCCAAAAAGCGTCGACAGATAACCAGTCACTCAAATCCACAATGAAGATGCAATGAAATCCGTCTAAGTACAAAAGCATTGAGTGATGGACATTCACTCAACGCCCTAGCAGTTAAGTATATCTAAGTTCAAAAGCATTGAGTGATGGAAATTCATTCAACGCACTTTCAAAATAACTGATAAGTACAAAAACGTTGAGTGATGAACGTTCACTCAATGCCTTCATCAGAAATGCTGACAAGTTCAAAAGCATTGAGTAAGGGACGTTCACTCAATGTCATCAATTAGAAAATAATTGCTAAGTACAAAAGCATTGAGTGATGGGCGCTCACTCAATGCCTTCTCAGATAAGCTGTCAAAAGACAAAAGCATTGAGTGAAGAAGGCTCACTCAACACCTCTGAAGATAGTCAGAATTTAGCTAAGTGTTTTAGCATTGAGTGAAGGCTTATCACTCAATGCTTCTACATATAATAGTTAATGTTCAAATGTGTTGAGATACAAGGGAACACTCAATGCCAAAATTCGTTGAGTCACAAGGAATCACTCAAAACTTGTGTTGTCAAGCTGGATGAAGTTTCTAAGTCCACCGGCATTGAAACATGACTACTGATGTCATCATCAAATTCAAATTCAATACAGTTTGCGTGCTAAAAGATAAAGACTACTGTATTGTTCGGGCAGTGATATCCTAAAATGGATCTGCCATTAAAGCCAACCATGCCGCTTACTAAAGGAGGACATAGCCATTACAGTTGCCGAGATATAAAAGGGAAGACGATGATTCTTTCACCAAGACTTTTCACGAGCACAAGCTCATCTTCAAGCCTGCAACACAGAAAAACAAATTTTCTCAAGCTTGAAGAAGAAGTAGAGCTCTGTAGAAGTTCTACACAACACAAGCTAATTCAATTCTGAAGAAATATTTTCTTGTTGTTGTGAATAATAAGGGTTATTTACAATACAATCAAGGAAGATGACTCAGGGATTTATCTCTGGAGTCATTTCACTCGAACCATTTTTCAAATATGTAGGATCTCTTTGAGATCTGAGTTGTAAGCCTAATTTATAATGGCTGAGTTATAGGAGTTTGTGAACTCTGAGCTGTAGGGTCCTGGAGTGGATCTGAGGTAGGAGATCACCTGGATCTTTGAGTTATAGGAGTTGGTGAACTCTGATCTGTAGGGTACTAGAGTGGATCTGAGGTAGGACTGGAAATAGTCTTAGCTATATGAGTGGTTCTCACTCTGAGTTGTAAGATCTTGAGGGATCTGAGGTGTAAGCTCAAGGGCTGAGTATAAAGGAGGAGTTAGCTGAATCTATCACACTGCTAGATAGGTGAAAGGGAGAAAGAAGATGTACCCTAGATAGGGGAACCACTATTAATCTTGTATGTTTTTTGTGATCTTGAAAGCTAACGTATAACATAAACACGCATCAAGATCTAACTCAAAAAGATTCTAAAGTGTTAAAATAAACCTATTCACCACCCCACCCCCACCCCCCCCCCTCTAGGTGTTTAACTACCCTTAGAAAAGACTTTCAAGTGGCATTAGAGGGAGGTTGTTCAAAAAGGACTTAACAGTCTGAACTAGATCTCCAAGGGTAGTAGAAGCATATCTTCATCGCTTCTGGTGAGAACCATAAGGAGTTAGGTTCTATAAAACTTCATCTTTGTAGGAAGGAGAACCTTGAGATCTGGAAAGAAAGGGTGAGGCTATTCATGGAAGCCTTAGACCCTAGGAAATAAATTACAGTACAAGAGGGACCTTTCATTCCCATAAAGGTCTTTACTATTGATGTCAACATCCAGACTCCCAAGAGATATTTTGAGATGACTAAAGATGAGGTGGTTCTGGCCACCATGGATAAGAGGGCACAAAACATAATTGTCAGTGTCATAGATGATTAAACATTTCAGAATTTGGTTCACTGCAAAACAACCAAGGAGATGTGAGACTCACTAATAGTCTACATGGAGGAAACATAGGAAGTGATGGATTACAGAAAATCCCTCCTAAACCAACAGTATGAGGCCTTTAAGCAAGGCAAGAAAGATACTATAGCTGATTGCTATGAGAAGTTCTTCAAGATTGTGAACAGTTTGATCACTTATTATTGAAACCGAAAAATCAGTCTCTGTGGAGTTCGACCCTTGGGGAAGGGGTGACCGCGCACCTACTGCCCTCAAGCGAACGATCTAGGCACAAGACTAGGAACACAAGGGATAGAACCAAGGTCTCAGCGTGGAGGTCCCGCCGCATACCCGGAAGACTAACAAACTCTTCCCCTCCGAAGCCAAGGGCTAAGCTAAGGCACCTTCGGAGGGCTCTCTTGGCCGATCAGAACATCTAAGGAGGATCTCAAGATCCACTCCTTCTTAACTAGAGGTGCCACCTCGGGTCTATGTAAAATGTTCTCCGCCCGCTTTTTAATGGCGTAAAACCTCCCAGCAGCCCTACTCTACGCAGCCCCAATTGGGTCACTAACATCATAACATAGGCCTTCTAGGGCCGGCACAGAGCATCACAAACATATTAAATTTACAGGAATATGAATTCCATACATCGGCACGTAGGCCGACAATACAAACAAACTAGGCCTTCGAGGGTCGGCACGAGCTTGGGCTTAAGCCCTCTATTCCCCGCTTGGTACTGCTACACCTGTACGCCAACGTCTCGACGATCGGCGACCAACTAGGCATCGGTCGGCTAACATAAGCGGGCCAAACATAATGCGCGCACCCCCTTTTTAGGGGCTATGGTGCGCATTCCCTGCAAACGGCTAATAAACAACTTCCTCGGAGTCTTCTCCGGGAACCCCGGAACATCACCAATCTGGCTCACATGTCCGGATGGGCTTCACACAGCATGCCTAAATCCGTACTCGTGCTTCCGGATGCTAAATGAAATAAACTGCAGGGACGTACACGCCAACCCGTCGGAGAGCATCCTTCCCCCACTCATCAGTGGAGAGGTGCTTCCATGTAAATATGAAAATTAAGGGCTTCACCTGCCCAAGTAGAAATTTCGTTACCCTTGGCGCGTGTGTTGGCGGAGCCGCGACCACATATCTTGCATGTAGCTCGATGCCTAGCGACTGTGATGATCGTGCTCACACGAGCTATGCTCCTCCTCGAGATGGCTGGGAAGAAGATATGGAGGAGGGGGCTGACTTTCCTCCTTGGCCGGCAACTTATGCAGAAAAGTGGTGGAGGAGTAGGGCGGCAGCCGGCTTGTACAGGAAGTGGAAGAGGAGGTTGCAGCTTACAGCCGGCCTGTACAGAAAACAGGAGAGGGAGGGCTGCTCTTCCTCTTGCGGCTTGTACATGGAGAGAGTGGAGGTGGAAAGGGCTGCCCTTCCTTGATGTTGGTGGCCTACGGCTTGTACGGGAAATGGAGGAGAGGCTCGTGCTGCTTGGTGGCTTAGCCGACGGCCAGTACAGAGGATGGAGAAGATGGGCTCGGGTGTTTAAGCCGACAATCTGGACAGGAGGGGGTGGCCGGGACTGGAAGAGAAAGGAGGAGCTCGGCCTGCTCCTCCTTGCGGCGGCCTAGACGGAGAGAGGGAGGTGGCTCGGCCTGCTCCTCCTTGCGACGGCCTGGACGGAGAGAGTGAGGTGGGGCTCGGGCATCTCCTCCTTGCGGCGGCCTGGACGGAGAGAGGGAGGTGGCTCGGCCTGCTCCTCCTTGCGGCGGCCTGGACGAAGAGAGGGAGGTGGGGCTCGGGCAACTCCTCCTTGCGGTGGCCTGGACGGAGAGAGGGAGGTGGCTCGGCCTGCTCCTCCTTACGGCGGCCTGGACGGAGAGAGGGAGGTGGGGCTCGGGCGGCTCCTCCTTGCGGCGACCTGGATAGAGAGAGGGAGGTGGCTCAGCCTGCTCCTCCTTGCGGCGGCTTGGACGGAGAGAGTGAGGTGGGGCTCGGGCGGCTCCTCCTTGCGGCGGAGGGTGAGAGAGAGGCGGGTGAGCGGGTGAGAGAGAGGCGGGTGAGCGGGTGAGAGAGAGGCGGGTGAGAGAGGGAAAGCCCTAGGGGCTTTTTCTCTTCTTTTTCCTCCCCCCTTTGTCCGATGCCCCCTGCTCCTCCTCCTTTTTTCCTTTTTTACCTCATCTTACATAATATAAATATTATATAATATATATTATAATATATATATATATATATTAATATATGTATATTAAAAAGCCCATGTACATAAAACCTCCGCACGCACGCATGAGCACCCACATGTCCTCGAACAGGGACACCAAATCGTCGCTCACAGCATGCCCCGAGGCTGTTATTTGGGGAGGGTCACACTCGCCCGGCTACGGGGTTGTACACAATCCCTGCTCTTTTCGAGGTTGGTACAAGCTTGGAAAGAATCATTCAACCCTACGTATTCGGCGAGTGGGGGCTGACCCAAATTTTTTTTTGAGAGAAACTGAAATTTGCACTTGGAACATCAATCTCTCCATGACCTTTTTGATCTTTTCGACCACCCGATATCTGCAATGCCTACTGCCTTGCCCTTACCCCCCAGGTGTGCCTATAGCCTTGCCAGCTAATGAGAGCCTGACAACGAGTCTACTCGGGGTCGAGTAGCACTCGGGATCCTGCCTAAAGTCTCCAAGAACCGACCCTTTCACCCCAGGTGTGTCTACAGCCCTGCCCAGCTAATGAGAGCCTGAGCAGCGAGTCTACCTGGGGCCGAGCAGTACTCGGGGTCCCTTACCCCCCAGGCGAGCCTACGGACCTGCCAGCTAGTAAGAGCCAGGCAACGGGTCTACCCGGGGCCGAGCATCACTCGGAGTCCTGCAAAAAGTCTCTAAGAAACAACCCTTTCCCCCCAGGTGTGCCTACAGCCCTGCCTAGCTAATGAGAGCCTGAGAAGCGAGTCTACCCAGGGCCGAGCAACACTCGGGGTCCCTTACCCCCCCCCCCCCCCAGGCGAGCCTATGGACCTGCCAGCTAGTAGGAGCTAGGAAACGGGTCTACTAGGGGCCGAGCATCACTCGGGGTCATGCAAAAAGTCTCTAAGAACCAACCATTTCTCCCCAGGTGTGCCTACAGCCCTGCCCAGCTAATGAGAGCCTGAGCAATGAGTCTACCTGGGGCCGAGTAGCACTCGGGGTCCCTTACCCCCAGGAGAGCCTACATACCTGCCAGCTAGTAGAATCTAGGCAACGGGTCTACCCGGGGCCAAACATTACTCGGGGTCCTGCAAAAAGTCTCTAAGAACCAACCCTTTCCCCCCCAGGTGTGCCTACAACCCTTCCTAGCTAATGAGAGCCTGAGCAGCGAGTCTACCCGAGGCCGAGTAGCACTCGGGGTCCATTACCCCCCAAGCGAGCCTACGGACCTTCCAGCTAGTAGGAGCCAGGCAGCGGGTCTACCCGGGGCCGAGCATCACTCGGGGTCCTACAAAGTATCCGAACTCCCTCCAAATTTCAAACTATCTCTATCCACCGAGTGACATCCAGCCCTGCCAGCTAGGTGAGAGCCTTATAGTGGGATCTGCTCGGGGTTCGGGGCAGACTCCCTTGAGTGACATCTAGCCCTGCCAACTAGGTGAGAGCCTAATAGCGGGATTTGCTCGGGGTCTGGGGTAGACTCCCTCGAGTTACATCCAACCCTGCTAGCTTGGTGAGAGCCTGACAGCGGGATCTTCTCGGGGTCTGAGGCAGACTCCCTCGAGTGACATCCAGCCCTGCCAGCTAGGTGAGAGCCGGACAGCAGGATCAGCTCGGGGTCTGGGGTAGACTCCCTCGAGTGACATCCAGCCCTGCCAGCTAGGTGAGAGCCTGACAGCGGGATCTGCTCGGGGTCTGGGGCAGACTCCCTCGAGTGACATCTATCCCTGCCAGCTAGGTGAGAGCCTGACAGCGGGATCTGCTCGGGGTCTGGGGCAGACTCCCTCGAGTGACATCCAGCCCTGCCAGCTAGGTGAGAGCCTGACAGCAGGATCTGCTCGGGGTCTGGGGCAGACTCCCTTGAGTGACATCCAGCCCGGCCAGCTAGGTGAGAGCCTGACAGCGGGATCTGCTCGGGGTCTGTTAAACGAATACTTCGATCGTCCACATAGATGGTGACAGGGGCATTGTCACTCCAAATTTCATAACGATGTTCAGGGTCATAATGATGTCCACAGAGAATCGTATGGTCTCCCGGGTGATACCGCCGGTTCAGCCAGTTAGGTGAAAGCCTGACGGCGGGAGCGTCGATAGCAACCTCAGAGTGAGGAGACCTGAGAAACTTTTGTCAAGTATAACTGGAGGGTAGGCTCCCTCACTTCGAACTCCACGTTAATCTGGGAGGCCACCATCAAGGAGTCAGTAAGAACCTCCACATCATGTACCCCAAGTTCTCAGGACAGGCACAGTCTCGTTATAACCGCCTCATACTCAGCCTTGTTGTTGGTGATAGGGAAATGCACTACTACTCGAGGACTTGACTTTGCTCGAGGTGGAGACATCATGTTTACTGAATAGGTGTTGGAGAGTTAATTGCACCGATACTTTTATAAATGGAGGACGCATTCTTTTCATAAGAGAGACGATCTGGAAGTCGTCAAATCGGGAAGCTGGCATCCGATCCTGTTCCTAATAATTCCTCCAATCGGAAGAGAGATGCAATTAGGGGGACATAGGCCGATGTGCAAGGGGGGAGCTGATCTCGGCCGTCAGTGTAGAGGCTCGGTCTTACAATAGCGCTTAAAGTCCCGAGGCGTCGTCCCATCATCCGAACTGGGCTATTTAGAAGGAACAGGTCGACGGCTCGTATCCTGATCTAATGACAAAGATCACTTTCCGCCATGTCACTCGATGATGAGAGCTAGTGCATGGGCGACGGGTAATGTTCCTGCGAGGGTCCTCTAGGACGCACTCGAGTCCAACATCTTCCTTTGGGCCAAAACCTACCCCTTCTCAGGTTATCCTGCTTTCACAATAAAAAAGGCCTTCACTTGTGATTGCTTGGAGAGATCGGCCCTTTATCAAATCTGGGAGGTTTGCGTCTAGGCTCGTTCCTGATAATTCCCCTAATCGGAGGAGAGGTGCGATCAGGAGGACATAGGCCGACGTGCAAGGGGGGAGCTGATCTCGGCCGTCAGTGCAGAGGCTCGGTCTTACAATAGCGCTTAAAGTCCTGCAGCCCCGTCCCATCATCCGAACTAGGCTATTTAAAAGGAACGGGTTGGACATTTGGCTTCCAGATTCGATCGCGAGGCTAACCTTTGAAGCCCTCAGAAGCTCGAGGCGAATTGTCAATAAAGAGAAAACTTGACCGCTACTGAATTACAAGGAAGAGATAACATATTATCGTTAGGGAGGGAACCCTTTCAGGTCACCCCAGCTCCAAATACCTCTCAGCTGCTCTCTTACTTGATCTTGAAGATAACAACCTCCAGGTTTCTCGTTGATGCAATAAGTGGGGACATATGTCAAATAGGTGCAAATCCTACTCCAAATGCTACGGGATTCCAACAATAGCGATGGGAGGGGACAACTCCGAGTATGAGGACCTTACATACAAAGTATCAACGCATGACCTTGGTCGCCACTTGGTTCTTCTTCTATAGCCATGACGTTCGCCAGAGTTCTTCTGTGCTGGTCACTCTCCACGCTCACCGCACCAAAGTGTTGAAACCGAAAAATCGGTCTCTGTGGAGTTCGACCCTTGGGGAAGGGGTGGCCGCGCACCTACTGCCCTCAAGCGAACGATCTAGGCACAAGACTAGGAACACAAGGGACAGACCCAAGGTATCAGCATGGAGGTCCCACCGCATACCCAGAAGACTAACAAACTCTTCCCCTCCCAAGACAAGGGCTGAGCTAAAGCACCTTCAGAGGGCTCTTTTGGCCGACCGGAACATCTAAGAAGGATCTCAAGATCCACTCCTTCTTAACTAGAGGTGTCACCTCGGGTCTATGTAAAATGTTCCCCGCCCGCCTTTTTAATGGCGTAAAACCACCCAGCAGCCCTACTCTACGCAGCCCCAATTGGGCCGCTAACATCATAACATAGGCCTTCTAGGGCCGGCATAGAGCATCACAGGCATATTAAATTTACAGGAATATAAATTTCATATATCGGCACGTAGGTTGGTAATATAAACAAACTAGGCCTTCGAGGGCCGGCACGAGCTTGGGCTTAAGCCCGTTATTCCCCGCTTGGTACTGCTACACCTGTACGCCAACGTCTCGACGAGCGGCGGCCAATTAGGCATCAATTGGCTAACATAAGCGAGCCAAACATAATGCGCGCACCCCCTTTTTTAGGGGCTATGGTGCGCATTCCCTGCAAGCGGCTAATAAACAACTTCCTAGGAGTCTTCTCCGAGAACCCCAGAACATCACCAATCCGACTCACATGTCCGGATGGGCTTCACACAGCATGCTTAAATCTGTACTCGCGCTTCCGGATGCTAAATGCAATTAACTGCGGGGACGTACACGCCAACCCGTCGGAGAGCATCCTTCCCCCACTCGTCGGTGGAGAGGTGCTTCCATGCAAATATGAAAATTAAGGGCTTCACCTGCCCAAGTAGAAATTTTGTTACCCTTGGCACGTGTGTTGGTGGAGCCATGACCGCGTATCTTGCTTGAGGCTCGATGCCTAGCGACTGTGGCGATCGTGCTCACACGAGCTATGCTCCTCCTCGAGATGGCTGGGAAGAAGATGTGGAGGAGGGGGCTGACTTTCCTCCTTGGCTGGCAACTTATGCAGAAAAGTGGTGGAGGAGTAGGGCGGCAGCCGGCTTGTACAGGAAGTGGAAGAGGAGGTTGCAGCATGTAGCCAACCTGTACAGAAAATAGGAGAGGGAGGGCTGCTCTTCCTCTTGCGGCTTGTACAGGGAAAGAGTGGAGGTGGAAAGGGCTGCCCTTCCTTACTGTTGGTGGCCTGAGGCTTGTACGGGAAATGGAAGAGAGGCTCGGGCTGCTTGGTGGCTTAGCCGACGGCCAGTACAGTGGAGGATGGAGGAGATGGGCTCGGGTGCTGAAGCCGGCAATCTAGACTGGAGGGGGTGGCTGGGACTGGAAGAGAAAGGAGGAGCTCGACCTGCTCCTCCTTGTGGTGGCCTAGACGGAGAGAGGGAGGTGGATCGGCCTGCTCCTCCTTGCAGCGGCCTGGACGGAGAGAGGGAGGTGGGGCTCGGGCGGCTCCTCCTTGCGGCGGCCTGGACGGAGAGAGGGAGGTGGCTCAGCCTGCTCCTCCTTGCGGTGGCCTCGATGGAGAGAGGGAGGTGGGGCTCGGGCGGCTCCTCCTTCCGGCGGCCTGGATGGAGAGAGGGAGGTGGCTCGGACTGCTCCTCCTTGCGGCGGCCTGGATGGAGAGAGTGAGGTGGGGCTCGGGCGGCTCCTCCTTGCGGCGATCTGGATAGAGAGAGGGAGGTGGCTCTGCCTGCTCCTCCTTGCGGAGGCCTGGACGGAGAGAGTGAGGTGGGGCTCGGGCGGCTCCTCCTTATGGCGGCGGGTGATAGAAAGGCGGGTGAGCGGGTGAGAGAGAGGCAGGTGAGCGGGTGAGAGAGAGGCGGGTGAGAGAGGGAAAGCCCTTGGGGCTTTTTCTCTTTTTGTTCCTCCCCCCTTTTCCCGATGCCCCCCTGCTCCTCCTCCTTTTTTCCTTTTTTACCTAATCTTACATAATATAAATATTATATAATATATATTATAATATATTTTATAATATATGTATATTAAAGAGCCCATGCACATAAAACCTCCGCACACACGCACGAGTACCCACACGTCCTCGAACAGGGACACCAAATCGTCGCTCACAGCACGCCCCGAGGCTACTATTTGGGGAGGGTCACACTCGCCTGGCTACGGGGTTGTACACTTATGGTAGGCAGTTCACCAACTATGAACTTAATGACAAGTTCCTGAGATCTCTCAATAAAGAATGGAATATCAAGATCTGTGTCATTAGGGAAGTGGGCAACTTGGCCAACACATTGCCCCATAATTTATTTGGCAAGCTGATGTCACATGAGCTTCAAGTGTATTCCAAAAAAGCTGAAGAAGAAGCTGCCAAGTCCCTCAATAGAGAGAAGTCAGTGGACTTTAGATATGAAGCCTCAAGAAGGAGTAGGAAGAAGATTCCTTCTCCACCAAGAAGGGATGTTGAGTCAGAAAGCTCAGGTCCCAGCACTTCTGGAGATGAACTGTTAGATGGAGAACTTACCATGTTCTCCAAGCAGTTCAAGAAGATGCTGAGTAGGAGGAGGTAGTGGAAGAACAAGGGCTCATCTAGCTCTATCTCTAGAAAGCCTCAAGCCAACCTGGAGAAGCCTAGAAAAGACCCCTCTGGGGACATGTATGATTCTAAACAAAATAAATACTTTAAGATTAATGTGGTTTGCTATTGCTGCAATTTGTTAGGACACGTCATTGCTGACTGCCCTATCAAGAGGAAAGAAAATAGAAAGTTTTATGATTAAAAGCAACATAAGTACAAGAAGGTAAACAAGAGCTTCTTGGCTAAAAAGAAGACTTGCTTGATGGATAGTGATTCTAAGTCTTCAGAATCAGAAGAAGAAGAGGCCTATATTGGTCTTACCTCTATAGAAGAGGACGTTGATCTTTCTGCTACCATAATGGGCATAAGGGAACCACTGTCCTCTATTAATAATGACTTTGAAGATGATGAATAGTTCAGCCTCATGGCCATGACTGAGGACAATCAGGACAAAATTGATCCTAATATGGTAATCTCTCACCCAATCTCTCTTTTAGATTTTGAGATTGGCCCAGATTCTGAGGCATCTGATTCATCCAATGAGGAGGATGGATTAGAACCTGAAGAGGATGTCAATCAATTGATTGACAGTTATGGTGACCTCCTGAAAGCTCTAAAGAAGAGCAAGAACTGGTCAAAAGGCAAACTGAAGAGATTATCTCTTTATAACATACTAAATAAATGCAATCTAATTCGACTTCACTGCTAGCTCATATGAGCAGAGAAATTAGTCAGTTGAGGTCTATGACTATAATCCAGATAAGCACCATAAGCCAGAAGAGCAAGATTATTTGGGATCGTGAAGAGAAGCTCCTCAAAGAGAGGATGCTAGTGGCTAAGTTTTCCAAGCTAAAGACACTATAGCCACTGATTGACCCATTCACCTCTCAAAATTATAAAAGGGGATTGGGGTTTAGGTGGAATTCTAGAGCTTTCCATTCCAAAGGAAAAGGCAAGGCTCCAGCTGTGCCTCAAACCACCTTTCAGAAGGTAGTTCTCCCTTTTAACAGGTATGACCATGACAACATGTATGGTCACTAAAAGAATGGAGGTTCTTCTTGTAAGAGCATTAATGCATCTTACAATGGAACAAGAAAGGGCCCTAAAGGCTCCCCATGAAGAAATCCAAATGGCCCACCATGGACCATTTGTGTTTAGTGTTCCAGCACCCACACTCAAGAAAGATAGTGGCCTCCACCCAAGGTCTTTCGTCAAAGAATAAGGATGTGAGCAAGACTGCAAGTAAGCCATACTTGGCCATTTCTGATGTCATTAACACCTTGTCAGTTACAAAGCAGACACTTGTTGCTATCAGTTAATATAAACCAAGAGAACCTACTGACAGACTAACTTTCAGCCAGATTCTAGCTAAAAGAAATAGGAAGAGGGATGTTGCACTCCCCTCTGAATAAAAAAAGTCTGATGGATCACACACATCTAGGGCTATTCAGAAGATGAGATATAATATTCATGAGTGCTGGTGCTATGGAAAAGTGGGACACTTTGCCATTGATTGTTGGCACAACCCTATTGTGCATAGTGCAAATCGAAGTCTTCTTGTCAGGGTTATTGCATTAAAAAATGTTCAAATTTATGCTAGTAAGGACCAAGGACCCAAAGCCTTTTGGGTACCTAAGGTAAATTAAATCTGTGATTGCAGGTTAGTCTAAGTACCCATAAAATACCTATATGGTACGTGGACTATGGATGTTCCAGGCACATGGCCGGAACAAGGTGTCATCTGAAAGTCTCAATCCTGTGAGGAATGGACCCAAAGTCATATTTGGTTGTTCAGATAGAGGATTTACTAAAGTCTATGGTATGTTCACCAATGGCATAGCCTCCATCACAAATGTGGCTTATGCGGAAGGATTGCAACACAATCTAATTAGCACAAGCCAACTCTGTGATATTGGCTATGTCATTGTCTTCCATAAGGATAAGTGCCTAATCAAAAGGTCAAGTGATCAAGAGATCATTCTGTCAGGCACTAGGAGTGGAAATATTTATTATTTAAATTTCCTATGTATAGATTCAGATTCTCTTATGTGCCTAGTAGCAAATGAGAAAGACTCTTATTGTGTGCAATGACACAATAGGCTTGCTCACTTAAACTACAAGGCTATCAACAGGCTCTTCAGTGAAGAGTTGGTTAGAAATGGACCCAATTTGAAATACACTAAAGAGGGTATTTATTCTGCATGCCAAAAGGGCAAACAGACAAAGTCTTCCTTTAAAACATTGGGTTCAAAGATTCTGAGAGGTGTCTCTACCTCTTGCATATGAACTTGTTTGGTCATATGCTAATTCATAGTCTAAGTAGAAAGTCTATACTTTTGTGATAGTTGATGACTTTTCTAGATTTGCATGAGTGTTCTTTCTTAAGAAAAAGTCTGAAACCTTTGGTAGCTTTGTGACTTTTGTCAAGCAGATTCAGAATGAAAAGGGTTGTTCTTTAGTCAAAATTAGAAATGACCATGGCAAAGAATTTCAATTTGAAAGCATGATAGAGTTCTGCAAAGAGCAAGGGATATTTCAAGAGTTTTCTTCTCCAAGAACACCCCAACAAAATGTCATTACTGAGAAAAAAAATAAGACTCTCATAGAGGTTGGGAGGACTTTGCTTTTTGACACTTCTCTCCCAGAATATTTCTGGGCTGAGGCAGTGAACACTGCTTTTCATGTCCAGAATAAGGCCACTATCAACAAGTACCACAAGAAGACTCCCTATGGGATTATGAAAGGAAGAAAACAAAATCTAGCTTATTTCAGAATCTTTGGAAGCAAATGCTTTGTGCCAAACAATGGGATGTCCTACCTGACAAAGTTTGCTCTAAAATCCTATAAGGGAATTTTTGTTGGGTATAACAACCACAACAAAGCCTATAAGGTCTACAACTTGAAAAATTAGGTTGTAGAAGAGTCTATTAATATAGTGTGAAAGTACGGAAGAGAGATCTACCTTCACTCTAGAGGGGGGGGGGTGAATAGAGTATTTTAAAATAATTTTCAGTTTAAAAGAAATAAGGCAGATTAAGATTTAATTTATATTTAAGTGTATATGTGCTTGCTATGAAACAAAGATAAAATAAAAACTAAAGAAACACACAGCACAAAGCAAAGATAAACACACAGCAAACCAGACGACACAAGGAGCTATAGTGGTTCCCCAACAACTTGGGTACGTCCACTCTTCTACCACCCTTGGTAGGAATCCACTCAGGAAGAGTTGATCAGGTGTCCTGACACTAAAGAGCTTTTGATAAGGTGCTCAAAAACCAAAACTAGATTTTTTGATCAGGTGTCTTGCCACCACTGAGTTTTGACAAGGCTCTCAGAACCACACTCAAAACTTTTGAAGGGAGTCTTGATAACCCTTTTACAGCAGGAAAGTAAAAAGTAAAGAGGTTGATGTTGTCTTCTATGTTCTCAAATCAAATGAGAGAAGCACTAGTGGATATGATGAAGATGTCAAAGCTCCCCCTGAGATTAGCAGTAGGTTCAGGAGTAGAAGCTTTGCACAGGGTGATAGGCCTTTAATGAGACTTCTCCAGCAAATGATGATTTCAGCAAGGCTGAAATGTGAGTTGTCTGGAGACTTGAATGATGAAGCCTTTTAGCACTTGAAGCAGATCTTTTAGTCACAGAAGATGAAAACTTGATTAGAGAATTTTTTGTTGTTCTTCTTCTGTAATGCAATTCTTGTGTCTCTTGGTGTTGGTGTTGAATGATCTGTCTACTTGTGTCTCTCTTTTCTTCAGCTCTAAAATCTCCAAGAGAACTGAGAGAATAATAATGAATTCTTGACTTGAATGGCCGAATAAACAGTCTTGAATGATTTCCAAAAACATCATTTGTCTCTAGGGAAAGTCCATTAGCAATATTCCATTTTTACCTTCCTTGACATTTGCATCAGATAGCTTGAAACGGCTAGGAAATCTTTTGCCATTAATGCAGCAATTAACTCTGAAAGAATTTGAAATAATTCCATAACTGATATTGACTTGATAGCAGAAAACGTCGACCTCATCAATAAATAGTCGATCGGAGATCGACTATGGTCGACCAGAGCTCAGAGTAAATGAAATTGAACTGGAACAGAAATAGTCGATCTGAGCTTGGGGAAAATGGAGATAAGCAACAGATAGAAAATGTCGACCTGATTTGGACATAAATCGTCGACCTTAGCTTCAACAGAAAACGTCGATCTGAACTCAGGGAAAAAGCGTCGACCTGAGCTCACCAGAAAACGTCGACCTGGCTAAGGCAGAAATCGTCGACCTTGCTAAATCAGAAATAGTCGATCTTGAGCTTGGCAGAAATCATCGACCTTCTCTTAGACAGAAATAGTCGACCTAAGCTTGACGACAAAGCGTCGATCTAAGCTCAGCAACAGAGCGTCGATCTAAGCTTGACGACAAAGCGTCGATCTAAGCTCAGCAACAGAGCGTCGATCTAAGCTTGACGACAAAGCATCGATCTAAGCTCAGCAACAGAGCGTCGATCTAAGCTTGATGACAAAGAAATAGCTGAAGGCCGGGCGCTGATCCAAGCTCGACGATCGTCGGACCTAAGCTCGACGATAGTCGACCTGAGCTCGACTATTTTTGACATTTGTCTCAGCTTTGATTCCTGATCTTGAATGGTCCTGGGGGCAGCTTCAAACCTAAGTTCTAAGCCCTAGACACATTCTAACTTGACCTTTTCAACTATACAACTAGGTCAAACAAATATCCTAAATACATAGTGATCTTTGCCCAAATTAGTAATAGGGTGTTCCAACAATCTCCCCCTATTTGGGTTAGGATTACTATTTATAGGACTTAGAATAAAATACAATCATCAAATGCAATCAAGCAATAAAAATTAAAGCAACAAACAGCATAACAGCAATCTGATAGTGTTAACCCCAAAATGAGCAATCCTCTCCAAGGTGCCCCTTTTTTCTGCTTTTCTATACAGGTTCCCACCCGCAAGGAGCAGGTTACCCATGATGTCCACCATGTCCGCGCAAGACGGATTGCCGGGTCCAAAATCGCCCAAGGATTGGATGCTCCACCAGTCGCCAGCCAGGGGCGGCCTCCGCTGGCCTCCGTGGGCCGCCCGCTAGGGGCAGCCTCCGATGCCCGGGCGGATTCCCCCTGGAATCCGCCCAGGCCGCCGCTAGGGGCGGCCTCGCCGGGCCGGGTGGACTCCCCTGAGTCCGCCCAGGCCGCCGCTAGGGGCGGCCTCGCCTGTCGGGCGGACTCACCCGAGTCCGCCCAGGCCGCCGCTAGGGGCGGCCTCCCCGGGCCGGGCGGATTCCCCCTGGAATCCGCCCAGGCCGCCCGCTAGGGGGCGGCCTCGCCTGCCGGGCGGACTCACCTGAGTCCGCCCAGGCCGCCCGCTAGGGGGCGGCCTCGCCTGCCGGGCGGACTCACCTGAGTCCGCCCAGGCCGCCGCTAGGGGCGGCCTCGCCTGCCGGGCGGACTCACCCGAGTCCGCCCAGGCCGCCCGCTAGGGGGCGGCCTCCGCTCCGGTAAGGGAGGACTCCTCCTGGAGTCCCCCAAATCAGCCCAGAGTTGCCTGCTCGGGGTCCGTCTGCCTGCTCCTCAGGTTGCTCAGTCAGGTTTCTCAGGTCGCCGAGGTCGTCAAGGATGACGTCACTGGACCAGATTCTCCCCGGGCCTATAAATACCCCCCAAGACCTCTCATTCAAGGGGGAGAGGAGGAGAACTGCAACCTTGATCAAAGGCTGCGGACTCAGTTTTCCAGTCCGTCACAGCTTGATCAAGCAAGGTCGGCGGACTCAAATCTCTAGTCCGCCCAGGTCGTCAGGGGCTGGGGACTTAGTTTTTTCTGCCATCAGCAGGCAGCTTCAGCAGCCTCTACAGCCTCAGTTCTCCAGTTCTCTGCAGCCTCTTTTACTTAGTTTCTGGCACCTTCTTCCTTAGCCGCCAGCTTCCCCATTGTACCCTTTACTGCTCTTTCGTTGTAATGGTGCAATAGCAAGTTGTAACTCTACTTGATTAAAGGAAAAGCCCGTCGCAAGAGTGGCATTCAAGCCGCGGTGGGCGAAGTCTACTGTTGCCGCTGCTAGCGGCCTCCTCCTTTCTTCTCTCCTCTCTCGGCTCCAACCTGCAAAGCTAACCATCAAAGTAGCTGTCTGCTCGACAGTGCTTGATCCAGCTTCCTCTCTGCTTGAGCAACCTTCTCCTCTACTCAGGCAAGCTTCCTCTCTGCTTGAGCAAGCTTCTCCTCTGCTCAGGCAAGCTTCCTCTCTGCTTGATCAAGCTTCTCCTCTGCTCAGGCAAGCTTCCTCTCTACTTAAGCAAGCTTCTCCTCTACTCAGGCAAGCTTCCTCTCTGCTTGAGCAAGCTTCTCCTCTGCTCAGGCAAGCTTCCTCTCTGCTTGAGCAAGCTTCTCCTCTGCTCAGGCAAGCTTCCTCTCTGCTTGAGCAAGCTTCTCCTCTGCTCAGGCAAGCTTCCTCTCTGCTTGATCAAGCTTCTCCTCTGCTCAGGCAAGCTTCCTCTCTGCTTGAGCAAGCTTCTCCTCTGCTCAGGCAAGCTTCCTCTCTGCTTGAGCAAGCTTCTCCTCTGCTCAGGCAAGCTTCCTCTCTGCTTGAGCAAGCTCCTCCTCTGCTTGAGCAAGCCTCACCTCTATCCCCGCAACCCTTCTTCCTTCATCCTTAGCTTGTGAGATCGAACACCCGTTAATTGGAAGGCGCAATTCTTGCGTCAACATTAACACGCGACCTTCAGATCTCGATCAGATAGTGAAAGCGGTGGTTACTCATGTCAGACCATCAACCAGCCGAGAATCTTTCTCCAAGTCCCAGTGATGATTCTCTTTGGGAGGCCTTAGAGCAATCTCGCAGAGAAACTGCCCAACAGTTTCAAGCCATCAACCGTACTCTAGCAGCTCTCACGCAGCAATTGGCCGCTCAATCTTCAGCAGCGCCAGTTCCTCCAATCAATCCAGCACCAACATTGGAGACTCCTCAAGTTTATCCACCGGCTCATCCGCCGGTCTATCCTCCTCTTTATAATCCTACTTTTCCGCAAGGACCTGCAGCTCCTTTGCGATCTCAAGATGATGAGTTTGCAGCTCGTCAAAACTTCTTCCGGGAAGCTGCCCGGGGAAGTCCGGCTAGATTTCTGAACTTTCAGGGAAGTCATCCATTCTCTTCAGCTCCTGCATTTGCTCCTCCTGCGGCAACCTTTTACTCCAATCCTCCTGCTTCCTTTGCAGCTACTGCTCATGCTCCTTATTTTCCTTACGCAGTAGAACCAGAAGAGCCATCACCGTTTACGGAGAGTGTTCGGTATAAGCCAACTCCAGTCAACTTCCGAGAGCAACAGTTGCCCATTTACACCGGGGAGACTGATCCTGTCAAGCATCTTCAAGCTTTTGAATCAGCCATTGCTCTCAAGACCCTCTCCGATGCCACCAAGAGCAAGCTCCTCGTAACGACCTTTGATGGTCAAGTGAGAGATTGGTTCTATGGACTTCGTGCTCAGTCCATCTCTTCCTTTGCTGATTTGCGAAGGGAGTTCCTGCTCAGATTTTCTACTTCTTCCAAGAGGAAGGGCGGTCCAGAAGCCATCTTTGAGATCAGGCAGTGAGAGAATGAGACTTGGTCTCATTTTGTGGATCGTTTTCAGAGGGAAATATTGGACATCGAGATCGTTGACCAGGAGATGTATCGAGTGGCTCTCATTAATGGTTTACAAGAGGGACCACTCAAGTTTGAGGCCAATGTCCGAGCACCAAAGACATATCAAGAACTAATTGCCTTAGCCAACTCATACATTCGCGGTGAAAAGAGCAACCCCAGCTTCGTCTCTAGGCTGGTGTCGGAGAAAAATCCTTCTTGCAAGCAGCCTTCGAGGTCTCCTAGAAAAGACTTTTCATCCCACTCAAGAAAAACAAAAAGATTCCAGCATCATCATCAACACCTCTTCCCGGGCCAGGATCGTGCCCAAGAACGACTGCTACCACCAGCCCCACTTCCGCAAATAGCTTCGGTTCATCAGCCGCAAGATGATGACTTGTCATATTCTGGACTTGATGAGGCCATGCTAGAAGTATGCCAGATCATGAAGGATAGGGTAAATTCCAAAAGGCCCTACCAGCCGACAAACCAAAAATCAAAAGATTCAGATCCGTTCTGCGAGTTCCACAAAGAAAGCGGACATTTGACTGAAAATTGTCGAGCGCTTCGTCAACTGGTGCAAAAATTGTTGAGACAGGGTAAGATGCGTGGTCTGTTCCCGAAAGATGACCACTCCGATCCGTCAACTTTAAAAGGAAAAGAAGTAGCCGACATGCCTTGCAGCTCAAAGGGAGTGAATCAAATCGACACGTATCGTGGCCTCGCTATAGGCGAGACCCACGATGCTAATGACATGGGCGCCCTTGGAGACCTATTCTAAAGCCAAAAGGACATGACAGTCCTCAAAGCTCCTCGCAACCAACAACAATTACTCTTACAATATTTTGCATATTTTTCAAACACTCTCTTTTGTTTCATTCAGTAAAGCTTACATCAGAGATCTCATACTGACACAGTTCCCTTTTTTGTAATATTTCTCCTCTATACTTCTTCTCTTTGTCAAAGAGATCACTGAACCACCGAGATATCGCCAAGTCTTGCTCAGGGCCCCCTCGAGGTTGTTCTCTGGCGTAAAACCACAATGACCATATATAGCGGGGAGTTTTCGCATATGTGCAGTGGGGGCCGTTCAACTCTCGTGCGGAGGATGACGGGGCTTCAGATCCCGGTCGATGTCTAGCGCAGTGTGAGTGCCTAGGGGAGGCCTCCTGTGATAGTTCTATCGTGCTCCGATAGGGATACGTTACAGTTACGATGATCTTTGCTTGACAAGCAATGGCGATCAAGTGTAGCCTTGTCTCCTCGATCATCTCACAACTGTGATGGCCGAACACTCTATGGTACTCTCAATCCGTGCTTTCGCGGGACCCACAATGTTGTTGATCTCTTCAAAGACGAGCAATGCTGTAGACTATTTGGCGCACCTGGTAGAACGGATCAACAATGTTTGTAACCCGGGGCAAGAGAGCAGTGTATCTGTCGCTTCCTTCTTAGGATTTTGCGCATGTTTCCCTTTTGTGCTCTGTCAAGGGAATGCGGCCAGCCCGCTTTAGGTAGGACTACGCCCCGGATGACTTTTGGGCAAGTGATGCATAAGGCCCACAGGTGCTCTCCTGTGGCAGCATTCAACCTTTTTTAGCTCATCCTCGGGGTATAGCCCTCCTTTGTGCTTTTATCTTCTTACAGGTTAACAGGTTAAGTCCGACCTATTTTAAGGATCTGCAATACCCTTCTGGACTTATGATCATCTTATATGCGCTACCCTGCATAAGCTCCTATCAGATAATGATCAACAAGTTCTCCTATCAGATGTTAACCACACATCATTTATTCCCAGCTTATGGTTCTTCTTGATTAACAAGCAATGTCATCATGAATCTAATTTCGGACTTTCTTATTTTGCTAATCTGGGTTTTCACGTTGATATTGGTCACACAAGAGAGAGTTATTATCACGGTTTGACCTTTATTCAATTGATAGCAGAGCTTGCCAGGTAACTCTTCTGCTACCTGGTTATATCTTATCATATCAACAGGCAACATTCGCAAGTTCCTCTCAGGTACTTGCAGCTTATTCTCTTCTTCTATCTGCTTGCTTACTCTCCCTTTTGCAGAGACTAAGCAGATAGTGGCAAGTTCCTCTCAGGTACTTGCAGCTTATTTTCTTCTTCTATCTGCTTGCTTACTCTCCCTTTCTCAGAGACTAAGCAGATAGTGGCAAGTTCCTCTCAGAGTTCAATGGAAGACAGTTATCCTCTTCCTCATTTACAAAAGCAGCTCAGGTACACACAAGATGTACCTCCCTTTTGCCTGCATTAACTTTTTCTTCACAGGTAAAGGATATACACTGACAGATTTTTCCGAAGAGAGACATCAGGTCTTGTCCCTCCTACTCTATAATTTTTTCTCTCTCCTGATTTCTGCGGGGAGGATCGCGATTTTTTGTGGGTCTCCTACTTTTTCGAAGTTCCTTCAGGAACTTCAAAAAGTGCGGGGATTATGTTAACCCCAAAATGAGCAATCCTCTCCAAGGTGCCCCTTTTTTCTGCTTTTTTATACAGGTTCCCACCCGCAAGGAGCAGGTTACCCATGATGTCCACCATGTCCGCGCAAGACGGACTGTCGGGTCCAAAATCGCCCAAGGATTGGATGCTCCACCAGCCGCCCGCTAGGGGCGGCCTCCGCTGGCCTCCGTGGGCCGCCCGCCAGGGGCGGCCTCCGATGCCCGGGCGGATTCCCTCTGGAATCCGCCCAGGCCGCCGCTAGGGGCGGCCTCTCCGGGCCGGGCGGACTCCCCTGAGTCCGCCCAGGCCGCTGCTAGGGGCGGCCTCGCCTGCCGGGCGGACTCACCCGAGTCCGCCCAGGCCGCCGCTAGGGGCGGCCTCCCCGGGCCGGGCGGATTCCCCCTGGAATCCGCCCAGGTCACCCGCTAGGGGACGGCCTCGCCTGCCGGGCGGACTCACCTGAGTCCGCCCAGGCCGCTCGCTAGGGGGCGGCCTTGCCTGCCGGGCGGACTCACTTGAGTCCGCCCAGGCCGCCGCTAGGGGCGGCCTCGCCTGCCGGGCGGACTCACCCGAGTCCGCCCAGGCCGCCCGCTAGGGGGCGGCCTCCGCTCCGGCAAGGGAGGACTCCTCCTGGAGTCCCCCCAATCAGCCCAGAGTTGCCTGCTCAGGGTCCGTCTGCCTGCTCCTAAGGTTGCTCAGTCAGGTTGCTCAGGTCGCCGAGGTCGTCAAGGATGACGTCACTGGACCAGATTCTCCCCGGGCCTATAAATACCCCCCAAGACCTCTCATTCAAGGGGGAGAGGAGGAGAACTGCAACCTTGATCAAAGGCTGCGGACTCAGTTTTCCAGTCCGTCACAGCTTGATAGAGCAAGGTCGGCGGACTCAAATCTCCAGTCCGCCCAGGTCGTCAGGAGCTGGGGACTTAGTTTTTTCTGCCATCAGCAGGCAGCTTCAGCAGCCTCTACAGCCTCAGTTCTCCAGTTCTCTGCAGCCTCTTTTACTTAGTTTCTGGCACCTTCTTCCTTAGCCGCCAGCTTCCCCATTGTACCCTTTACTGCTCTTTCGTTGTAATGGTGCAATAGCAAGTTGTAACTCTACTTGATTAAAGGAAAAGCCTGTCGCAAGAGTGGCATTCAAGCCGCGGCGGGCGAAGTCTGCTGTTGCCGCTGCTAGCGGCCTCCTCCTTCCTTCTCTCCTCTCTCGGCTCCAACCTGCAAAGCTAACCATCAAAGTAGCTGTCTGCTCGACAGTGCCTGATCCAGCTTCCTCTCTGCTTGAGCAACCTTCTCCTCTGCTCAGGCAAGCTTCCTCTCTGCTTGAGCAAGCTTCTCCTCTGCTCAGGCAAGCTTCCTCTCTGCTTGAGCAAGCTTCTCCTCTGCTCAGGCAAGCTTCCTCTCTGCTTGAGCAAGCTTCTCCTCTGCTCAGGCAAGCTTCCTCTCTGCTTGAGCAAGCTTCTCCTCTGCTCAGGCAAGCTTCCTCTCTGCTTGAGCAAGCTTCTCCTCTGCTCAGGCAAGCTTCCTCTCTGCTTGAGCAAGCTTCTCCTCTGCTCAGGCAAGCTTCCTCTCTGCTTGAGCAAGCTTCTCCTCTGCTCAGGCAAACTTCCTCTCTGCTTGAGCAAGCTTCTCCTCTGCTCAGGCAAGCTTCCTCTCTGCTTGAGCAAGCTCCTCCTCTGCTTGAGCAAGCCTCACCTCTATCCCCGCAACCCTTCTTCCTTCATCCTTAGCTTGTGAGATCGAACACCCGTTAATTGGAAGGCGCAATTCTTGCGTCAACAGATAGAACCTCAGCAAGAGATTTAAGAAATGAATGAGCCATCTGCATACAAAAATCATTCCTTTTTACTTTCTTTCTTGAACAGAATTTCCCTGTTGGGATTGAGGGATTCCTTCTTTGATCTCCTGTCATCTTCTACACCTAAGGAGGTTTGAGCTTTTGCTCTGGGAACCACAGCCTCAGGATGCAGATTCATATAATCTACAGGATCAAAGAATTTCCTTGAAGAATACCTTTCCAACTCTGCTTTTCTTTGCTCAGACAGAGTGGAGATGTTTGTTGTGTCCTTGCCTTGCTCTCTTGCCTTCTTCAGCTGGTCCAAGGCAGCAAGTTCTTTCATCCTGGCAGTCCAGGAAATAGGATTATTTTCAGGATCCTCAAATAGAATAGGAGCTTCATATCTGTTAATGGTTTCAGGAGCAGCAGCAGTTCTTGATTCAACAATTTCTCTGAGCTTATATGGGTAAGGACCTTGAGATGTGTCAAGTTGCCTTTGTCCTTCCCTTTGAGTTCTGTAGTCTCTTTGATTACCTCTATACTGTCCTCTTCTGGACTGATTGCCTCTTTGATAATGCCCTCTGGGAGGATATCTTTGAGATGGTTGAGAAGGTCTTTGCTTTGGAGCCGAAGGTAGAGAAGCTGAGCCTCCACCTGATCCAGAATCTGGAGGAGGAGGAGGAGGAGGTTGAAACTTAGAGGAGCCTTTCTCATACCTGTCAAATTTTCTCTTTTTCTTCATTGCCTTCAATTGATTTTTGGAGTATTACATCCACGGCTCAGTAATTTGGCAATCATGCAATATATAGTAGGGTACATCATTTGAATCCTTGGCTTTTTCGAGAGGAACTCTTTTCAGAGCTTTGCTTCTTGCTTTTCTTTTCCTTACAATAGTACCATAAGAGTCATCAGATTCTGTTTGGAACTGATCACTTTCAAAACTTTGAGGTTGATCATACAGATCGTCGATCCTTCTGATATAATATTCTTGATCTTTGAGCTTTTCAGAGATAGCAGGAGCAGGAGGAGAAGGTACAGCAGCAGAACAAACAGTATCAGCAGGAGCAGAAACATCAACAATCATATCACCAGCAGCAGAAATCTCAGCAGACAAAACAACAGCAGCATCATCAGTAGCAGCAGCAGCACAAACAAAACCAACATCCACAGCTTTAAGAGAATTGACATAAGATTCAATTATACTGGGATCACATATTGAAAGAGGCATAATGGCCTTAGTAAAATATTCAGCTTTCTGAACAGGAACTGGTGCAATTTGATGGTAGATAGAATCAAAACTACTCAGCAGTGACTTGAGGTCCACTGTAAATAAAAGCACTGGAGCAGCAGTATCAGCAGTAGGCAATATAGCTAGAGGAGCAGCAGTAGCAGCTTCAATAGCTTCATAAGGCATCTCCCCCTGGCTTGATGTAGACAGAGCTGGATCAAGGCACCTAAATGAAGGATTGGCCTACGGAGAAGAGAGAGAGGAGAGTCTGGAGGATAGCTTCTGAATGGACTTCTGGAGTGGAGCCAAGGAGGTCTCCAGCAAAGCCACTAGCTTGGGAGCCAGTAGCTCATATAGCCTATCGGCCAGACTCGGGAGATCCACTTGCTCAAGAGAGACTTGAGTAGAGGTGAATGAAGATGTGGCTGGGACTGAAGGAGTGGCTGCACGACTTGAAGGTGAGAAAGGAGGGATGGATGGCTGGGATATAGGGATGGTGGATATGGATGGTATAGGAATGGAGGTGGATGGTAAGAAAGAGGGTTGATCCAAAATGTCATACAACAATTGTTGGTAAGAGGAGGAGGATGGAGGATCAAGAGAGGAGGAGGGAGAATCATCCATAAAGGATTCATCCAGAATGAAAGAGTCAATTGATGGATAATAGAAAAGAGGGTGGAATGATTCTGAAATGGTGGCTGGAGGAGATGAAGAAGGTAATGAAGCGGTGATGGGGGAGGAGATGACAGGCTGAATGGGAGAAGAGGAAAGCAATGAAGAGACAAGGGGAGGAGGAGAAATAGGAGCAGAGGAGGAGGCAGGCAATCCCTCAAGAGATGCTGCAGGGGAAGAGACTGATAAAGTCCTTGTGCCTGAAGCAATTGTTACAGCAGCAGCCCTGCTGGGTCTGAGGATCTGCCTGTCCCACTTGCTGAATAGGGCACATGATAGCCTCTTTGAAGCATTTATGTGCATCCCAGTTGAAATCAGCAATTCTGGGCACCTGGAGTGCAGAAATACTCCTAAAATTCTTCCAAAATTCACAGAAGACTTGCTAATCTTCTTCTTGATTGAGTTAAAAATGATTGTTCCCCAATCCACTTTCTTCCTGTCAACAATTGCACCCATCAAGTTCAACTGATATTGCGTGATTGTATCATGCGCCGAGTGCTTTGCCAAAAGCACTTTTCCCGCAATGTCGGCGAGAAATTGAAACTCAATAGCCAAATCCTTCTTCAATAACCTGTTAGGGTTCGCGGCAGAATAACCCATTCGTTCTAACAACGAATTAACTTCCTCTCCAAACAAAGCGAAGGAATCATTTCCAGAACTGAGAGCGAACACGTCCGTCAGGAGATTTGGGGATAGCGGTACCTTCGTTCCACTGATTGTTCCGACAACAATAGTCTCGTTCTCAACTATTGCTGAAAACATCCATTCTTTAATCTCATTTGCTGCAATCTTAATTCTGGTTGACATCAACCGCACTAGCTGCTGGTCGCGGCAAAGATTCAGAATGTCCTTGAAGCGCTGATGGCTGCCGTCGAAAGAGTCCATGTTAATGTCAAATCCTGTATCGAACTTCATTTTGGAGAGAATAGCGACTGTCGCTGCCATCTATATCTGCAAAAGTTCAACAAACAAGACCAAGTGTAGAGAGTTTTGGAGGGAAGAAGAAAATTTGCAGAGAGAATGAAGGCGAAAGCGACGAACGGCGGCCGAAAAATGATTTTATATTAGGGTTTGACACAGAAAAGGAAAAAACCGTCAAACTCCGTTCGAAGTTTTCGGCTGACGGGGAAACTGAAGAGTCTTTAATGACGTTGAACTCCGTTCAACGCTATTAAATAGCGTCAAGCTCAGCTCGACGGCGACTAATCAGAAGATAGATAGACGCGCTATCTGAAAGCAATGAACTCCGGTCAACGTTTTTGGACAACGTTGAACTTCGATCGATGCTTTAGGGAAAAGCATCGAGCTCCGTTCGACGTTTTTTGGAAAAACGTCGAGCGTAGTTCAAAGACAAAATCTAGCCTACAGACACTAGAAAATATGATTTTTTAGCCTAGTTTTGGTCTGTTTTTAGCTTTTGAAATCTTGGGATTTAATTTAAACTTCCTCCATCTAGCATTCCTAACTGATTCAGGAAGAAGGTATGCTTCTTTTCATCCAATGGTTTGGTGAAAATATCTCCCCTTTGCAAATCAGTTGGGATATATTGAAGTTCAATTTTATTTTTCTCTACATTATCCCTTAAAAAGTGATGCCAAATCTCTATATATTTTGTCCTACTATGGAGGACTGGATTTTGTGCTATAGAGATAGCACTAGTATTATCACAAAAAAATTTAGACTTCTCTAAGTTGTAGCCATAGTCTATGAGCTGATTTTGTATCCACAATATTTGTGAACAACAACTGCCTGTAGCCATATATTCAGCTTCAGCAGTTGAGGTTGACACAGATGTTTGCTTCTTACAAAACCAGGAGACAAGTCTGTCACCAAGGAACTGACAAGTTCCACTAGTGCTTTTCCTGTCTACTCTACATCCAGCATAATCAGCATCTGAAAATCCAGTTAATTCAAATCCTGAGTCTTTTGGATACTAGAGTCCTAGATTTGGACAACTTTTTACATATCTAAGAATCCTTTTAACTAGAGTTAGGTGTGACTCTCTAGGGCTTACTTGGAATCTAGCACATATGCATGTAGCAAACATTATATCTGGTCTACTAGCTGTAAGGTACAATAGAGAGCCAATCATTGCTCTATATGTTGTCTGATCAACATGTTTGCCATGCTCATCAGCATCCAATACAGCATTAGTAGGCATGGGTGTTTTCATACAGGATGCCTCAGACATACCAAATTTCTTAACCAATTCTTTAGCATATTTGGTTTGGGAAATAAATATGCCTTCAGCATGTTGTTTTACTTGCAATCCTAAGAAGAAGGAGAGCTCACCCATGCTACTCATTTCAAATTTGGAATGCATTAGGTTGGAAAACCTTCTGCACAAATTTGAATCAGTAGATCCAAATATGATATCATCTACATAAATTTGTACTAGTAGGGTATGGGACTTATGGGTTCTAATAAAAAGAGTTTGGTATACTCTACCCCTTATAAAATCATTTTTCAGAAGAAAGCATGCTAGGGTCTCATACCATGCTCTAGGAGCTTGCTTGAGACCATATAATGCTTTATGCAATTTGAAAACATGATCAGGATAAGTTGAAGAGATAAAACCTGGAGGTTGTCTAACATAGACTTCCTCTTTGATGTCTCCATTGAGAAAAGCACTCTTCACATCCATCTGGTAGACCTTGAATCCCTTGTGAGCAGCATAAGCTAGGAATATTCTAATGGCCTCTAACCTTGCAACTGGTGCAAAGGTCTGGTCATAGTCTATTCCTTCTTGTTGAGAGTAGCCTTGAGCAACTAGCCTTGCCTTGTTTCTTACAATAACTCCTTGATCATCCAGCTTGTTTCTGAACACCCACTTTGTTCCAAATATGGAGTGATCCTTTGGCTTAGGCACTAGTTCCCAAACTTTATTTCTTTCAAATTGATGCAACTTCTCTTGCATTACAATGATCCAGTGTGGATCTTGCTCTGCATCTTGAATGGATTGAGGCTCAACTTGAGATAGAAAACAAGTGTGCATCAGGTTCTGGTTGACCTGATTTCGGGTTTGCACACCAGTTGAGATGTCTCCAATCACTTGGGAGATTGGATGATCTCTTGTTGTTACTAGATCAACAGGGGATGTTGATTGTTCACCAACCTGTGTTATTGTTTTCTCTTGTGGAATAACAACTGGCTCTTCAGGATGATTTTCTTCAAGAGGTTGAACTTCTTCTTCATCATCACTGCTCTCATTCTTTTGCTGAATAGGTTGAGTGGCTGTATCCTCTTCTTTAACCAGTAATCTGTCCATACTTTCTGAAATAGAGTGTACCTACAAAGGTTCTATGGTAGAAGTAGACTTCTCCTTATAACACATGTTAGTCTCATCAAAAGTAACATGAACAGATTCTTCAATTTTACAATAAGATTTATTATATACCCTATAAGCCTTGCTGATCATGGAGTATCTCAGAAACACTCCTTCATCAGCTTTAGCTTGGAATTTTGCTAAATACTTCTTGTCATTATTATGAATATAACAAGTACAGCCAAAATTTTTAAAATAATCTACTTTAGGTTTCTTCCCTTTGAGCAATTCATAGGGAGTATTACCCTTCAGTTTATGTATTAAACTTCTATTCAACACATAGTTGGAGGTGTTCACTACCTCAGCCCAAAAGGATAGAGGTAGGTGAGCATCTGTCAACAATGTAGTAGCAGATTCAATTAGGGTTCTATTTTTCCTTTCAGCTACCCCATTTTGTTGAGGAGTTCTAGGAGCTGAGAAAGTGTGCCTAATCCATTCACTTTGACAGAACTCTTGCATAAGAAGAGAATCAAACTCTATCCCATGATCACTTCTGATCAGGGCAATGTGAGTGTTGAACTCAATCTGTATGCACTTGAGAAACTCTGTCAAACACTTAAAGTTATCAGACTTCTTCCTCAGAAAAAATACCCAAGTGAATCTAGAGAAGTCATCTACAATCACTAAAGCATAAGATTTCCCTCCTAAGCTTTGTACTGTAATGGGTCCAAAAAGGTCCATGTGTAACAGATACAAAATCCTAGGTGAATCACTCTTACTAAGTGACTTAAAGCTATTTTTAGTTTGCTTGCCTAATTGATAAGCCCTGCAGAGTCCTTCCTTCTTGTAGGAGCCAGAAGGTAGTCCTCTAACAAGGTTGTCCTTGGAGAGCCTAGCAATGGTTCTAAGGTTTAAATGTCCTAATCTTTTATGCCATAAATCATTTGGCTTGCATACTGAATTGAATAAACAAATGTCTGTATGGGCTGAAAGAAAATTTACTAGATAGATGTTACCTTTCCTTTTACCTGTTAACACAGTTGTGTTATTTTCTGACTTGATCTTGCACAGGGATTTGTTGAAGGTCACTTTATATCCTTCATCACATAGCTGACTGATGCTTATCAGGTTGTGCTTCAGTCCTTCAACATATGTCACTTTCTTGAAAGTGACTGAGCCTATCTGAACAGCACCATATCCTTTGGTTTGGCCAAAATTTGAATCACCAAAAATCACTTTGGGTCCAAGTTTGGTTATGAAGGATGATAGGTTCTCCCTGTTCCCTGTCATGTGCTTTGAGCACCCACTATCCAGATACCATTGTTGGTTAGATACTGGATAGGTCTTCACCTGCACATAAACATTTTATTTGTTTTTGATCCAGTTTACCTTGGGCCTAGGTTGATAGCCTTCAAAATCTGAAATGAAAGACATCCCAGGTTGACTCTTATAACCCTCAGGATGATATCTCCTAGGAGGTACTATCAATTCAGTATAAGGGTTGAAACATTGGGATGCAGGACTTCTAGGATTTAATTTAGATTTGCTTCTGAAAGCATGCTCATGGCTCTGAGCTCCGTTCGGAGATCGTCGAGCTGAGGTCGACGTTCCTGGGTAGGATCTCGAGCTCCGTTCAAAGATCGCCAGTGCTGAACTTCAGAGTCCAGAAAGCGTTGAGCTGAGTTTGACGTTTCAGCCTTATGTCATCGAGCTCTGTTCGAAGCTCGTCGACCTCTGCTCGACGCTTTCTGCTGAACCATGATTTTCTTTGGCAGATCAGCATTCTTCCTAGCTACCTCTACTACTCCCTTCCCTTTGTCAGAGACAAATTTGATTGGAGTTGTTAATATTGTAGGTTGGCTGGATGAAGCACCCAAGCTCAGTGTACTATTAAGTCTAGAGTTCACTGTGCTTGTGATGTCCATCAGTCTGATACTTCTCCCATTGAGGGATTCTTCAAACTTTTTGGCTTTTGATAGTTCACTTTTTAGTGAAGCTATCTCCTCCCTACAACATTCCAACTACTCAGAGAGTTTGAGGTTATTTGAGTTTAGGACACTGTATTCAGATAATTGATTTCTGAGAGAGATTATCTCTTTCTCAGATTTTAATAAATCTAAACACAATGTCTTAAATTCAATTTTAAAGTCCTCAGAATTGAAATCAAAAGAATTAATTACCTGGTCCTTTTTGGCTCCAGTTTCAGCTTCAGCTTCTGAATCAGATTCTGGTTCTGCATCTGAGTTTTGCTGAGAGGCATTGATAGCCATCATGCAGAATTCCTTTTCATCAGCATCATCCTCATCATCACTGGAGCTGGATGAAGTTTCAGAATCATCTTCAGTTTCACTCCATGTATCAGCAACAAATCCTTTCCTTGTGTTCTTGTTCTTGTTGGAGGAGGCTTTGTCTGAGCTGTTCTTCTCGTAATCTTTCTCTTTTCTTCTTTCTCTTCTATCCTTTTTGTCCTTGTTCTTGTTTTCTGGACAATCAGGCACAATGTGGCCTGGTTTCCTGCAGCCAAAGCAAATAATTTCTTTGTTGTTATTTTTCTTATCATATCTTGGCTTATCATGTCCTTTGTATGGCCTTTTTCTGAAGTCTTTCCTGGCCAGTTTGTAGAATCTTTTGGCCAATAGACTGACCAATTCCTCATTGCCTGTGAGCTTTTCTTCAGGCAGGTCCTCAATAGCTTTGAAAGCTATTGACTTCTCTTTCTTTATGGCTGGTGAGGCAGCCTTCTGTTCTTCTTCTCTGTTTCTGATGAGCAGCTCATAAGATTTGAGTTTGCCTAGGACAGCTTCAGTAGTAATTTCACTTAGACTTCTAGCATCTTTAATTGGCCAGATTCTTGAATCCCAAGTGTTGGGGAAGCACATTAGGATTTTATCATTCAGCTCAGTCAATGAGATTTCTTTATCCAAAGTCTTCAGCTCATTGACAATCAGACTCAATCTGTTGTACATATCTGCTACTGACTCAGTCTCTCCTTTCTTAAAGTTCTCATATTGGGTTATGAGGTGAGATCTTCTGTCTTTTCTTTCGTCGGCAGATCCTAAGACAATATCTGAAAGTTTGTCCCATATTTCTTTAGCTGAGTTGCATTCAGCTACCTTCTGAAAAATCTCATCAGACATTGTCTGGGCTAAGATGTTCATAGCCTTGGCATCTGCAGTCTTCCACTTCTTTATATCTGCATCTATTCTAGAAGGAGGTGGAACAGCATTTGTACTTGAGCTTGCTGGTGGACTTGGATAAACTGTCAAAACAGAATTAAAAATATCTTCGTCAATAGAATTCATGTATAATTTAATCCTTGCCTTCCAGAGTGCAAACTTTGAAAGATTGCACACTGGTGGTCTGGTGCTAGCATAGTCTTTATTCTGTTCCATGGTTTTATATAAAAATAAATATAATACAACTAATAACAAGCCTCTATAGAAGGTTGATCTTTTTCAGAGATCTTTTGGTTCAGGTGTTAGCCTGTACAACCAATCTAGTGAAGATTTAGTTGTTGGACAACCAACCTGGCTCTAATACCAATTGAAAGTGCGGAAGAGAGATTTACCTTCACTCTAGAGGGGGGGGGGTGAATAGAGTATTTTAAAATAATTTTCAGTTTAAAAGAAATAAGGCAGATTAAGATTTAATTTATATTTAAGTGTATATGTGCTTGTTATGAAACAAAGATAAAATAAAAACTAAAGAAACACACAGCACAAAGCAAAGATAAACACACAGCAAACCAGACGACACAATGAGCTATAGTGGTTCCCCAACAACTTGGGTACGTCCACTCTTCTACCACCCTTGGTAGGAATCCACTCAGGAAGAGTTGATCAGGTGTCCTGGCACCAAAGAGCTTTTGATAAGGTGCTCAAAAACCAAAACTAGATTTTTTGATCAGGTGTCTTGCCACCACTGAGTTTTGACAAGGCTCTCAGAACCACACTCAAAACTTTTGAAGGGAGTCTTGATAACCCTTTTACAGCAGGAAAGTAAAAAGTAAAGAGGTTGATGTTGTCTTCTCTGTTCTCAAATCAAATGAGAGAAGCACTAGTGGATATGATGAAGATGTCAAAGCTCCCCCTGAGATTAGCAGTAGGTTCAGGAGTAGAAGCTTTGCACAGGGTGATAGGCCTTCAATGAGACTTCTCCAGCAAACGATGATTTCAGCAAGGCTGAAATGTGAGTTGTCTGGAGACTTGAATGATGAAGCCTTTTAGCACTTGAAGCAGATCTTTTAGTCACAGAAGATGAAAACTTGATTAGAGAATTTTTTGTTGTTCTTCTTCTGTAATGCAATTCTTGTGTCTCTTGGTGTTGGTGTTGAATGATCTGTCTACTTGTGTCTCTCTTTTCTTCAGCTCTAAAATCTCCAAGAGAACTGTGAGAATAATAATGAATTCTTGACTTGAATGGCCGAATAAACAGTCTTGAATGATTTCCAAAAACATCATTTGTCTCTAGGGAAAGTCCATTAGCAATATTCCATTTTTACCTTCCTTGACATTTGCATCAGATAGCTTGAAACGGCTAGGAAATCTTTTGCCATTAATGCAGCAATTAACTCTGAAAGAATTTGAAATAATTCCATAACTGATATTGACTTGATAGCAGAAAACATCGACCTCATCAAGAAATAGTCGATCGGAGATCGACTATGGTCGACCAGAGCTCAGAGTAAATGAAATTGAACTGGAACAGAAATAGTCGATCTGAGCTCGGAGAAAATAGAGATAAGCAACAGACAGAAAACGTCGACCTGATTTGGACATAAATCGTCGACCTTAGCTTCAACAGAAAACGTCGATCTGAACTCAGGGAAAAAGCGTCGACCTGAGCTCACCAGAAAACATCGACCTGGCTAAGGCAGAAATCGTCGACCTTGCTAAATCAGAAATAGTCGATCTTGAGCTTGGCAGAAATCGTCGACCTTCTCTTAGACAGAAATAGTCGACCTAAGCTTGACGACAAATTGTCGATCTAAGCTCAGCAACAGAGCATCGATCTAAGCTTGACGACAAAGCGTCGATCTAAGCTCAGCAACCGAGCATCGATCTAAGCTTGACGACAAAGCGTCGATCTAAGCTCAGCAACAGAGCGTCGATCTAAGCTTGACGACAAAGAAATAGCTAAAGGCCGGGCGCTGATCCAAGCTCGACGATCGTCGGACCTAAGCTCGACGATAGTCGACCTGAGCTCGACTATTTTTGACATTTGTCTCAGCTTTGATTCCTGATCTTGAATGGTCCTGGGGGCAGCTTCAAACCTAAGTTCTAAGCCCTAGACACATTCTAACTTGACCTTTTCAACTATACAACTAGGTCAAACAGATATCCTAAATACATAGTGATCCTTTCCCAAATTAGTAATAGGGTGTTCCAACATAGTGTTTGATGAAGCTTCTATAATTCACAGTGAGCTGCCTAGCTCTTCTAGAATTGCAGGTGCAAATTTAAGGATGGACAAGCTGAGCATTACTGACACACCTCCTATTGAACAAGAAAAGGATGAGGGTGTGGTCATTCCAGAAGAAGGTCCAGGTGGATTAGAAAATAGAAGATGATCTCTATGCCCTTAAAGTTGAAGTTTAAGATGCTGAAGAAAGGATGTCAACAACCATCAAACACTTGAGAGATCATCCCAGAAATATAATCATTGGGGATGCAAGCCAGGGTGCAACAACAAGGAGCAGAAGACACAACATGACAATGTATTCAAGCTTTCTATCTCAGATTGAACCAAAAAAGTTTGAAGAGTCCAACATAAACCTATTCTGGATTGTGTCTATGCAAGAAGAATTGAACCAGTTCAAAAGATGCAATGTCTGGAAGCTTGTTCCTAGACCTCATAAACATAACATCATATGAACAAAATGGATATATAGAAACAAGCTAGATGAAAATGGTGTTATCATCAAGAACAAATCTAGACGTGTTGCCAAAAGATACAGGCAAGAGAAAGGTATTGATTTTGATCAAACCTTTACAACATTTGCTAGACTTGAAGCCATAAGGTTATTCCTTGCATATGCTGCATACATGGGATTTAAGGTCTACCTGATGGATGTTAAGCTAGCTTTCCTAAATGGTGACCTAAAATAGGAGGTCTATGTTGAGCAACCATCAGGTTTTTTTAATCCTTTCCTAATTATGTATTTCATTTAATAAAAGCTTTGTATGGGTTGAAACATGCCCCTAAGGCTTGGTATGAATCCTTGTCTAGCTTTCTCATTGAGAATAAATTTGCAAGGGGAAAGATAGACAAGACATTATTCCTAAGAGAAGTCAAGGGTAAGATAATCATAGTCCAAATTTATGTAGATGACATAATTTTTGGGTCTACTGATGATGACATATGCAAAAAGTTTGCTAAACTTATGCAAGAGAAATTTGAAATGAGTAGTGTGGGTGAACTCAAGTATTTCTTGAGCCTCCAAGTTAAACAATCTGAGGACGGACTGTTCATTTCACAGTCTAAGTTCACCAAGGAGTTGATAAAGAAATTTTGTATGGAGAGTGCCTCCATAATGAAAACTCATATGAGATAAAGTATGCCTATAGACATGGATGAGGGTGGGAAACTAGTTGATGAAACCTTGTATAGAAGCATAATTGGCTCCCTTCTATATTTGACTTCTAGTAGGCCAGACATTATATTTGTTACATGTGTTTATGCTTGGTATCAGGGTTGCCCTAAAGAGTCTCACTACTCTGATGTCAAAAGAATTCTGAGATATCTTAAGGGCACACTTGATCTTGGTCTATGGTTCCTTAGGAATACTGATTTTGAAATAATAGAGTATTCAGATGCAGATTTTACAGGTTGCAAAGAAGACCGGAAAGGTACATCATATACCTATCAATTTCTAGGAAGAAGGCTAGTGACTTGGACTAGGAAGAAGCAGTCCAGTGTATCCATCTCCACAACAAAATCAGAGTACATATCAGTTGGGAGTTGTTGTGCACAATTACTATGGATTCAACATCATCTCCAAGACTACAATCTCCAGACAAGTAAAACCCCTATGTTCTGTAATTCTTCAAGTTCAATTTCAATGGCTAAGAATTCTATTTCACATAGCAGGACCAATCATATTGAAATTAGCTATCATTTCATAAGAGAGCATGTTGAGAATGAAGATATTAATCTTGAGTTTGTCTCCACTAACAAACAAGTGGTTGACATTTTTACTAAGACTCTTGATGAAGCCAAGTTCCACACCTTCAAATTTGAATTGGGTATGTTGAACTTAATGTAACATTTTTATGGTAATGCATTTCTATTATATGTATATGTGCATTTGGAGGTTAACTTTTTGCAGGAAAGCAAGAAAGAAAAAGTTTAACTGACTAGGCATTGGGAGTGCTTAGTTAACTCTAGGTGTTAAGTGAGTCGAGTGTGTTAAGCGCACTCGATGCATATACTATGACGAGTTGAACAAGCTTCAAATCTATGTGATTGAATCGCAACCATTCATCATAAGTGGAAATCTCAATAGGTGCGCGCCTTCCACATTATCGAATAGGATAACTATAAATAAAAATGTGTGCCTGGGATAATACACATATTTCCTTAGCCCTTTTCGTCTCTCTGCATTCCCACCCTCATTTACTCGAGTCGAATTCGTCTTCTCCCTATCAATTCACTGATTCAATGGCTCCAAAAGGAGTAGACTTCTTGTTCGAGGGTTCAGAACTTGTCCGGAATGGATATTAGGATGCACCTGAGGAAGTTTAGTTAGTTCTTCATCTCCTGAATATTGCAGACCTAGAATATATATTATCAGAGCCATGCTCTATTTGGAAAAGAGAAGTGCTAGATCTTTACACCAATGCTAACGTAGATTCCTCCTCTTCCAAGATAAAAATCTCTATAAGTGGATATAAGATTAAACATACTTCTAGAAAGTTAAGTAAGGCCTTGAAACTGACCAAGGTTAGCCCTTCAGATGAGGAAGATGAATTGTTTCTTGAGGATGTAAAGTCGGCTCTTAAATGGTGTGGCTTTTCTAAGCACGCCACTGGATCTATCATGAGAAAGGAAATGAACCTGAAAGGGAAATTCCTAGTAGATATAATTGGGAAGAACCTAATCTGTAAGGCAGGGTCTCAAGATAAAGTTTCAAGGAAGATGTTTGAGCTGATGACCAGAGTCATTCTTACAAAGAAAACTAATTGGGTGAAGGTGATTTTTTATAGGATTGTTGAGTGAATTCCTGAACCCAATTTGGGTGGGATACTATCTTTGTTCTTACTGAACTCTGCTCAATGAATGCTAAATCTGAGGTTAGGAGAAAAAATCCATCATATGAGGAAGATGTATATAAGGATATTTGATAGATGGGATATGGTATTATTTCCACACCCACAACCATTAAGAAGAAAAAAAAGAAGGTTGGTCCAGATTCTGATGAAAGCTCAAGTAGCAACTCCTCTGACAATAGGGATACTGAACTACATGATCCCAATCTAACTAAATCAACTAAAGAGGAAGGAAGGGATGTAAGTGCATAAGTTTCTATCTCCTCAGAGCTTTTTTCAAAGGTTGTTCCTATAAATATGACTCCTACTGATGCTGAAGGAGACATAGCCATGGAAATTTTTGAAGATGTTGCAACAAGAATAGTGGAAAGAATCAGTGATGTTGTTCAGGGGGAGACCGAGAGAATAGATTCTCTTATTGAGGTGGAGCATTGCTTACCAACTGATGGTCTACAGGAAAAATTGATTCCTTCCTGGTCAATCTATAGAAGAGGCTAGATCAGATCCCCTTTGACCATCAGGGGGAGCAAGTCCAAGAAGATGTCCCCGGGACTGATACTGATGTACATCGGGTTGATATGAATGTTGCTCAGGTTGAGGGGGATACTCATCTTAAGCTCCCTGCTCAAGAAGTTGATAATGTGTTTGATTTATCTGATGTTGATGAGCATGTTGCCGACATTCCTATTCATTCCTTAGAATATGAAGTTGCTGATTCAGATATAGGGGGAGACATAAGAAAGGATGCTGAAGAAGTAAACTTTCCAGGGACCACTCAGGAAACTGAGGAGTCATCCACCTCCTTTTTGGCTTAATTAAAAGGATTGCTAGGTGAGAAGAGGATGCAACTTGAGGTCTATATAGATGATTCAATTAAAGAATTGAGACAAAATCTATCTACTAAAATCAAATCCATTTGATTTGAATTGAATCTACTGAAGGCAAACACAGTGGAATTCTTCAAGAGGGCTGCTCTAGCTGTTACCTACACAGAGGAAAAACTTGCTAGCATTGAGCAAAGACAAAATAACATCATTGAAGATCAATGCATCACGACTGAAAACATGAAGATGGTTCATGAGGTATCCAAGGACATAATGGAAACCAACAAGATCATTCTAGAAAGAAGAATGTATGAATACACCCAATTCTTAGATGATCACATGTTGTATGTGAAGAATGTTGTCACTGTAGGTGTTAATCATTTTGCTTACAAGACCACTTCCCTAGGCAAAGATGTCTTTGAATAAATCATAAAGGGGGAGAGGTCAATGATAAAGGCCAGTGTTGATCATGCTATCTGGACCTCAAATGTTGTCAGAGTTGCATTAGGACTCGAACCTATCATATATGATGAGACTGAGATTCACAGAGATATTGATGGGGCTTAATCAGTTGGTGATATAACTGCTGTTGTGCCTACATTCAGTCCCACCACTCAACAGTTGTCCAAGGCCAAAGGAAAGTCTATTGCAGATATGGAAGAGGAAGCCAAATAAAGCAAGAAAAGGCACAAAGATGAGATGGAGATCAAGCCCGATTTTTAACTATGGAGTCCTCAATCTAGGACTATCATTTTATCTGCCTGGGATCAAATTAAAGAGAACATGACTGACATGGACAAACTTATCAGTTTATTGAATGGTCCAAGTTTGAGTAGCAAGAAGAAGTGAGAAGAAAATTTAGAAAAGATAAGAAAACTGGTACAGTTCAAATGGATACTCTAGAGCCAAGCAGATACTTTCCCAAGCCTTATAGCTACTTTGAGAGACAGAGGTAAAAGAAGAAAGAGGCTGAAGACAAATTAGGAAAGAGATCTAGCAGGGGCATTTTCATTAAGGAACCTGAAACCTAACTATGATATATATAATAGGTTCCTTAGGGCTGTTAGAAAATAAACAATTATTGTAGGCACACTACTATTATAGGTTATCATGTTTGTGATAATTAAATTTGTTTGTGTGTGCCATTTTCTGTTCTTTATCTATACAATTATTATTATTTTGTGAGTTAGTGTATATCATTGACCAGGGTTATGATTTTTTCAAATAAGGGGAGATTGTTGGGTCCATTTATCGTAATGTCCCAGTTTTGAAGAAGCCCCACAAGTCAATAATATACACAAGCATGTATTTGATATTTGTCTAAGTTCATATATGCAGGATGTCTGTTATTCAGTGATTAGACAGGTTCAATGCGTTAGAGGATTGGCTTGACAAAAGTCAGAATACTTAGGATAGGCAGAATATTGCCTAAGTTCAAAAGCGTTGAGTGAGTACACTTCACTCAACACTTGAGGCCAAAAAGTGTTGACAGATAACCAGTCACTAAAAACCACAGTGAAGATGTAGTGAAATCTATCTAAGTACAAAAGTTTTGAGTGATGGACATTCACTCAACACCCTAGCAGTTAAGTCTGTCTAAGTTGAAAAGCATTGAGTGATGGACATTCATTCAGCACCCTTTCAAAATAATTGCTAAGTATAAAAGCATTGAGTGATGTACGTTCACTTAACGCCTTCATCAGAATTGCTTCCAAGTTCAAAAGCATTGAGTAAAGGACGTTCACTCAACTCTGTCAATCAGAAAATAACTGTTAAGTACAAAAGCATTGAGTGATGGACGCTAACTCAATGCTTTCTCAGATAAGTTGTCAAAAGACAAAAACGTCGAGTGAAGAAGGCTCACTCAACACTTCTAAAGATAGTCAGAATTCAGGTAAGTGTTTTAGCATTGAGTGAAGGCTTATCACTCAATGCTTCTGTAGGTAACAGTTAATGTTCAAATGTGTTGAGATACAAGGGAACACTCAACGCCTCAAGTCTTTGAAATACAAGGCATCACTCAATGCCTGTGCAGTCAATCTGGAATAAATTTCTAAGTCCACCAGCATTGAGACATGACTACTGACGTCATCATCAAATTCAAATTCATCATTGTTTGCGCGCTAAAAGACAAAGGCCTCTGTATTATCTAGGCAGTGATATCCTGAAATGGATCCACCATTAAAGCCGATCATGCTGCTTACCAAAGGAGGACATAGCTGTTACAATTGCTGAGATAAAATAGGGAAGACGATGATTCTTTCACCAAGACTTTTTCACAAGCTTTTCACGAAGAACTTTTTGAAAATCTCTAAAACCCTAGCTCTCATAAAAGTTGGCTAGCAGAGCAAAAACATTTTCTGTTCATCTTCAAACCTGCAACATAGAACAATAAATTTTCTCAAGCTTGATGAAGAAGCAGAACTCTGCAGAAGTTCACACAGCCCAAGCTAATTCAACACTGAAGAAATATTTTCTTATTTTTGTGAAGAAGGACTACTTACAACACAGTCAAGGATGAGGACTCAGGGATTTATCTCTGAAGTCATTTCACTCAAACCATTATTCAAATCTGTAGGATCTCTCTGAGATCTGAGTTGTAAGCCTAATTTATAAAGGCTGAGTTATAGGAGTTTGTGAACTCTGAGTTATAGGGTCCTGGAGTGTATTTAAGGTAGGATCTTGGTGAAGATCTGAGGTAGGTGATCACCTGGACCTCTGAGTTATAGGAGTTGATGAACTCTGAGTTGTAGGGTACTAGAGTGGATCTGAAGTAGGACTGGAAGCAGTCTGAGCTGTAGGAGTGGTGCTCACTCTAAGTTGTACGATCCTAAGGGATCTGAGGTGTAAGCTCAAGGAGCTGAGTATAAAGGAGGAGTCAGCTGAATCTAGCACACTACTAGATAGGTGAAGGGGGAAAGTTTATGTACCCTAGATAGAGGAACTACTATAAATCTTGTGTGTTTTCTGCGATCTTGAAAGCTAACATCAAACATAAACATACATCTAGATCTAACTAAAAAAGATTCTAAAGAGTTAAAATAAACCTATTCACCCCCCTCTAGGTGTTTAACTACTCTTAGAAAAGAGTTTCAAATTTCTTAGATGTATTTTCTAGTTATCACCAAATTCGCATGCACCCACCCAAAATAAAACATGTTTCCTTTATTACAAACGATGTTACTGCTATAGAATGATGTCATTCAGACTTAAGAATACGGGAGAAACCTACCATCGCATGATGGATAGAGGATTCAATGAACATAAGGGGCGGAACATTGAGGTGTATGTAGACGACCTCTTGGTGAAAAGCAAGGATGTGGAAGGCCACCTTAAAGACTTATTCGAAACCTTCGCTAACCTCTAAAAATATAAAATAAGGCTCAATCCCGCAAAATGTGTCTTTGGGGTGAGGTAAGGAAAGTTTTTAGGACATCTCCTGACCCCAGAAGGGGTGAAACAAAACCCGGATAAAACCAAAGCAATCATGGAGATGGACCAGAGAAATATGAAAGAGGTCCAATGTTTAACCGGACGGCTCGCCGGGCTCAGTAGGTTCCTATCAAAGGCTGGTGAGAAGTGTTCTCCCTTCTTCCGCGCTCTGTGGCATCACGTCGACAACAAGGGCTTCGAGTGGACAACCGAGTGCGAGGAGGCATTCCAAAGTTTGAAATAACAGTTAACACAGGCCCCGCTGCTGCAAGGGCCCAAGGAGGGGGAAGATCTCTACCTCTACTTGGGGGGTCAGAATCGAGGCGATGAGCTCGGTTTTGGTTAGGGAGGAAGGAAAGAAGAAACTCACCATTTATTACGTGTGTCGATTCCTCAAAGAGGCAGAGCTTTGCTATCCCATCCTAGAAAGTTGGCCCTCGCGCTCATCGTCTTAGCCCAGAAGCTTATGCCCTATTTTCAGGCCTACTCGATCAAGGTAGTGATAGATCATCTGCTTTGAAGCACCCTGGATGTGGTCGAGCATTCAGGGAGATTGGATAAGTGGTTGGTAGAGCTCAGCGAATTTGATCTCTCATTTGTCCCTCAGGTAGCGTTGAAGGCTCAGGTGGTGACTTATTTTCTAGCCGATTACACGACGAAAGCGGAGGGGGTGGAGTCACAGGTGTGTAAAGCATGGGAAATGTTCGTAGACGGAGTGTCTGACAATACTCATTCGGGGTCGGGGTGGTTCTAACTAGCCCCCAAGGCATCAAGATAGAGCAGGCGATAGAAATCAAGTTCCCGGTGACCAACAATCAAGCAGAGTACGAGGCCCTGATTGCCGACCTCTGCCTCACTCGCAAATTAGGAATCCAGGACCTAAGGGAATACTCTTACTCCATGGTGATGGCCTCGTAGGTCTGGGGAGATTTTGAAGTTCGGGAGTTCATATTGTTGCATTACCAGTTGATGGTAAAGGGGTTTGTGGACACTTTACGAACAACTTAGTTATTCTGTAACTCCATTAAGGAAGGAGATCTTATGGAGATTGACTAGCACCTATTGTGGATGGATTTATTTGTGGAGTTCTTAACCACGGGAGAGTTCCCCTCGGGGATCCAGGACAAGAGGTGGTTCAGATTCAAATCGACATATTATCTCATCCATGAAGGCAGTCTCTACAGAAAAATGTTGTCAGTACTCTTAGCATGGTACGTCTCCGAAGCAGAAGTTCCTTTGGTGTTGGATGAGATTTACTCAGGATAATATGGAAGTTATTCCGACGAAAGAATGTTAGAGAAGAGAGTGTTAAGGAAGGGGTATTTCTGGTCGACCATCAGGAAAGATGCAGAGTAGTTTGCGAAAAGGTGTTCGAGATGTCAGCTTCACACCCCTCCAATTACATCAGGAGTAACAGCTTTGATCGATCACGACCCTGTGGCCCTTCACAATCTGGGGAATGGATCACTTGGGGCCATTCCCCAGGCAAGCAGACAACGAAAGTTTATATTTGTGATGATAGATTATTTCACAAAGTGGATTGAGGTGAAAGCACTGACAAAGATTGTTGGATCATGTGGTTAACCTTAGAGGGGAGGTGAATAGGGTTTTATGAATTATTTGAAAATTCGAAATATTTTGGTCTAGAAAAACCAGTTATAGAAGCTACCGCAGGGCGCTAGCTTGCTAGCGCACGACGGTATGTCACAAACCTCATTTTCCTGGGCAAAGTTCTCCTTGGATAAATACACCCCCTTCAGAGATCCACTGGAGAACAACTGGGATGTTATATGCGGAAATAAAAATGAACCGATAGCTCTATAGGAACGAGCCAAATAGCCAGAAGGAATAACTTGCTTGAACTACTTTGACCACTGCGCTTGCCCAGAAGCAAAATCGAACCCTTTCACCGGCCTCAGAAAGCGTCTTTGCTACCGGTAAACGTTTCCCGTAAAGTCGATCTAACAGTGTGACTGCGATGAAGTTCTGTATAATTTTATTCAATCAAAAACAAAAGTGTTTTAAAATTACACAAGTTTTGATCTATATGATACCAGAGATCTGAGGCGGTGAATAAAAAAAACTCTTTTGGTTTTCTATACCGACCCACTAACCAAACCGGTTGGCTCTCTTCATTTCCCTCCAAGAAAGTTCTTCGAGCCGACTCTTCACCTTCATGCATGGAAGTGTCTTAGAGCCCCCGCTAGATCACCCAATCTAGACTTCCCTTCCTCGGGACGATTTCTCATGGAATCCTCTCTGGATTCCAACGACCTTCACCGATCAATTTCCCTCACCACAAGCATGCAAAAAAAGAGAAAAGTACAAAAAATAATTAAAGAAGAATTTAGGATTGCATCTCCCCCAAAAGAATTTCTCGGTTGAGCGATTTAGGACCAGTGTTAGTGTTGCAACCGATCAACTTCACGTAGTCGTTGAAGTCCTTGGCTTGTCGGAGATCTTCGTGCGTGAACAGGAGGGAGGCGGTTTTATCTTCCTTCGACGAAGACGGCAGAACGGTGCTCAGAGGCGGCTACCAAACCCTAGGAATGAATTCTCTGAGTCTCAATTAGTCTCACTTAGGAAATTAGAAAATGAGACGCCTTTTATATGTCTTTTAAAAACGGGCTACTGCCAGCGGTAAGGCTAACGCCCGGCTTTAGGTCTTCATGCGTTGACGTGACAGCTGTCACGCATATTTGGAAAAATATTCAAAAAGAATATTTTCTGCTTTTTCGTGCTAGCGCGACACGGTAGGAATTTATCGCCTGGCGGTACTCCAGTTGTCTCGACGGATCCATCTCGACAATCGTTGAGTGAGCTAGCATGGCACGGTAGGAAGCTAGCGCTGCGCGGCAGGACCCCGAGCGCCCAACCAAAATAAATCCTCAAGCTAGCACTGACGGTTGCGCTAGCGCCACGCGGTAGGATCCCAAGCACCCTCTCTATTTAATTAAGGTTATCGCCCGACGGTAGAGATTAACGCATGGCGGTAGGTGCTAGACGAGAGTTCCTTGCTTTACTTGAACCTGTAAACCTACACACTATACCAAACACAAGATGTGATCAAATACAACATGGGAATTGATATTATCAAACTAGGGATTTGTGAAATGTTGGCTCTAACAAACTCACCCTTTTGATAATATCAAATCACGTTCATGAGATATAAAAGCTGAGATGCATGATACAGTTCAAATACAAAAATAACTTTAACTAATCAGGTTTCAGGTCACTTATAACTCCCCCTACACGCACACTCCCCCTATATACGTGCTCTACTTGCTCCCCCTATCCATGTGCACACAATTCAACAAGCTCTCCCTATATATGATCTCCCTAGCTCATGACTCATGAACTTTCTATTCTCCCCCTTTTTATATTATCGAAAGGGGTGGTCTAGTACGAAAATCAACGATACGCATGTACGAAAAAGGAAAATAAGCGAGATAAAGATCAAACAATGCATGTGATAAAGGAAATGTAGAAGCAAACTCAATAGGGGTGACCAAACATAAATCAGAGAATATAAAGTGTATGGGTCACATAGACGAGAATAGTACACAGGAGCAAATCATATGAGTTTTCAGATCAAAAATAAGTGGACAACATCGGTGAAGCGGAGAACACAATGATTTAAAGTACAATGCTAAGAGATTTATAGAATTAATACATTGTAACATTGTAAAGGTCAAGGATAGAAATCGTGTACTAGTATTTACATGTTATAGACATACATTGCAGTTTCAGTCCAATTCTTATGCATGGAAGCGTTAGATAAAACAATGACTTGTGTACATGTAGCATCAAAAGAAAAACATCAAGTAGAACTAACATTTAGTACATGTTTTATCTCAGTAATTCAATATGCTATCACGAGAGAAATAAAGTGAAGAAGCACGTCACATGTCTATCTACTACATACCAAGACTAGAACAATGGGCACTAAGCTTAAGGTTTAGTCTTTGCACAAGATCGAAATGATTCTTTTAACCACAGTGCTCACCCTTATAATGCTCATAAAGACTTATCAGGAGGAGTGAGTAGTGCTTGGGGGGTATCCTTGACACATTAGTTGATAACATGCAATTTTTTCATCATTTTTTGTACTATCATTATTATAGCATTCATTTCATGGACCCCGAATCAATCAAAATCTAACCATATAGATAGATGCACTTTAACTTGTATACACAAGACATGATCATAAGATATTTGGCCCAAAGTTCTAACCCATATATAGGAGCATGTACATCGTGACATTGATTTTTCAAGCCATTCCTAACATGTTAGACACAATATCATGAGTAATAACATATAACCATAGAATTTCTACCTAAGTGCTTTGTCTAGGGATATGTGACTAGTGTAAAGTCATTACGCTACCTAAATCCTCACACATACCTAGAGACATAATCAACATACACTACCATGTCTAGTCGCACTCAGTAGCTAAGCACCTATAGATTTGATGCATCATGACAAGCGTAGATAATGTTCACAGAGATTAAAGATCCTAAATCAAACATTGTATGTAATCATAGTGCGCTAGGTTCTAGTCATGTGTGTCGTAAGAGTGAAGAATTCACAGTTTTAATTTTATTTTGAGTTTTATAATTTTTTTTTAAAAAATCTGGTCTAACAAAACAAAATAAACACAAACAAATGAAAGACAATGCAAAAATAAATAGAACAATATGATAGAATATTATGCATAATATTAACGAACATGATAATGAGACATGAAGAAGCATTCATGCAACGTATATGGACAAATATGAAACTACTCAAGACACAATTGACCCAAGTGATATGTCGCCACCCTAGCCCCATTCTAAGTGACGGATGGGCATAAGGAGCTGCGCAAGTGCCATAAGGTGGGGTGTTACTCCCATATGTACGCACAAGGACCCGCTCAACCTAACACTATTTTCCCCCCAGCACCACATAAGGACCTACTAGAACTCTCCATTAGTTAAGGACAAGACGTGAATTACAAGTTAGCGATCCTAATGCACACAAACCTACACCCCTGCTATTGTGAGACACATCACAATGAGTATTGTGTTGTAATTCATATTAACTAAGAATTATTGAAGATACCAGCGCTGATCATTAGTAATCAGAATGAAAAAGGTCCTAACGCCGGTGGTAGAGGTACCGCGACGCGGTATCCCTAAAATATATAGGCGATAGTTCATGCAAAAATCTTCATTCCTGCTCGTTCACTCTCACACCTCTGCGTACAGTGCTTCCGTCGGTGCTTTCTTGATCTAGGTAATTTTGTCCCCTTTTTCTCTTCAGTTTCAAGTGTGATGAGATTAGAAGTGTAATTTGTGGAATCCTAGTCATTTTGGGCATGATCCGTGGTGATTTCACGAAGTTTTTGAGTTGGATTTGAGATTTTTCGCTACGGATCTTATTTGTTTTCACGGATCTACCTTGTATGAACTTGGATCTCTTTCCCCTACACGTTTTAAGTGAAAATCGTGAAAAATCAAGTTTTGGGGGGAGATCTAGCAGAAGAAGACGGAGTGCAGTCTGTCATGCTATCGCGCGGCGGTAGCAGATTACCGCGCCGCGGTAGCCTCCAGAAAACCATTTGTTTAGCTTTAATGAATGAATTTTTCCGTGGTCTTCCAGGTTATGGCCTCCTCCAGCTTACAACCACCATGGCAAAGTTTCTCAAAGCGTCTTGAGTGCCCGCGTCCACATACTCCACAATAGACGAGGCAACTGTAAGCGTCCCGATGGTTACATTTGTTGGGAATATTTCCCTCAATGTTCCCTAGACTTGATTTGAAGAGGCATCACCATCAACACTAAGAGCATAGTTGTATTTGATATTAGTTAAGCTCATCATGTGCAGGATGTTTCATGGAACAAGGTAAGACAGGTTGTCTAAGTTGCTGTGACAGGTGGTCACAAGGTGGAGAAGTGGAGAGACAGAAATCTGTCTAAGTCCACAGGCATTTAGTGAAGCTAGTTCACTCAACGCCAGAAGTCAAAGAAGGATGTTGGAAAGGCTAAAAATCACCTAAGTCCATAGGCATTAAGTGAAGCCAGTTCACTCAATGCCAGATTCCAAAAAGCACTGAGTAAGGTGTGGACAGTCAAAGCCTAACAGTCTGCAAAGTAATTCTGCGGCTAAATCCACAGGCGTTGAGTGAAGGCAGTTCACTCAACGCCATATATCAAAAGGCGTCGAGTATAGCTGAGTCTTTCAAATCCTCAGTATTGGCAAGCTGAAAAAGTGGCTAAGTCCACAATTGTTGAGTGAAGCCAGTTCACTCCATGCCAGACAGCAAAAGCGCTGAGTAAAGACAGGACAGTCAAAGCCCAGCAGGTTGCAGAGATAATATTATGGGTAAGTCCATAGGCATTGAGTGAAGCCAGTTCACTCAACGCCAGATAGCAAAAGCATTGAGTCATGCTACTGCAGTCAGAGCCTAAGAAGAAAGAAGACAGAAGCGGCTAGGTACAAAAGCATTGAGTGATGAAGCTTCACTAACCGCTCTCAACGCCTAGCAGACAAATACAGTTGCAGCTAAGTCCAGAGGAGTTGAGTGAAGCCAGTTCACTCAACGCCTGGCAGTGCAGAAGAATTTGACTAAGTTCAAAGGCATTGAGTGAAGCTAGTTCACTCAATGCACTTAATTCCTGATGATGTAGAGAATTTGACTATGTCTAGAATCGTTAAGTGAAGGCCATTCACTCAACGCTTGGAGTTGAATCTGAAGATTTGGCTAAGTCCACAATTGATGACGTCGACCAAAGTCAACAAAGTTCAAATTAGTTGCGGGAAAGCTACATAACACGATAAATACTGTCGAAGGTCTACTGTACGTCTTCTTCCGTTAAAGCAAGGTACAGCTGTCAAACACAGGTGGTCCCCAGTGCTTCTTGGAGCTGTTAATCAGCGGAAGATAAAAGGGAAAAGATGGAAGGAAAGAACTTAAACTTTTAGGGTTTTCTTATTTCGAAAAGTTGCGGCTGAACTTCATCTTCCTTGCCATTGTTGTCGAGCTTGAAGCTTGAAGTAAAATCAGCTGAGCTAAAAGTTCTCCCAAGTGGTTGTAGCTAATTTCTTCTGCTACAATAAGTTTAGATAAGGATCTAATTAAGAAGGAGGAGCACATCTTTCAAGTTCCTGCTGGTCCAGGTTGTACAACCCCGTACCCGGCCGAGTGGGATCCTCCCCAAGTGGAGGGCTAGGGGCGTGCTATGAGCAGCGTTTTGGTGTAGTCCCGTTCGAGCATACGGGCACTCGCGCATGCGCATGGAGATTTTATATGTAAAGTCTTTATATTAATATATTTTTAATATCATAATATATATTTATTTGTTATATATACATTTATATAAAATGGAGGAAAAGAAAAAGGATAGGGCAAGCAAAGGGGAGGATCGGGTGGCTGGAGCAGGGGAAAAAAGGCAAGGCACGGCTCTCATCCCTCTCATGATCCCAAACTCATCCCTCTCCTGATCTCTCTCTCCCATTGCCGGCCAACAGGGGCAGCCCGAGCCCCCTCTCTCCTGATCTCTCTCTCCCATCGCCGGCCAACAGGGGTAGCCCGAGCCCCCTCTCTCCCAATCTCTCTCTCCCATCGCCGGCCAACAGGGGCAGCCCGAGCCCCCTCTCTCCCGATCTCTCTCTCCCATCGCCGGCCACTAGGGGCAGCCCGAGCCCCATCTCCCCAGCTCTCTTTTTCTCGCAGCAACCGCTTGGAGTGAGGCACAGCTGCCTACCATCGGTCACAGCTGCCTGGATGCAAGTCTCATCCTGGAGCAAGGCTCAGCCTGGAGTAAGGCTCATCCTGGAGCAAGGCTCGGCCTGGAGCTAGGGCACAGCCTGGAGCAGTGCTCGGCCGCCTAGAGGGAGATCAGACACCATCACGGTCGCTTGTAGCTGGGGCTCAGCCTAGAGCAAGGATCGGCCTGGATCAGGGCTCGGCCTGGAGAGGAGATTGGCCACCGTCGCAACCGTCTTCAGCAAGAACAGCCAGGAGCTCCTCTCCCGGCACCGCCGACAAAAACACGCGTCAAGGGTAACGAAATTTATTCTTGGGCAGGTGAAGCCCTTATTTTCCATATTTGCATGGAAGCTCCTCTCCACCGACGGGTGGGGAAAGGGTGCTCTCTGACGGATTGATGTTCACATCCCTGCTATTAACTGTATTAGTATTCAGAAGCGTGAGTACGGATTTAAGCATGTTGTGTGAAGCCCATCCGAACGTGTAAGCCGGATTGGTGATGTTCTGGGGTTCCCGGAGAAGACTCCGAGGAAGTTATGTATTATTTATTTAGCGGGAAGTAGCGGGCTTAAGCCCAAGTTTGGGCCGGCCCTAGAAGGCCTATTTTGTTTATGTTGTCGGCCTACTTGCCGAAGTATGGAATTTATATTCCTGTAATTTAAAATGCCCGAGACGCCTTTCGCCGGTCCTAGAAGGCCTATATTATGTTGTTGGCGGCCCAATCGGGGCTGCATAAAGTAGAACTGTTTGGTGAGATTATATCATTTGTAGGGCAGATGAGGAACATTTTACATAGACCTGAGGAGGCACCTCTAGTCAAGAGAGAGTTGGTCTTGAGGTTCTCCTTAGATGTTTCGGTCGGCTAAGAGAGCCCTCCGAAGGTGCCTTAGCTCAGCCTTTGGCTTGGGAGGGGAAGAGTTTGCTAGTCTTCCGGGTATACAGCGAGACCTCCACGCTGAGACCTTAGGTCTGTCCTTTAAGTTCCTAGTCTTGTGCCTAGATTGTTCACTTGAGTGTAGTAGGTGCGCGGTCACCCCTTCCCTAAGGGCCGAACTCCACAGAGACCAATTTTCGGTTTCAACACAGGTTAGCTGATTGAAGAACATAAGAACTATCTAATCCTCAGTCTTCTTCAGCAAGTTCAGAAATAAGTTTCTGAGGTTCTTCAACACAGACAACTTATTTCTAAAGATATATTTTCTGTTTTTTTTGAAGAAAGGTAGGGCTGTTAACTCAGCTCAGGAGGCAGATACAGATAAATTTCTATGGTGTCAAATCAACAACACCAACCAACTCTCTTTTTGTAGGATCCTTTTGGTTCTGAGTTGTAAGCCTGGTTTAGAAAGGCTGAGGTAAGGCTGTTTAGCCTGAGTTTATAGGATCCCTGTATGGATCTGAGTGTATGGTTGTTTAGCCTTAGTTTGTAGGATCCTTGTGTGGATCTGAGTGTAGGGCTTGTGTACCTGAGGTAGGATCTTAACAGATCTGAAGTAGGATAGTGTGACTCTCTGAGTTGTAGGGCTAACCCCCATTGCTTGAGCTATAGGACTTGTGCTCAAGTCTGAGGTAGGTGGTCTTTTGGCCACTAAGTTGTAGGAACAAGATTGGTCTAAGGTAGGGCTTTGTACTTAAACTATAGGTCTTGGAGGAGACTGAGAGATCCTGAGGGATCTATGTTGTAAGCTCTAAGGAGCAGAGTTTGGAGAAGAGGCCTTATCTAACAAGCTGTTAGAAAGGTGAGGGAAAGTGACGTACCTATAATCTGGGGAACCACTATAAACTTTGTGTGTGCTTTGTGTGATTATCTTGGAAGCACTTTATAACTCACCCACAACACACTAAGTAGAGGGAAAACTTAAAATACTAATTATAAAAACCTATTCACCCCCCCCCCCCCTCTAGGTGATTAGCTACCTTGGAATTAAAGACTTTCAAGTGGTATCAGAGGGAGGTTGCTCAAGAAGGACCTAACAGTCAGAGCAGATCTCCAAGGGTAGCTGAAACAAGTATACTTATGGGTTCAGAAGAGAACCATAAGGAGCTAGGTTCCATGAAACTCCCCATCTACAGGAAGGAGAGTTTTGGAATCTAGAAAGAGATGCTCAGGCTATTTATGGAAGACTCTGACCCAAGGATCTTTGTGACTATCAAAGAGGGACCTTTCATCCCTATGAAGTTCTCAGTTCTGGATGTAATAGTCTAGACACCAAAGAAATACTCAGAGATGACCAAGGATGAGGTCATACTGGCTACATTGGATAAGAGGGCACATAATATTATTGTTAGTGCCATAGATGATTCAACCTTTCAGAATCTAGTTCACTTCCAGACCTCCAAGGAGATGTGGGACACTTTGGTGGTCTACATGGAGGGAACTGAAGTGGTCAAAGATTACAGGAAGTCCATGCTCAACCAAGAGTATGAGGCTTTCAGGTTGTCCCAAAAAGAGAACATAGTAACTTACTATGAAAGATTTTTCAGGACAGTTAATGAGATGAGGACCTATGGGAGGGTCTTCAGTCATTATGAGCTTAATGACAAGTTCTTTAGGTCTCTCACCAGAGAATGGGACACCAAGATATGTGACATCAGAGAGGTGGCCAAGCTAGCTGATACTCCTCCCCATACTCTATTTGGAAATCTGCTCTCTTATGAGATGTAGCTAGCTGCCAGGAAAGAGGAGTCCATCAACAAATCTCAAGATAAGGAAAAGTCTTTGGCCTTCAGAGCAGAGAGCACCAAGAAGGGCAAGGAGAGGATTCCCTCTCCTCCAAGAAGGCCTGCTGACTCAGATAGCACTGGGCCAAGTTCATCTGATAGCAGCTTGTCAGATGAAGATTTACTGCCTTCTCCAGGCAGCTTCAGAAACTGATGAGGAGGAAGTAGTGGAGGAGCAGACCTTCCTCCTCCTCTCATCATAAGGAGGACTACTACAAGGCATAGAAGAAGCACTCCAAGGGAAGCAGGTATGACTCCAATCCTAGTAAACATGTTTCCTCTAAAGTTATTTGCTACTGTTGTAGCAAACCTGGGCATGTTATTACTGACTGCCCAGTGAAGAGAAAAGAGGCTGGTGAGAAAAAGGCTCACCAGTACAAGGGAAAGAAGGATAGGTCCTTCATTACAAAGAAGGAAAAGTGTTGGATAGACTCATCTTCATCAGATTCTAAAGAAGAAGAAGCCTATATTAGGCTAGTTGCTGCTGCTGAAGAAGGAGCTGAAGTTGAAGCTGAAGACTATCCTATTGCTAGGATAGGGATCAGGGCCCCTCTATCACATTCAGACAGTGATTCAGAGGTGTATGATGAAGATGAAGAAGATGACATCAGCTGCTATGGGCTGATGATAGGGTCTGATGATGAATCCATCCAGGGACAGCCTGGTCTAGTCAAGTTACATTCCTTATCCAGCTCATCTTCTGACTCAGATTATGAGACTAGTCCAGACTTTAATGCTTCTTCATCCAGTTGTGAAGAGTTCTCAGTTTCTGAGGAAGATGTCAATCAGTTGATTGACATGTATGGTGAACATTTGGATGCCTTTAAGAAGTGCAAGAAGTTGACTAAAAAGCAAGCTGTGGAGATAGCCTCTCTTTAGCTAGCTGCTGCCCAGTATACTGAGATAGCATCTTTGCTGGATTAGAAGGACGGGAATTTAGCCAACTTAAGGCTTGAATCTCATCCAGATAGGCTCCATAAAGTTCAAGAATAATCTCATAAGGGACCTTGAAGGGAAGCTCCAGATGGAGAAGAGAATTGTGGCCAGTTTCTCTAAGCCCAATATAGAGTTGCCCTTGATTGACTCCTCCTCTCAGAAGGGTAAGAAGGGGTTGGGATTTAAGGGAAACACTAGAGTTGCCCCTTCCAAAGGGAAGGGAAAAGCTCCAGCTCAGCCCCTGGCTTCCAAGCCTCCCATTCCTTTTAGGAAAGTTCAATTACCTTCAAATAGGTATGACCAAGAGAGCATCTATGGTCACTGGATGAATGGTAGATCCACTAGTGTGAACAAAGAGGTTCACAGCTATGGTGGAGGGTACAGTAAGGGAGTGAGTGCCTTTAAAGCTCCCCATGAGGAAATCCAAATGGCCCATCATAGGCCATTTGTGTTTGGTGCACCATCCCCTTCACTCAAGAAATAGGCAATGGCTAACTCTCAAGGCCATCCAACAAAGACCCAGACCAAGGGCATGTCTATCAACAAGCTAGATCTAACTATCACTGATGCTATAAACAACATGTCATATGCAAAGAAGACTACTGTAAATAATATTCAGAGCAAGCCAAGAAAACTTGTTGAAAAGACTTACCTTCAGGCAGATCCTTGTTGAAAGGAATTTGAAGAAGGCTGTTGCACCTCTTCCTTCTGTTCAGTCAGCAGTTGAGCCAACTGTTTGACCTGCTCAGAAGAGAAGGTATAATATACATGAGTGGTGGTGTTGTGGCAAGGTGGGGCATTTTACCTTAGATTGTTGGCATAATCCTACTATACTGAGAGTTAGTGTTAAGCCACAAATTAGAAAAGCTATTAGTAGACAAGTCCATTTTCAGATTAACATGCACCTAGGACCCAATAGATATTGGGGTCCTAAGGTAAAATAAATTATGTGATGCAGGTTAGTCCAAGTGTCTGTACCCCTATATAGTACTTGGACAGTGGTTGTTCTAGGCACATGACTGGGACAAGGAGCAACTTAAAGGAGTACACTCTAGTAAAAGATGAACTCAAGGTTATCTTTGGTTATTCAGATAGAGGAGTGACAAGAGGCTATGGTAAGATTACCAATGGCATAGTCACCATCTCAAAAGTGGCTTATATTGAAGGGTTGCAACACAACCTTATAAGCATAAGCCAACTCTCTAATCTTGGCTATGTCATTGTCTTCCACAAGGATGAGTGTCAGATTAAGAGGTCAAGTGACCAAGAGGTCCTCTTGACAGGCACTAGGAGTTGAAATATTTATTGCTTAAATTTCCTTTATCTAGATACAGACTCTCCTATTTGTCTAGTGGCAAATGAGAAAGTTTCTTATTATGTGCAATGGCACAAGAGGCTAGCTCATTTGAATTACAAGACTATTAGTAAGCTCTTTAGTGAAGAGCTATTTAGGAATGGTCCCAAGATGAAATGCACCAAGGAAAGCATTTGTTCAGCATGCCAACAGGGCAAGCAGACCAAAGCTTCCTTCAAGGGCATTGGGACCAAAGACTCTATGAGGTGCTTATACCTTTTTCATATGGACTTGTTTGGTTCTATGCCAATTCATAGTCTAGGTAGGAAAGTCTACACCCTTGTGGTGGTTGATGACTATTCCAGGTTTAATAGGGTGTTCTTCCTTAGGAAAAGAATGAAACCCTTGATATCTTCATGAAGTTTGTCAAGCAAATTCAGAATGAGTTTGATAGTACTATGGTCAAAATAAGAAGTGACCATGGGACTGAATTCTAGTCTGATAGCATGACAAAATTCTGTAAAGAGCTAGGGATTCATCAAGAATTTTCTTCTCCAAGAACACCCCAGCAAAATGGGATTGTTGAGAGGAAAAATAGAACTCTCATAGAGGCTGGAAGGACCTTGTTGTGTGACACATCTCTCCCAGAATATTTCTGGGCTGAGGTAGTGAACATTACATGTCATGTCCTTAACATAGCCTCTATCACCAAGAGCCATAAGAAGACTCCCTATGAGATCTTGAAGGGCAGAAAACCAAACCTGGGCTATCTCAGGATCTTTGGTAATAAGTGTTATGTGCTTCATAATGGTAAGTCTTATGTGACTAAGTTTGTTGTCAAGTCCTTTGATGAGATTTGTGTTGGGTACAACAATCATAGTAAATCCTATAGGATCTACAACTTGAAAAGCCAAGTTGTAAGAAGAGTCTGTACATGTAGTCTTTGATGAGTCTATCATGATTAATAATGAGATGTTAAGTTCCTCTTCTAGTACTGCAGGTATAGAGTTGATGATGGACAAGCTAACCATCAAAGAAGCTGCTCTAGAAATCCAAGATGGAGTGGATATTCCAGATGAAGTGTAAGGCACACTTGAAGTGGATGAAGATCAATAAGAAGCTGCTGTTGAAGCAGATGCTAAAAGAAGATTCCCTCCAGCTGCCATGCATCTAAGAGATCATCAAAGACACCAGATTATTGGTGATGCACACCAAGGAGTGGTGACAAGAAGCAAAAGCCTAAATACAACAATATATGTAAGTTTTTTGTCACAGGTTGAGCCCAAGAGATTTGAAGAGGCCAACATAGATCCATTTTGGATTATAGCAATGTAAGAGGAACTGAACCAGTTTAAAAGGTGCAAGGTCTAGAAGTTGGTTCCCATATCATAAGGACATAATATCATTGGAGTCAAGTGAATTTATAGGAATAAACTTGATGAAAATGGCCTTATAATGAAGAACAAGGCAAGGCTAGTAGCTAAGGGGTACAGACAAGAAGAAGGTATTGATTTTGATCAAACCTTTGCCCCTGTAGCAAGATTGGAAGCCATCATACTCTTCCTTGCATGTGTTGCATTCAAAGGATTTAAAGTCTACCATATGGATGTTAAGTCAGCCTTCCTGAATGGTGACTTAAAGGAAGAAGTCTATGTTGAGCAACCTCCAGGTTATGTTGATTCTAACTCACTTGAATTTGTTTATAGACTTAAGAAAGCTCTATATGGGTTGAAGCAAGCCCCTAGATCATGATATGAGATATTGTCTAGCTTCCTCATTGAGAATAAATTCTCAAGGGGGAAGATAGACAAGACCCAATTCCTAAGGAAATCTAAGGGTAAGATCATCCTAGTCTAGATATATGTAGATAACATTATATTTAGATCTACCGTTGACAACCTTTGCATGAAGTTTGCCAAACTTATGCAAGGGAAGTTTGAGATGAGCAGTATGTGTGAACTAAAGTTCTTCTTAGGACTCCAAGTAAGACAAACTGATGATGGCTTGTCTATATCCCAGTCTAAGTTTACCAGGGAGTTGATCAAAAAATTTTGTATGGAGAATGCCTCCACCATAAAAACTCCCATGGGGTCAAGTATGACTATAAGCAAAGATAATGCAGGGAAACCTGTTGATGAAACTTTGTATAGATGAATAATTGGCTCCCTTTTATATCTTACTACAAGTAGGCTAGAAATCATGTATGTTACATGTGTTTGTGATAGGTATCAGGCTATCCCTAAAGAATCTCACTGCTTTGCTACTAAGAGGATTTTTAGGCATCTTAAGGGCACACAAGATCTTGTCCTATGGTACCCTAGAAATAGGGATTTTGAACTAATAGGCTATTCAGATGTAGATTATGCAGGCTACAAAGAGGATAGAAGAGCACTTCAGGCACCTGTCAGTTTTTGGGAGGAAGACTAGTGTCTTAGAGCAGCAAGAAGCGGACTAGTGTTGCAATCTCAACACCTGAGTCAGAATACATCTCAGAAGGTAGCTGATGTGCACAGTTATTGTGGATCCAGACTCAGCTCTAGGACTATAACCTCTAGATAAGTAGAACTCCTTTATATTGTGATTCTACTAGTGTAATCTCAATTACTAGGAATCCTATCTCTCATAGTAGGACTATGCACATTGATATTAGTTTTCATTTCATTATGGAGCATGTGGAGTGTGAAGACATCAGCCTTAATTTTGTCCCAATAGATAAGAAAGTGGCGGACATCTTCACTAAGCCACTAGATGAAGCAAAGTTCAACACCTTCAAGTTTGAGACGGGTATGTTGAACTTGGTATAGCTTCAGGTGCTCCATGTATTGTTATTGTTGCAGGTTGTACTACTTCTTGCAGGTGGAAAAGACCTTCAGTGGTTTGAAGATTTTTCAAGTGGTATACCTTTATTGGTATCAAGTTTCTCAAGTGCCATCTATAATAGAATAGACTAGAGTGTCTACCAGGAAGGATGATATAAGATGCTTCTGTTGAGGGGGAGCAAGTTAAGATGCTCCTATTGAGGGGGAGCAAGTCCAGCAGCTGCTACAGTGGATCAAAGATCATCACTGCTACTGCTAAGAAGTCACTGCAACTGTTGAAAGGACAATATTGCTATAGGAGGAGGAATAGACAACATCTCCCTGACTATAGCTGCTTCTGCAAAAGTCATAAAAAGGGGGAGGAGTGGCTAAAGCTCATGTGGATCAATGTTAGTAGCTAGCTCAAGTGTTGCAGTGATGTGTGTTGAGTCAGTGCTTATTATGAGGTAAGTGCTTCTTGTGGTGCTCCATTTAAGTATTATGTGGTATAAGGTGAGTGCATATTATTTGAGCAATTATTCAAGTGGTATGAGAATTCATTGACTTGACATGTTGAGTTGATGAAGTTAAATGGAGTACATTAAATTAATATGCTTTTTATGTCAATGCTTCTTACTATTGCTGGGTGTTCTGCCTTCTTCAAATAGGGGGAGATTGTTGGGAATATCACCCTCATTGTTCCCTAGACTTGATTTGAATAGGCATCACCATCAACACTAAGAGCATAGTTGTATTTGATGTTGGTTAAGCTCATCATGTGCAGTATGTTCCATGGAACAAGGTTAGACAGGTTATCTAAGTAGTTGTGACAGGCGGTCACAAGGTGGAGAAGTGGAGAGATAGAAATCTGTCTAAGTCCACTGGCATTGAGTGAATCCAGTTCACTCAATGCCAAAAGTCGAAGAAGGATGATAGAAAGGATGAAAAATTGCCTAAGCCCACAGGCGTTGAGTGATGCCAGTTCACTCAATGCTAGATGCCAAAAAGCGCTGAGTAAGGTGTGGACAGTCAAAGCTAGTAGTCTTCAAAGCAATTCTGCGGCTAAGTCCACACGCGTTGAGTGAAGGCAGTTCACTCAATGCCATATATCAAAAGGCATCGAGTATAGCTGAGTCTATCAAAACCTTGGCATTGGCAAGCTGAAAAAGAGGCTAAGTCTAAAGGCGTTGAGTGAAGCCAGTTCACTCAATGCCAGACAGCAAAAGCGCTGAGTAAAGACAGGACAGTCAAAGCCCAGCAGGTTGTAGATATAATATTGCGGCTAAGTCCACAGGCATTGAGTGAAGGTAGTTCACTCAACGCAAGACAACAAAAGCGTTGAGTCATGTTGCTGCAGTCAAAGCCTAAGAAGAAATAAGACAGAAAGCAGCTAAGTACAAAAGCGTTGAGTGATGAAGCTTCACTCAACGCTCTCAATGCCTAGCAGATAAAGATAGTTGCAGCTAATTCCAGGGGCTTTGAGGGAAGCCAGTTCACTCAACGAACTCAACACCTGACAGTGCAGAATAATTTGACTAAATCCAGAGGCATTGAGTGAAGCCAGTTCACTCAATGCACTCAATGCCTGATGATGCAGAGAATTTGACTAAGTCCAAAATCGTTGAGTGAAGGCCATTCACTCAACGCACTCAACTCTTGGAGTTGAATCTGAAGATTTGGCTAAGTCCACAATTGATGACGTCAGCCAAAGTTAACAAAGTCAACAACGTTCAATTAGTTACGGGAAAGCTATAGAACACGAAAAATATTATCGGAGGTCTACTGTACGTCTTCTTCTGTTAAAGCAAGGTGCAGCTGTCAATCACAGGTGATCCCCACTGCTTCTTGGAGCCGTTAATCGGTGGAAGATAAAAGGGACAAGATGGAAGGAAAGAACTTTAACTATTAGGGTTTTCTTATTTCGAAAAGTTGCGGCTAAACTTTAATGATCAAAGGTAATTTTATTATAATTTGTGGATGACAAAATCTTGTAGCCCCTTTGTTAATTATCATTTTGATCAAAAAACTTATAATTTGGTTTATGATAGAAATAATTTCTAGAAAATTCTGAAACTCATAACTTGTTGTTATTTAGTCAATAAGAGGCTGTGAAAATTTTTGGTGTGATCATTGTATGCCAGAAACTTATGCTTCATGTTCAAGTCTTTGGATTCATGATTTAGGGAAAATTAGGAAAAAAATACCAAATTCATGATTTAAAGGCTGAATTAATTAGGAAAAAAATACCAAATTCTTGATTTGAGCTCAACATGTCATAGTAAACCCCTAGTAATAATCCTAAGGTTATTGACAAAGTAAATGGAGTTTTCACCTTCACACACTTAAGCTAGTCAGTTAGTCTGCATACAGTGAATAGAAGTGGTCAAGTTAGAAAAGTAGGCCTCACATGGGGACAATATCGTGGGTGCACCTAATTTGGGTGGAGTCTTGATGAGGTCACCCTTAGGGCTAATGCTAGGTTGTCTGGGTACCAAGGGGAAGGGGTTGTGCTCAGGGTAGACGAAGTATCGTCTTTGCCCTGAAGGTAATAATTGACTTAGGTTTAGTTAAAGAGAAATGGGGAAAAAGGAGTTTGGTAATAAATAGCTACCCATAAAAGTAAGTGCCTTGAGAAAAGGAGCTTTGGGCTTCAGCCCATCGTAGTTCCTAGTGTCCTCGAGAGCCCTTCACCGGGCATGCCCTGGGCAGTCCAAGGTTAACCCTGAGATGTAAGAATAAGCCGATAGAAAGAGAAATTAATAATAATCCACAATCATATACACTCACCTCGTCACCTCGGGAGGATAGTTGGATTAGATTCACGAGCAGTGGGCTCGGTGTTGATAGAATTGATGGCTTAGATTGGTGAGCCGATGGCTAGGGAGCTCTCTATAGCATGTGTGCATGTGCATTAAGTGGTGGGTCCTTGATATCGGACGGTCGTTCACACCGACGTCGGTACGCTGACTCGGCAAGTGTAAGTGTTCACTTAGCCCATAAAATACTATTGGTTTGCCAGCACTAGTATAAGAGGCTCCGTAGCACCTGACTGTGGGTATACCAAGTAGTACGCAGGGTATAGGATGTGTAGTGTGAATACCACCCTAGGAGTGGGGAGGCCCAACACAATGCCTTTATATGCCACTGCAGAAGGTACCTGAGAGTTTAGCTAACTCCAAACGGGAAAACTAAAGGTCTGTGCGCATAAAGTTGGGTGGGTGAGTTGCACTTGTATGAGATATATCATTCAGCATGCATAACATTTCATGTCATACATAACTTGCATAAAACTCTACCCCTAACGTATAAATTATTATGGGATTTTTTATATGTTAGGCCTTGCAAAACGATCCCTTAATTTATAAATTTATGGACATTCTTATAAATTAAGGTTACATTCTCTGTGATGATAGTTAGTTGTTCTACCTTTACTTTATTCTGTCTCTTCTATCATATTGCTACTTTTACTTTCTGTTCTTCCATATACCTGTAATTACAGTGATAGTTACTTTTAACATATGTTAGATAGGGCCACTATCACCTACTCTTGCTTACTCTTTACTTTCAGTACCTCCCTTTTCGTCCTCCCCCGCACCGTGCCTAGGTATCGTAGGGGAGAGGAGGGGGGCAAGACTTAGTTAAGCTAACGACCTGATGGGCAAAACACCAGGGACTCTAGCTGGGAGACAGGATGCAGAACCAGGGGAACCTACACATCCAGGAGGAGGTGAACCTATCTAGTCCAGGTGTGGCAGCAGCACAAGCAGTCATGGGATCCGTGAGTGACTAGTAGCTTTACTTCCGTAAGCATTATGTAGTGAGGACTATATGTACTTGGCAGGAGCTTCTTTATCTTCCCTTCTTAACTTATTATTTCATGTTGATCAGCTTTTGAATTTGTGTGGACTTTCTTATGTTGCAATGTGAATGTGGACTGGATTCATATCTATATATGTTTACTTCTTTTCTTCTGTGATATATTGTTGAGTATATGCCAGCAGAATCGGCGGTTTGTGGCGATGACCTCCTCGGGAGTTGGTGTCACCACAAAGCGGCGGTTTTGAGCATAAGACCCGAAAAAAGGGGTCTTATACCTCTGAGAGGCTTTTATGTACTCGATGTTTTCCATAATATGATACATGCTGACACCATCCACAATTAGAATATCAATATACTCAGGATCTGCATGCTGCGACAATTTTCCCTTCTCTTCCTTTGAAGGATTTCCTTTGATCACCTTGATGTTAGATGAAATCACGATCTCCGTGATAGGATGCCCTACCTTGGTCATCATATCACCTTCTATAGAAGTCACTCCAGTAAACTGGCAGAACTCCGTGATCAACGTAGGAAACCACAACTGTCTAACTTTCTCTTCCCTTACTTTCAACTTTATATTCTCAGAAATAATCCTCCTAACATTAATTTTAATTCCTCGAATGATACTATAAATCAAAGACAGCGTGTCCAGGGATACATGATTTGCATGCTTAGTCAGCATAATGTTCGCGTTGACGAAGAACAACCCAACTTTTGCTACGCATTTGAGACAATTTGCTTTCAACACAAACTTAGCATGGTTAGACCAATCGGGATCGGGGGCTGCACACAGTAGGGTGGACATTGCTTTAGTAGTGACTCTCTCTTAGATAGAGCTAAACACGTCGAGATCTTGGTTCTCCGAATCAAAATAGTCGTTAATCAATCATGCAAAAAATTGATTGTCTTCCCTCTCACAAGTACTTTGCCACCATCCACAAATTTTGCATTTGCATAAAACTCAAATACACATGGAAAATGCTTCAACTCTCGGGTGGCAGGAGTTCCACTTTAAAGTCTAGATTTTATTTACATAGTTCAAACTCCACCCTTCTTCATTATTTTAAAGCCATTTCATAAATCATTGGGATTTTTTTCAGAAATTGGATTCTCATGAACGAATCCTCACTAGAAAACTTTAACCATTTTCTTGCAACTTCTTTCCCTTCCCCTTATTCATATCTTTCTTCTTTAAAGCTATGCCCTAGGTTTAAGAGCAATTGACACTATAAAATACTACTCCTCACAATCGTTAACTAAAAGCGTCAAGGTTTTTATAATATTACCTTTGGATTCATTAGATTTGATGCCAAAGTCAACTAGTGTTCCTTTCGAATGTCGCCCGTATGATCTCGCTGCGATTCACCGCTTGTCTGATCTCACAAGTCGCCCAACGCTCGCCGCTCCAGGCGAAGCTCTCTTCGCCCGCTGGCTATCATTCCCTAGTGTGGTTTTGGGGAGAAGACGGGATAGAGTTAATGGGGTTTAAGTAAGGAGATGAACTGGCCACAAGAATTTGGGTTTAAAATTTCACACAATTGACCCGGCTAACACACTGAAGTACCCCGGTTCAGTTGAACCAGCTACAACACTAAAACTCCCACACAAAAACAAAAAAAATTGTTGCAACTATTGGAGCCTATGGTTCACATCTCTTTAGTTTGGCAATATCAAATCATGTGTTGTATTTGATCATATGAATGTTGGGTATAGTGTGCAAGTTTATAGGTACAAAAGAATGGGAAAATCAAGTTCTGGCACCTACAACCGAGCGCTAGTGCTACCGCCCGTGCTAGCTTCGATTTAATTCTGTACAAGCACTCTGTGGACTACAGCATGGTGTTATCCTTACTACGCAGTGCTAGCTCTCTCAACGAGCGTCGAGTCATCATGTTATCGCTAAGCGATAACTCCATACCGCGCTGCGATATCACAAAAAAAGCGGAAAAAATATTTTATTCAGATATTTTTCCAAATCTACTAGATAGGTGTCACATCCACACACATCGACCAACCGCCGGGCGCTATCTCTACCGCCAGCGATAGCTTATTTTTTCAAGACGTATAAAAGCGCGTGTCTTCTTTCCTGGATACACAACTGAGGAGAATATTTTATTCCAGGGTTCGGCCGCCATCTGAAGAAGGACGAACTCTCATCTCCATTGAAGAAAAAACGTTGTTTCCTCCTCCCGCTCGTGATAGAAGAAATCCGGCAAATGAAATCTTCAATGACTATTTGAGGTGGATCGACTGCAACAAGAATGATATTCAAGAGCATCGATCATAGAACGTTCCTCGAAGGAGTTCTATGTTTGAGGGAGAAACAATTTCTTAACTCTTTGTATTTTTACTCTTTAGTCTTTTTATAGTCTAGTTGTTTATGTGAGGGAAATCGATCGAAGGGTCGTCGAAATTCGGGAAGGGTTTCGTGAGAAATAATCCCGGTGAGGGAAATGTAGATCGGGAGATCTAGTGTGAGAAAAATCGACCGGAGGGTCGTCGAAATCCGGGAAGGGTTTTGTGAGAAATCTTCTCGGTGAGGGATGTCTAGATCAGGGGATCTAGTGGGGCACTAAGACACTTTCGGGGAGAAAGGTGAAGAGCCGGCTCGAAGACCTTTCCGGGGGGAGTAGAGAGCCAACTGGTCTGGGTATTGGGTCGGTATAGAAAACAAAAAGATAAATTTATATTTCAATGCCTCTGATCTCCGACGTCATGGAGATCTAGTTGTTCTAAATTGTAAACCTCTTTCGTTATTCATTAATAAAATTATTTTTTGTTTATTATTCTCTCTATATCTTGGTTGTGTGTTGATAGATCTCTGAAGGTCATGTGTGCCTTTCAAAGGCGAAGTTTTACGATGAAAACGTGTTATATGACCTACCGTCGCACGCTAGCAAGCTAGTGCCCTTCGATAGCATCTAGAACAAGTTTCCCTTAGTAAAACTCATTTTAATATTTAATTAATATGAAAACATTATTCACCCCCTCTAAGGTTGGCCACCCAATCTAACAAGTGGTATCAGAGCAAGGTTGCTTCAAAAAGGATTAAAATCCTAAAGTAAGATGGCCAATGTAAATCACGCTTTCCCTGAGGGACAAGGTGTGAGTATACCTCCATTATTTATGGGGAGTGACTACATCCACTGGAGAATGCACATGAAAATTTTATTGATGAAATATAAGATGGACGTAATGGCTATGATCCAAACGAAAAAACACTACACCCACTATCACTGTAGGTAATCAAGTGTTGGAAAAACCACATGACAAATTGGATGATTCTGATAAACTGAAATGTACTAACAATACGAAAGATATGAACTCTCTTTTCTATGTGTTAGACAAAACTGAATTTAATAGAATCTGCAACTGTGAAACTGCTTATGATATATGGAGACTACTTGAGCTAACACATGAATGTACCTCGTAGGTGAAGGAATCGAAGTTGTTTCAACTGGAATCTGAATATGAACATTTCCGGATGGAGTTCGACGATGAGATAGAAAGCATGTACAATCTCTTCACGAAGATGCCAACGCCTCTAGATCTCTCGGAAAGAACTTTTCAAATGGAGACTTGGTGAGGAAGATCCTGCGATCTTTGCCTCCATAATTCAACCCAAAAATGACTGTTATTACTGAATCAAATAAGATCAGTACCCTGGAGATAAAGAGCGTCATTGGGAACCTGAAAACCCACGAGCTTTAACTGAAAATACAAGTCAAGGAGTATCCTAGGGAACTGAAGAAGAATGCACTAACACTAAAAGCTACAATGGAAAAGAAGGTTGTTGAAGAGTCAGATGATGAAGACGAAGAGAGCCTCTATGTTCGATAGTTTAGAAGATTCATGAAAAATCCTAAGAGGCAAGGGAAATTCAGAAAATTTCCTAAGGAAGGTGCAGAAGAGAAGAGGAGATGGACCAAACTATCAAAGGGGTCGGAGAGTGATGAAGAAAAGTTTGTACCTGAGTGCTACCACAGTCACAAATCTGAGCATATAAAGAGAGTATCCAAAGCTCCAAAAGGAAGAAAAAGGGAGACAAAGTCGGGACAAGGAAAAGAAGAAAATGCTGAAGGTGTCAACGTGGGACGATGTTGGGTCTGACGAGCTAAGCACATTCGGCTAAAGTTGTGAAGACAAGGCAAACTTGTGCTTCATGGGGAAACGTCATAGTGAATCTGACAGTTAATCCAGTGTCCAGAGCGACACTGAGGTAAACCCTCCTTCCTATGATGAACTATATGAAATTTATGAGCAATTGTGTGATAAGCTTGATGATGTGCTTCTTGAGAAAAAGTTTTTTTTTAATCTGAAAACATAAAAATGAAAAAGGAATTGGAAAAATTAACTAAAGAAATGATCAAATATGGTAAAAAGAAGATCGATTGGCAAGAGTGCTCTCACTCGGTGGCGACGATCAATGAGCTGAAAGAAATCCTCTCCAAGACTTACTTGAAAATGAAAAATCTCACCAATGAAAAAAGGTCTTGGAGAAAAAGCTTCAATTGTCTCTTGCACAAGTAGAAGAGGGAAAAAAGAGTTCGCAAATTGGTGCGTGATGCTCGTCAAGGAAAATACCACCTTGAAAGCACGAATTAGTGACCTGAACCTTGCTAACCAAAAATTTGGAGTAGGCAAAAAAATCTCTTAATATGTTGTTAGGGTTTCAATATCAGGGATCTGGTAAATTTGGTTTGGGATATAAACACTGTGAGCTACCATCCAGCGGTATCTCTACCACTAGCGATAACTCGTCTTCAGCGAAGCAAGCTAAGAAGTTTATAAATCACAAAGATAATCATAATAAAACTGGAAGCCAACATCCGTCTTCTAGCAGGAACCTAAGTACAATGCAAAAGGCAATATCCACCGCCTATGTGAAGTGTGTCAAATATAATAGGTTTGGTCACACTTCTGGCTCGTTCTTGAAGAGAGGAGTAAATAAAATAGCTCAAGTCTTGATACCAAAGTCGACTACCTACACTATGGGAAGAATAACTTGGGTAACTAGATCTTTACCCTCATCCACTTTATTGGTATGTTGGCAGGCTAAGGATAGGGAGAATGCGTGGTACTTGGACTCTGGGTGTTCCAAGCACATGACGGGTGATAAAGAAAAGTTCCTTAGCCTCGAGATGAAGAAAGGGAGCACCGTGACGTTTGGTGACAACAACAAAGGGCACATTCTTGGTGTCAGCACTATAGGTAACAAAGCATTTTCTATTTCAAATGTATTGCTTGTTGATGGCTTAAAGCACAGTCTCATCTCTGTTTGTCAACTTTGTGATAGAGGCTTAAATGTGTTGTTTAAAACTTCCACGAATACTTGCAATATCTTAGACGGTAAAACAAACATGGTATTGCTTACTGTGCATAGAAATCATAATGTATATACTGTTAGGTTTGATGACATATCCTCTTCTAATTTAAAATGCTTAGTTTTAAAAAATGAGAAATTAGAGCTTTGGCATAGGAAACTCGATCATTCCGGGAGCAAACTAATAGTCAAACTATCGAAATAAAAACTAAATCGTGGACTTCCAAAGTTAAGTGATAGTTTGACTTCATTATGTGCTCTTTGCCAAAAAGGAAAATTTGCAAAATTCTCGTTTAAAAGCAAAAATGATATTCACTCGTCTAGATCGCTAGAACTAATTGACAGGATCTATTTGGTCCTTTGAGCACGTTTAGTTTAGGAGGAAAATGATATACTTTTGTGCTTATTAACGACTACTCACGTTTTTGTTGGACTATTTTTATAGCTAATAAATCTGTTGCATTTCTTGAATTTTCTAATATGAGCGCTAGAATACAAAATGAAATGGAACTAAAAATAAAATGCATTAGGTCTGATCACGGGGGCGAATTTGAGAATGAAAATTTAACCAATTTCTGCAACAACCTAGGAATTCGACATGAATTTTCTGCTCCACAAACTCCACAACAAAACGGTGTAGTAAAAAGGATGAATCAAATGCTTCAAAAATTAGCACGTAAGATGCTTGTCGAGTTTGGTTTGCCTAGATTTTTTTGGGCTGAAGCAGTCAACAAAACATGTTATGTGATGAATCGGATCATGCTTCTCCCTATTCTTAAGCGCACACCTTATGAGCTTTATTATGACAGAAAGCCATTTGTGTCCCACTTTCAAGTATTTGGCTGCCCGTGTTACATTCTTAACACCAAGGATAACTTAGGAAAATTCAATGATAAATCTGACCTAGGCACTTTTTTAGGATACTCCTCCACAAGTCGTGCTTATAGGGTATATAATAATCGAGCCTTGGTTATAGAAGAATCCATTCATGTTCACTTTGATGAGAATACACCAAATACGAAACCTAGATCAAATAAGGAGGACGTCGATGATGATGTGCCATTGGATGTCGAGAGTATGGAGAGGGAGGAAGTGGTAGATGATTCAACTCATGTTGAAGGATATAAGACTCCTAGCACACTAAATTTTTCAAAACAACATCCATGAGAACTAGTAATAGGAGAACCTTCACATGGGGTTAGAACTCGCTGAAAGTATCTAGAGTCTACCTAAATCACCTAGAGGGGGTGAATAGGTGATGTTTGTGTCTTTTTGCAGAATAAAAATATCGAAAAACTCAAGCACACAAACACAGAGATTTATAGTGGTTCCCCGTATTGGGTACGTCCACTGTCCCGTCTCGCCTATCTACCACGAAGGTAAGATTCAGCTACTTCACCTTTCTCAGATTATAATAATCTTACAACTCAGAGCCACGCTCCTACACCTCGATCCACAACCGAATCTACACCTCGATCCACAAACCGGATCTACAAAATCAATCCACAAACTGGATCTACAAAATTGATCCACAAACCAGATCTACAAACTCGATCCACAAACCGGATCTACAAAATCGATTCACAAACCAGATCTACAAACTCGATCCACCAACGGATCTACACTCGGAAGAATAAACTTCCTACAATCTCGGAGACAAAGCTCCTACAAAGGTTAAAACAAATTTTACAAGTACAATAAAAAGTTTACTTCCAGATCTGAAAAATTCAAGGGTCTTTCTTCTCGAAACTTGAAAAACTTGATGAAGAATGTTGAGGAAGAAAACCGAGAAGGCTGATCTGAATACTAGGATCCGACCCTATCAAATAGATGATGAAGAATCTTGAATCTTGGATCTGTCAAATCATTTCTCTTTTCGAATCGCTGGATCAAGAGATTGGTGGCAGAGAAGAATGATGATGGAGATTTGTGGCTTTTCCCGAAATTAAAAAGAGCGATTCTGATTACTGTAATAATTCTTCTTGTGATTAGGGTTAGAGAATCCGATTGAAAAGAATATATATATATAGAGCATCTTCAATGGTCATGAGTCATTAAGGAAGGATCCACTAATGGATCAATCATCATTAACTTAGAATAATTCGAAATCTCGTCTGACAATTTAAAATGAAAATTCTGCAATCGGCATTTCTTGAGAAGAAGTATATTTCTCGAGAAAGCATTTGCTTTCTCGAGAAAAGACTTGGCTTTCTCGAGAAAAGACTTGATGAAGTTTCTGTGAATAAAATTATTGATTTCTCGAGAAGAATATTATTTCTCGAGAAAGTGACTTAGCGCATTTTTAGAACTGGAGGCAGATTTCTCGAGAAATGAATTGCTTTCTCGAGAAATGGTCTAACCTTCTCGAGAAATTCACTTAACGAAAATCCTGTGAACTGAAGATTTGATTTCTCCAGAAAGAATTGATTTCTCGAGAAAAAGACAGCTTCTCAAGAAATGATTTCGACTTCTCGAGAACTGCTTTGCATTTCTCGAGAACTAACTTGGCTTCTCGAGAAATCTTTAGGGCATTTCTCGAGAAAAGGACTTAGAGTATTTTCAGACAATTTCCCGAGAAGTCTTATGGTTTCTCGAGAATAGCTATGCTTTCTCGAGAAATAGACTTAGACTTCTCGAGAAACAGTCTTCAATTTCTCGAGAAATGGACTTAGAAATTTTTTGGAAAAAAAAAATTTCTTCTTTATTGGAAACCAGCAACCCTTCCCTTCTTCTATTTCTTTAGTACTTGAAAATGAAGTGCATCCCAATAGAGAGGTTACACATGAGTCAATGTCATGGATCACACAATGAGGTATTACATTGTATGGTCCTATGTTTAGTGTCTCATTGTAAACTGATATTTGTCTACACTTAACAATATTGACCTACAAGCACTCAACTAAAAGATAGCATCAAATACAGACTTAATTCATCTTAGTTCAAGGATTACTTCACACAAATCTGGGTTATTGTGGATATAATACCTAACACTCGCTCAACCTTGCATGAATCTTTCTCAACCGTATGTTTTATATCTAAAATAGAACCTAAGTGTTGGGTTTATTGATCACAATGTCCTATATTTGAACAAGGCTCACAAGTCAATGGTATACACATGAATGTATTTAATATATGTTCAAGTTCATTGTATGCAGGTTGTACTCTGTTACATTAATTTGACAGGCAGTCAGAGTCACAATGATGATTAGACTCAAGATAGGTTACTAGACAGGTCGAAAATCTAGTAAGTCTAGAAGCATTGAGTGAACTCACTTCACTCAACGTCAGAAGCCTAAAAGTCTTGGCAAAACTACATGCAGTCAAAGCCGCAGTGTTCCTAACAAGAAATCTGTCTAAGGACAGAAGTGTTGAGTGAAGACAGTTCACTCAATGCCTACTCATTAAGAAATCTGTCCAAGTATAGAAGCGTTGAGTGAAAACGGGCCACTCAACGCCTCATCAAGAAATCTTTCTAAGGACATAAGCGTTGAGTGAAGACAGTACACTCAACGCCTACTCAACAATATTTCTGTCTAAGTACAAAAGTGTCGAGTGAAGGCGGGCCACTCAATGTCTCATCAAGAAGTCAGGCTAAGTCAGAAAGCGTTGAGTGTGGAAGCTTCACTCAACGCCTTTATGCAGAGAAATTTCAACCAAGTACAAAAGCATACCAAAACTAGCAAACCGCACACCGACGTCCACTATCCGCATACCGACTTCGTAGACCTCAGGTATTATAACCCCTATCCCCATACCACACCCCCTAAACGCACATCAAAATAACTTTGGTTAAATTTGGGGCGTTGTAGATCATGGATCCAATTCACTAAGGCTCTGTTTGGTTGGGTTGTTGTTGATGAAAAGTTGTTGATGAACTGTTGTTGATAGAAAAAGTGTTGATTTTGAAAAATAGAGTTTTATTAAAAATTGTTTGGGTGAAATGAAGTTTGTAAAACAGAGTTTTGAAAAAATCGTTTGGGAACAAAACGAAGTTTTCAGTGATTTTTTTAAATAAAAAAAACTACAAGCACACAAACACATAAGTTATTGAAATCCTACAGTTCAAAATTTTCGTTTTCACACTACTACAGGAGCTTACTCAAACAATTGTCATCATCTATAGTCGAACTGTAAGCCAACATTACTCAAACAATTGTCATCATCTCTCAAGCAAAAGGTAACCAGCATTAATAAAAGCAAAGATTTTTACTCTACTGCTTTCACTGATCCAACACATTGACAACCCACAAGCAAGAAACCTGAGCAGCAACTATCAGTATTCAATCCTAACTCCTAACTGGAAGCACACATCAACTTACTGTTTATCGTCTTCCCTAAGGCTAGGTTATAATGCCGGAAAATAACGAAAAGATAATGACGGACTGGCCCATCCAGAGAAAAGGCGAGGTTAGGCGCGCCGACTAGAAATTCTTCTCCACCACTTGGAGATGTGTTGCGAGCTCAAGCGATGGTGGGGAAAGCACATAACAAGTGAACGGGCTCGGCGGCAGCACAGCCGGACTTCACGAGTGACGCACCGGTGGTGAATCGGCGGCCGAAAAATCTGCTGGAGCTCTCCGATTTACTGACGGGCACTGCTTTTGCCTTCCGCCAACAGCATGGCTTCCGCCTTCCGCGAAAAGCACAGGAAAAGCAGAATTTTCTTGCGGATGGAGAATAGGAGAAAACATTGGAATTTAGGAAACGGATTTTAGGAAAAAAAGCCAATCCAAACGATACTTATTGCTAAAATCATGGTGCGGTCCAACCGCACCGCAGCCTAACAGTCGAAACCAAACGCTACCTAAATGCCTAATAGTCCTCAGATTCTTGTTGAGGAGACTCATCAAGAAGATCAATTCTTCTACACTTCTATTCTCAGTCCTTTTCTATTTATCTTTTACAGACTGAGAAAAGAGTTTTTAGAATTTCTTTTCAAATGATTCAAATTATGGTTCTGAGAGTCTTCTTGTCAAAAGACAAAGATTGTTTTGCTTCAAGATCACCTTATCAAAAGATCTAGAGATTGTGTCTGAGAGTCTTCTTATCAAAAGATAAAGGCACAGAGATAGTGATTTCCTATCAAGGTGATAGAAGAGTGAATATACCTAGATTTTGAGGAATCACTATAATTTTGTCTTTTATGATTTTCATTTTGTGTATATTTTTTTTTTGTGTTGTGATATAGGTTACTGTATTTAAAATTTTTGATCAAAAATCTATGTGTGTATGCAAATTTTGTGAAAATTATAATTAATATAAGTATAATTTTTAATCTCTATTCACACTCCTTTTAAAAAATACTCGGAGAATTTATTCAATCGTTCATACATTCAATTTACATTCTCAAGATACCTTGCAACGCTCAAAGGGGAAAAAACAAACTGTTGTAGGAAAATATCTTGGTGTGTTACTTGCACTTTTTTCTATGTGCATTACTCATACAGTCGTCTGATCTGTGATCTTACGACAGAGCATGTTTTGATGCAAATAAGATTATACTGAAGTACTATCATATTTATTGATGCATGATCCTATTTCATCCAAACAAATTTTTTTTGCAGGAACACATTATAATCATATATGAGAGGAATGCACGTTTTTTTCGTCTCCCATTTTACCGAGCATTCGAAATAATCGTTACAGTACAAAAAAGAATCGTTGGTAAAGAAACGAATTATTTAACGGAAGCTAGCACGTGCTGCGCATGCAGAGTGGAGGACAACGCAGTACTATACCGCCACTGTCACACTGACACGGCCTGCGCGGTGAGTAAATTTAAGCAACCAATCACATCCCAATATCCAACGCTCACGCTCGTCTGATGTTTTCTCATGAACTGATGGTCCAGATAATATTTACATACATTGAAATTCATCCAAAAAAAAATACAAACTTCTACTCCCACTTCACACAGATGAAACAAATTAATTTCAGTTAAAATCCGCCGTCGCCGCAGCCGCGGCAGGCTTTCTGGTGCGTCCGCGGTGCAGGTGGCGGTCGCAGTACTTCTGGTCGGGGACAACATCACGCGAGCACCGCCATTTCTTCCCGTCGGTCCTTCGGCACCTCCCGGGCTCCGGCTCCAGGTTGTTCCTCATGTAGTCCAACCGCAAACAACCGCTTCCCGAGACTGTCCAGACGCAGAGATTAAAAATGAACATTAATTGATACAGCCAATCTGTCTTCGAAGGATCTAATGATGCCAAAACCAGAAATAAATCATAAACGGAATAATGGATAAGTACACGTCGGGAAGTGGGAACAGTCTCCGCCGCATACGGCGGCTGCGGCGGCGGCGACGCTCTTCCAAATCGGGAGGACGAGGTGAACGGGGACGGGGAGGCCGGCAACCATGTACTTGTAGATGAGTACCTGTTGCTCCAGCTCCTGCATCTGCATAAATGTGAAAGCCGATTTCCCGCCGACGGCGGAAACGGCGGCCGTGCCGAAGCCGAGCGAGAGGCCCAATGCTAGAGGCATAGTCGCTGCCATGGTGATTGGTTGGGAAAAATTGGGGATTCAAAAAAAAATAAGAAGGTGAGAGGAGGAGGAAGAGGGGGCTGAGGAAAACAATGAAGTGAAGAGTCAGAACTAGCTTTGTCATGCGTTTTTCTTATATTTAAGGTATTATTATATAGTCATAATAATCAATGATGCCGCATGTTACAAAAGATTTGAAAGCTTAAAAGAATTTTTTTTTTTTGATAAATGCTAGAATTTTGTAATATATCTAAATTAGATTAAGAACCTGTTGGAGATAGGTAGGGGTGTGCATAAAAATCGGGCCCGGGCCGGTAAAAGCACGGCTAGGCTCGGGCCCGGGCCCAAGCCGGGCTATGGGGCCTAACAAGGCCCCATATATGAGCATTAGCCCGGCCCGGGCCAGGCCGGGAAAAGCCCGGTTTCTAGGCCCGGGCTAAGCCCGGGCCCGACTCCTACGCGCCTTTTAAAACTGCGTCTTTTAGGAGCATTTTTGGGAGAAGTGTTAAACGTGAAAGTTGTAGATCTCGACAGTATCTACAACTTTCATGTTGAACACTTTTTGATTTGAAACCGTTTAGACTCCCCGATTTCGCCCCCGAAAAAAATCACGCGGAACATTTGAAATGTTCGCGTGATTTTTTTCGGGGGCCTAAACTGCTTCAAATCAAAAAGTGTTCAACATGAAAGTTGTAGATATCGTCGAGATCTACAACTTTCATGTTCAACACTTCTTCTGAAAATGCACCTAAAAGACGCAGTTCAAAAAGACGCGTATTTTTTTAAATAATTTTTTTTATATATAACAACAGGGCCCGGGCTAAGCCTGGGCCCGGCCCTGGGGGCCTTAGCAGGCCCCCTCCCGGAGCCAGAAGCCGGGCCCGGCCCAGCCCGACTGCAATCAGAGCCCGGGCCCGGGCCCGGTTGGGGAAAGCGCGAGCCTGGGAGGCCCGGTTTAGGCCCGGTCCCGGGGGGTTGTTTGAACACGACTAGAGATAGGGGTGAACATATTATTAGAAATTCAAAAGTCTCTCGAAAATTGCTAGAATATTGAGAAGAATCAGAATCGATTAAAATTTATTCGACCCAATTTGAGTCGATTTTATTTGATTCGAATATGATTTCGAGTCAATTTTAAGCCAACAATGAATCACTCAAAATATTATTTGAATCAACTCGAATTTATTTAAAATATTATTTATTTATTAATATATTCTTATTTTAAAATTAAAATCAATAAAATTTAAATTTAAATAAAAAGAATCAAGGGTTTAAGTGTTTCATTTTAAATTGATATGTTGCTCAAATTAATTTTTAGCAAACTAGGAATAAAGAAAAAAATTGCACAATTTCGAGTTTGCTCGATTAGATTTCGAGCTAACTCGAAATCGAGTCATTCCGAGTCGAGTCGATTTGAGTCGAAATCAATTTCAATTTCGAGCCGAGCCCAAATCGCTGGAACTCGACTCCCTAAGGATCCCGCGCAGTTGTGCAGACCTCCCCACTCCAGCCATGGTGCATTTGGCGGGGCCCCAGTCGGGCAGCGGGGATCTGCGTCACTGACTAATTTATGTTTATTTTTCACAAAAAATGAATGTATGAAAGCAACCTCGGTCTCCATGGCTCCCGCGTGGTCGCGTGGATGGGTTTCACAAAAATTTTGCAAAGCCAAACAAGACCTTGGAAGGAATTTTTTTTTAAGAGTTTGTCCTCTCTTCACCTAAGGTTTGGGCTTTCATGATCCATATTTAGGCTCTGTTTGGGAGACCTTTTCGGAAAGGAAAAGGAGTGGTGACAAAAGGAAGATGGTAAAATAAGCTTTTAGAAAATGTATATTGCAAAAAAAAATCTGTTTGGGGGAATTCCTTTTATAGAGATGTTTAGAAAGGAGAATTACTTTATAAACTGCTTGTCAAATCTCCGTTACAGTGATTTTTTTTAATCAAAAATACATGCATTTTTCCCGGGCGCGAATTTTTCGCCCGAGTGCGCATTTTCCGCACGTGCGCGCATTTTTCGCCTGAGTGCACATTTTTCGCCCGGGAGCAAATTTTCAGCCCGAACTCGAATTTTTCGCCCGGACGTGATTTTTTCGCCCGGGTGCGAATTTTTCGCCCGGGCGCGGACTTTGGGCCCGGGCGCGGACTTTTCACCCCGGTGTGGTCTTTTCGCCCGGGCGCGGACTTTTCGCCCGGATGCGGACTTTTCGCCCGGGCACGGACTTTTCGCCTGAGTGCGGACTTTTCGCCTGAGTGCGGACTTTTTGCCCGGGCGCAGAATTTTCGCACGGGAGTGAACTTTTCGCCCGGGCGCGAATTCTTCGACCAGCAAAAAGTTCGCGCCCGGGGGAATAATGTGCGCCCGGATGAAAAAATAGCGCTCGGGCGAAAAATTCACGGTCGGGCGAAAAATTCGCGACCAATAAAAAATTCGCGCACAGGCGAAAAATTCGCGCCCGGGCGAAAAATTTGCTTCAGGGCAAAAAATTTGCGCTCAGGTTAAAAATTCGCGTCTGGTCGATAAAATCGCGCCCAGGAGAAAAATTAGCACCCGGTCGAAAAAATGCCAAACGGCGGAAAAAACGCGCCTGGGCGAAAAAAATGCGCTTGGGCAAAAAAAACACCATCGGGCAAAAAAACAGGATCGGGTGTAAAAACTCGCCCGGGAGAAATAATCGAGCCTGGACAAAAAATCACGCCCGGGTTGAAAATCACGCTCGGGCGGAAAATCACGCATGGGCTAATAAAACGTGTGTTGGGTCCATTGTTCCAAATGTCCCTGATTTGTGAGAAGTCAAACAGGTCAATGACACACACATCAACTGTATTTGATGTGCATTTGAGGTCTTGAGTGCAGGTAGTTCATATCACATTGATTGGACATGTGGACACAGTAAGTGGTTGCTGGACATAGCAAAATATCGCTTAAGTCAACAGGCGTTGAGTGGAGCAAGCTCACTCAACGCCAGAGGTAAGAACTCAATAATATCTAGTAGAAATTTGCCTAAGTCCACAAGCGTTGAGTGAGGACAGCTCATTCAATGCCATATAACATTTCGCGTTGAGTCTGTCTCAGCCTAAATGAAAGAGAGCTAAAAATTTGGCTAAGTACAAAAGCGTTGAGTGTAGTCTACTCACTCAATGCCATATAACATATACCGTTGAGACTGTCTCAGTCTAACTGGCAGATAGCCAAAAATTTGGCTAAGTACAAAAGTGTTGCGTGTAGTCTACTCACTCAACGCCATACATCAAAAAGGTTGTGAGTCAGGCTGAGTCAGTCTTAGCCTAGAGAAATTGGCTGAAAATGTGGCTAAGTCCACAAGCGTTGAGTGTTGTCTACTCACTCAATGCCATACAGCTTTTAGCGTTGAGTGTTGCTGTGCCAGTCAACTCCACAGAAATGTTGGGAAAAATTTTGACTGAGTCTACAGGCAGTGAGTGTAGCTTACTCACTCAACGCCAGATAACAAAAAAATTTATTAAGTAGTTTGGCGTTGAGTGGAACTTACTCTCTCAACGCCAAGACGCAAAAATATTTGCTAAGGAAAATAGTGTTGAGTGAGGTAAGCTCACTCAATGCTCTCGACGCTCTCAACGCCTTGTAGCAGAATTTAGCTAAGTCCAAAAGCGTGGACTGCTTGACTTTTGTCGAGCTCAACTTCATCGAACTGAGCTCAGTGTTCGTCGAACAGAGCCAAATTTCTCAGTTTTGCCTGGAGTTCGTCAAACTAAGTTTAGCCTTTCGTCGAACTAACCCCACAATTCGTCGAACTGAACTTAAAGCTTTCGTCGAGCTGAGCTCAACATTCGTCGAATGGAGCCCAGCTTTCGTCGAGCTCAATACCTAGACAGACAGAAATTTATCTAAGTGTTATGGCGTTGAGTGATAACTACTCACTCAACGCCTTTGGTTCTGATAACTGAATTTTGTCTAAGTCTAGAGATGCTGAGTCATGCTGACGTTAGTAAAGTCAAATTATCAACCAAAATTCAAATGGTGCGGAATTGCTGCCAGAGACATTGGCGGTCAACTGTCATCATCTTCTGCACTTTCCAAGGAATATTTCCATCATAAAGTGCTGGGGCCCACACACATAGCAAGGAGCCATTAAATCACGATTAATGGGAAAGGATGCGTTGTATGGCTTAATCTCAGCCATCAATCCTGATGGTGGGACCCACTGCTTGATTGGCCTTCAGTGTATAAAAGGGAGCAATCAGCCAGAGCAATTAAGAACACCAACAACATCAATCATTTCCTCGTCTAGGTTTTCTGAAAATGAGAAGAAGGGCGGCCAAACTTCATCTTCTTCCTCGCCATTTTCGTCGAGCCTGAAGAAGGGGTTTCTGTACAGAAAACCTTGCTGGGAAGGAGATAGCTTGAGCAATTACCATCTGCAACAACAAGATCAAAATTCATTCTGAGGGAGCAGATCTACAAGTTCTGTAGAGGGAAGGTTAACTGTTTGAAGAAAGAATCTACTGCCTACCTATTGTCTTCAATAACAATTGGTTGGATTGATATCTGCTCAGTCCAAGAAGAAGGAGACACGGAAATCTTGTTCTGGTGTCTAATCATATAATTTTTCTTATTCTTTTGTTTTGATTCTTTGTGAATCTGTAGTTGTAAGCCTATATTATAAAGGCTAAGGTCTTTGTGACCTGTGTTTGGCTTTGTGCCAGGTGAAAGTTCTTTGTGACCTGTGGGTTGGCTTAGTGTCTAATTGTTAGGTTTGTATGACCTGTGTGGTCCTGCAGGATCTATGCTGTAAGCTATTAAGTAGCTGAGTTTTTGAGGGAGAGCCGAATCTAACACACAATTAGATAGGCACAGAGGGATAGTAGATGTAAACAAGATTGGGGAACCACTATAAAATTGTCGTGTCGTCTGTGTATGTTCTTGAAAGCTGATAACAAACCTAATCACAGGCACAAAAATCTGATAACAATTTATAAAAGTTAAAATATAGACAAAAACTTATTCACCGCCCTCTCTAGGTGTTTAGTTAACCTTAAAAACAAGACTTTCAAGTAGTATCAGAGGGAGGTTACTCTTTAAAGGCTTACAGTCTGAGTAGACCTCCAAAGTTAGCAAGAAGTCTTGTCTCCATGGGTTCAGGAATGAACAATAGGGAGCTGAGTGCTGTGAGACTTCCAATTTGTAGGAAGGAAGATTTTGGCATTTGGAAAGCAAGGGTGAGGCAGTTCATGGAAGCTGCTGACCCTAGAATGTATATTACAGTTGAAGAAGGACTATTCATCCAAATGAAGGCCTCTGCACTAGATGCTAATGTCAAGACCCCCAAGACATATGAAGAAATGACCAAGGATGAGTTGGCTCTGGCCTTAATAGACAAGAGGGCAAAGAACATCATCATGGGTGCTATTGATGACTCTACACTTAAGAATCTGATCCATTGTACAACAACAAAACAAATGTGGGAAACTCTAGTGATCTACATGGAGAGGACAGATGAAGTTAGAGATGATAGGAAGTCTATGTTCAACCAAGAGTATGAGGCTTTCAGCCAATACAAGGGGTACAACATAACCACCTGTTATGAAAAGTTCTTTAGGATTGTGAATGAGCTTAAGACTTATAGAAGAGTGTTCAATCACTATGAACTGAATGACAAGTTCCTTAGATCTCTCTCTAGAGAGTGAGACACAAAATCTGTGCCATCAGAGAAGTGGCAAAGTTGGGTGACACCGCTCCTCACACACTCTTTGGGAAGCTACTGTCATATGAGATACAGCTGGCAATAAGGAAAGAAGAGGAGAACAACAACAAGTCTCATGCAAGAGACAAGACTGTAGCTTTCAAAGCTGAAGGCACCAGCAAAAGCAGAAGAAAGTCTCCCTCTCCACCAAGGAGAGATGCTGAATCTGATTCTGGAAGATCAGAGGGAAGTGCATCAGACTGCCAATGGTCTATTGAATATTTTGCTGCTTTCACTAGGCAATTCCAGAAGTTCTTGAAGAAGAAGCACTGGAGAGGCAGGCCTTCCACCTCCTCTCATCCCAAGGATGACTACTACAAGGGTAGAAGAAAATCCTCTAAGGAGGAAAAGTATGGTTCCAAAACTGGTAAGCAGGTTTCCTCTAACATAACTTGTTATCATTGCAAAAAACCTGGGCATATGATAGCTGACTGGCAAGTCAAAAACAAGGAACACTGTGAGAAAAAAGACCACCAGCAAAAAGGCAAGAAGGAGAAATCCCTCATTGCCAAAAATCAAAGAATCTGGACTGACACCTCCTCATCTGAGTCAGAAGAAGAAGAAGCCTACATTGGGCTGTACTTAATTGAAGAAGGAGTTGTAGAAGCAAACTGCCTCAAAAGGCTGGCAGCTTTAGAAGAAGAAGCTGAGAAGATTCATCCTGCTGCCAGGATTGAAGATAGGGCCCCTCTTTCACAATCTGATAGTGATTCAGAGGTGGATTTTGAAGATGATAGCTGTTGCCTTGGGTTGATGGCTAAGTCAGATGAAGACACCAGCCAGGATCAACCTGGTTCAAGCAAGGTAAATTCTATTACTAGCTCTGCATGTTTAGATTATGAATCAGTTCCAAATTCTCGTGCCTCTGCATCAAGTGATGAAGATGACTCAGAATCTGAGGGAGACATCAATTAATTGATTGATAAATATGGTGAACTTCTGCAGGGTCTAAAGAAGAGCAAGCTCCTGGCCAAACAACAGGCTCAGGAAATTGTCTCCTTAAAGCTTGCTACTTCAGAATCAACAAAATTGCTTGATCTGAAAATGTAGGAAGTTAGCAAACTGAAGAATGTGACAATCATTCAAATGAGCACCATAATATTCAAGAATAACCATATCAGGAATCTTGAAGGAAAGCTAAAAAAGGAGAGGGAACTAGTGGCTAGCTACTCTAAGCCTAGCACAGTATTTCTCTTGATAGACTCATTCTCCTCCCAAAAGGGAAAGAAAAGGTTGGGATTCAAGGGAAGTACAAGAGCTGCCAATCCCATGGGAAAGGGCAAAGCTCAAGTGGAGCCACTAGCCTCTAAGCCTTCTGCAAAATTTGTTAGAGCACAATTTCCTTCTAACAACCATGACCATGAGAGTATTTATGGTCAATGAAATCGTGCTAGACCAACTTGTGTGAACAAAGATGTTCCACAATATGGTGGTAGTCACAGCAAAGGTGCAAGTTCCTATGAGAAAATACAAATGGCCCATCCTGTATCATTTGTGTTTGGTGCCACAACCCCTTCAGTTAAGGGTAGAGCTTCTAACTGTTCTCAAATTCCTCCAGCCCACTCTAAGATTAAGGGCAAGGCTATCAATAGACCTGACCTGTCCATCTCTGAGGCCATCAAGAGTACGCTTCCCTAAAAGAAAGCTACTGCTAGAAGGGCTCAAGATATCCCAAACACTTCTACTGCCAGACCCACCACTAGTCAGACTGTGGCTGGAAAATCATGGAACAAGACTGCTATTACTCCTTTTAGACCCAGAGATGTTGTTAACATTGCCACTAGATCTGATCCAAAAAGAAGGTACAACATTCATGAGTGTTGATGCTATGACAAAGTAGGCCACTTTGCTCTTGATTGCTGGCACAATCAGAGTGTGCAGGGAGCAAATGTCAGCTTGCCTGTCAGAAAAGGTGGAGGCAAGCAGAATTAATTTCAGGCTAACATGAATTAGGACCCAATAAAAATTGGGGTCCTAAGCTTAACTGATGTGTGTTTTGTAGGTTAGTCAAAGTGCTCATACCCTATATGATACTTGGATAGTGGATGTTCCAGGCACATGACTGGAACAAGGAGCATGCTGAAGGACTATGCTCTAGTAAGGAATGGACCAAAGGTTATCTTTGGTGAATCTGAAAAAGGAGTGACTAGATGCTATGATAAGATCTCTAATGGCATAGTCACTATCACTAGAGTAGCCTATGTGGAAGGGTTGCAACACAACCCGATAAGCATTAGCCAACTCTGTGATCTTGACTATGACATAGTATTCCACAAGGATGAGTGCAAAATTAGGAGTTTAAGTGACCAAGAGGTCATCTTAACAGGCACTAGGAGTGGAAGTGTGTACTGTTTAGATTTTCTATGCTCTAGCAAAGACTCACTTGCATGCCTTGTTATAGATGAGAAAGCCTCTTCCTGTGTTTAGTGGCATAAGAGGCTAGCCCATCTGAATTACATGACCATAGGCAAGCTGTTCAGCAATGCGCTGGTTAGGAATTGGCCTAAGTCTATATGCACTAAGGAGGGTATCTGCTCTGCATGCCAAAAGGGCAAACAGACTAAGACCTCCTTCAAGAGCATTGGCACCAAAAACTCAGTGAGGTGCTTATACCTCTTGCATATGGATCTGTTTGTTCCTATGTCAATTCAAAGTCTAGGTAGGAAAGTCTACACCCTTATGGTTGTTGATGACTTTTCCATATTTGCCTAGGTATTCTTTCTAAGGAATAAATCTGAAACCCATGATGTCTTTCAGATATTTGTCAAGCAAATTCAGAATGAATTCAGCAGCACTGTGGTCAAAATCAGAAGTGACCATGACACTGAGTTTCAGTCTGAGTGCATGACAAGGTTCTGTGAAGAGCTAGGGATTCATCAAGAATTTTCTTCACCTAGAACACCTCAGTAAAATGGAATTGCTGAGAGGAAAAATAGGACTCTCATAGAGGCTGGTAGAACCTTACTAAGTGACTCATCCCTCCCAGAATACTTCTGGGCTGAGATAGTTAACACTGCATGCTATGTCCTTAATAGGGCTTCTATCACCAAGATCCACAAAAAGACTCCCTATGAGATCTTGAAGGGTAGAAAACCAAACCTGAGCTCAAGTCCCATGAAGGGATCTTTGTTGGGTACATCACTCATAGTAAGTCATATAAAATCTACAACTTAACTACCCAAGTTGTAGAAGAGTCAATGCATGTTGTATTTGATGAATCCAATATGGTTATTTGTGAGTTGCCAAGCTCCTCCTCTTATAGTATTGCAAGTACAGAGCAGTTGATGGACAAGCTGACCATCAAGGAAACTACCCCCATAGTCCAAGAAAATGATGATGGACTGCCCACTCTAAGAGAAGGAGATAACATACCTGAAGTAAATGAAGACCAACAAGCTGAAAACCCTGAAGATCAACAAATTATAGCTAGATTGCCTCCAGCTATCAGGCATCTAAGGGAACATCCAGTACACCAAATCATTGGTGATACAAATCATGGAGTCCAGACCAGAAGCAAGAGTATGAATACAACTCTCTACTCAAGCTTCCTGTCTTAAGTAGAGCCAAAGAAGTTTGAAGAAGTAATCAAGGAGCAGTTCTGGATTGGTGCAATGCAAGAAGAACTGGACAAATTTAAGAGATATAAGGTCTGGAAGTTGGTCCCCAGACCACAAGGACAAAATGTCATAAGGACTAAGTGGATCTATAGGAACAAGTTGGATCAAGATGACATTATTGTCAAGAATAAGGCTACACTAGTGGCTAAAGGCTACAGGAAAGAAGAGGGCATAAACTTTGACTAGCCCTTTACCCTAGTAGCCAGATTGGAATCCATAAGGATTTTCCTTGCATTTGTTGCCCATCAGGGATTCAGGGCCTACCAGATGAATGTCAAGTCAGCATTCCTGAATGAGGACCTTAAAGAGGAAGTATATATGGATTAGCCAACAGCTTTTGTAGATCCTAACTCTCCTCATTTTGTTTATAAGCGTAGGAAAGCCCTATATGGGCTAAAGCAAGCCCCTAGGGCTTGATATGAAACCATGTCCATTTTCCTAATTGAGAACAAATTCTCAAGGGGGAAGATAGACAAGACCCTATTTCTAAGGGAATCAAAGGGCAAGCTTATCCTAGTCTAGATATATGTTGATGACATTATCTTTGGATCTATTGATGATAACTTTTGTAGAAAGTTTGCTAAACTTATGCAGGGAAAGTTTTAAATGAGCAGCATGGGTGAGCTCAAGTTTTTATTAGGACTCCAAGTAAGACAGACTGATGATGGCTTTTCCATATCCCAGTCCAAGTTCACTAGGGAGCAAATCAAAAAGTATGGCATGGAGAATGCCTTCACCATGAGAACTCCCATGGGATAAAGTGTTGGGTATTGTATCCACAATGTACCTGATTTGAAGAAGCCCCTGGACCAGCTAAGGTGAATTGACATTGTATTTGATCATTTGTCTTCAAGTTGTGCTTGCAGTTATTCCATACTAAGTACACACCAATGTTAGGGTGCAGTGGGTCAATATACACGGGTCTGTGCAACGTAATCCCTCGTTGAGAAGATCAGTGTGTTGGCCTACATGTACTATCTCTATTGGAGTGTACTTACTTTCAAGTACAGGGCTGAGAAAGATCAAGAGCAGACAAGGAGCAAGGATGGTTCAAAGCAACTCGCGGGAAGAAAGACGAAAATCGTCTAAGTAGAAATCGTCGAGAATCACTTCTCGCCGATTCGACGAGAATCACTAGTGATTCTCGCCGAATCGTCGAGAATCACTCGCTGATTCTTGCCGATTGATGCCGGCTGTCTCAACGCCGTCTTGATTTATGCTTAAGGTAGAATCGTCGAGAATATCTAGTTGATTCTCGCCGAATCGTCGAGAATCACTTTGCATTCTCGCCGATTCGTCGTGAATGAATGATGATTCTCGCCGATTCTCTCCGGATGGACAGATCTTCAGCCAGAATTCTGCCAAGTAGAATTCGGTGAGAATCATAAGTGATTCTCGCCGATTCGTCGAGAATCATCAATGATTCTCGACAAATTTGCCTTAGGCGAATTTCTTCTGCTCGCTGGACCGGTACAAATATTCAGGCGCTGTTTTGAACCGGAATTAGGGTTTCTACTAGTGGGGCCCACAACGGTCATAATGTATGACCTACAGTATAAATACTGTTGTATTTCGATCATTACAGATACCAAATACTGAGAACAATAAACGAGCCGCCATCGTGACCTAAAGCATCGCGGATTTCCTTCCACCGCCATCGCCGCTCAGATCACCATCGCCGCTCATGCAGGTTGTCGCCATGGCTGATCGTGGTTTCTTCTCGATCTCCCGGCGACAGAAGCTCAGCCAAGTAACGTGTCTCACGTGTCTACCTAGAGATCCTTTGTCTCTTGATTTGTTGATCGGGAATACCTTCCCTTTCCGAATCGATCGAGACGATCGATCCTAGCAAGACCGTTGGTAGACCTTGCTAGCTTTGCTACGAAGGTTTGATCTCCAAAGCTCAGCCGCCACACTTCGTTGCCGCCGCCGATCCTGACAGCTACGCCGCCACACTTCTTGCCGCTACTGGTTTCGGGGAGATTCTCTCTAAGAGAGCACTTAGGTCGTGGACTCTTCGACTTATTCAAGAACGCAACGTCGAACAAAGAGGGACACCAAGGGCTCCAAAAGTAGTTTGTATTTTATACATTCAAGTTTTTCTTTTGTTGTAAAGGAACGTTGGTTCCTCTGTGTAAGGGTTGGGTGCAACCCGTGGTGGAGGAGTGGTGACTCCTTCATGTGGAAGAGTTACTTCCTTAGTGTGAGGATTGGTTTTCAATCCTGTTGGTGAAGTGACCGAGTCGTCCCTTGTTGGGAGATAGGTCGAAGGGGGAGAGTGGACGTACCTAAATCGGGGAACTACTATAAATTGTCTGTGTCTTTCTGTGCTGTGTTGTTTTGTTTGTTTATGCAGGTATAGCTTAATTCTGCAAAAACGCTGCAAGACACCTATCCCCCCCCATAGGTGAAGGTAGTTGGCACTAGGTGGACTTTCAAGTGGTATCAGAGGGAGGTTACTCAGCAATAAGTTTAACACCTTGAGTAAGTTCCTGCCACTAGTGTCAAGAAGAAGGAAGATATCTACTATGGACGGACTCAAGTACTCAGGCAAGATCCCAGTGTGCACCAGGCTAAACTTTCCTATCTGGAAGGAAAGGATTAGATTTTACATGGAAGCAGTCGACCCTCGACTCTTCATGATTGTGGAGGAGGGACCTTATATTCCCACTAAGGCCTCCACCATTGATCCTACCAAAAAGGTGCCAAAGAAGCTTTCTGAAATGGACAAGGACGAGATGGTGCTGGTCGGACTTGACAAGAAGGCACAGAACATACTAATCAGTGCAGTCGATGACTCTATGATGCAGAACTTCTGCAACTACAGGACTGCCAAGGATATCTGACACAGCTTGATTATCCTGATGGAGGGCACAGATGAAGTGAGGGATGATCGGAGATCCCTCCTGAACCAGAAATATGAGGCTTTCAGGCAGGGGCCCAAGGAAGAGATCAGAGTTACCTTCGAGAACTTCCTCAAGATTGTCAATGCTCTCAAGGGATATGGAAGAGTGTTCACTGATGGTGAACTTAATGATAAATTCCTTAGGTCCCTTACTAAGGAATGGGACACGAAGATCTGCGCCATCCGAGAGTTTGGCAGATTAGCTGAAACTGATCCTCAGATACTCTTTGGGAAGCTCATGTCCTATGAGCTCCAGTTGAACACGAGGATAGCTGAAGAAGAAGCAGAGAAGGACCCAGCCAAGGAAAAGACTGTGGCCCTAAAAGCATTCACTCCAGGAAGGGAAAGGGTGCGGCTTCATCCCGTGCGGGGAAAAAGGATGAGGAGGAAGACTCCGAGCCATGCTCCTCCGGCTCAGAGTTGTCTGAAGAAGACTTATCCCTCATCACCCGAGAATTCAAGAAGTTCCTCAAGATGAGGAATCAAATAAAGTGAGACGGCTCCTCCTCCAGAAATCAGAAGAAGAATTATTCTTCTGACAGGTATGAATCAAAACTGAACAAACATCGTCATACTGACATCATTTGTTTTGGGTGCAATAAGCCAGGGCACGTCGTGGCCGACTGCCATCAAGGCAAGAGAGAGAAGGGGAAGGGAGAAGAGCATAGAACCTCTAGAGATAAAAAGAAGGAGAGGAGCTACATCGCCAAAAAGTCAAATACACTGAGTGAGTCTGATTCCTCAGACTCCAGTGATGATGAGGAAGCCTACTTCGGGCTGGTGGGTCGCTCTGACTCAGAAGGAGAATGCCCCCCATTCACTAGGAAGGTAAAAGCTCGTACCCCCTCTCTGACTCTGACTATGAGTCTCCTGATGATGATCTCGAGGACAACCCATCTGCCCGAGAAGCTGAGCTCCTCGAAAGGTATGAGCTTCTGCTCAACACCTTCGAGGAATGCCGCAAGAGATTGAGGGCTCAGAAAAAGGAAGTCAAATTCCTTAAGGTCGAGGGTGTCTCCCTAAGGGAAGAGATCACTAGCTTGATTTCTCTCCGACAGGAGCACCTGGACCTGATCTCTAAGCACTTAGAGTCTCTAAGTCTCCTTGACCTTAAACAGGAAGAAATCAATAAGTTGGAAGAACAACTTATGGCAGAAAATAAGATTGTCCAAAGCTTCTCTATGCCAAAGACTGTTCTTCCACTAGTTGATACCTTCTCTGCTCAAGCTAAGGGGGCTGGCTTGGGGCATGTGGGTGTGCCTGGTAAATCATCCAGGAGAAACAAAAAGCAGAGGAGAAATAAGGCTGCTAAGAAGGCCTCTACTGCAGAAAAGGGAAAGGCCCCACTCAACCCTGCTGTATTCAGGAAGCCTGGCTTTCCCTGCAATGAACAGGACTTTGAGTCAACCTATGGCCACTTCTTCCGGCCCTCAGTTGAAAAGCCCAAGAGCCGGTATGAGGGGTGGGCCTTTCCCCGCAACTTTGGCGAGAGTGTCTTCAAGGCACCTTATGAGGAAGTTCAAATGGAGGATTATGGCCACTTCTCTAGCGGCCATAATAGGAAGCAGGCACCCAAGGCCAATCCTGTTACACTGAGAAACCAGGAGGTGAAGAAATCATGCAACTGTTGTCATCATGATGCCTCCACCTCCAGGTCCAAGGCCCCGGCTGAACCTTCCGTTCTAAGGGTGAAGCAGGTGCCTAGGAGAAAGTATAACAAATTTGACTGATGGTGCTGTGGCAAAGTTGGTCACTTTGCTGTGGATTGCTGGTTTAATCCGAGGAATAACGAGACTCCTCATGTTGGCAATGCGAGGCAGACCACTCGTAGGGCTAACCATCCGAGGGGGAGTATGCTAACGATGAATCTAGGACCCAAGTTCGATTGGGTTCCTAAGGGAAATTAATTCTGTTTTGCAGGAATGTCCAAAGGCCACCAAAACTCCTATATGGTACTTGGACAGTGGATGCTCCCGGCATATGATCTGGACAAGAATCCTGCTGCGTGATTACTCTCCAGTCGAGAATGGACCCAAAGTCATCTTTGGGGGATCAGATCGAGGAGTCACCAGGGGTTATGGTATGATTTACAACGGTATAATTTCTATCACCGACGTGGCTTACGTTGAAGGGTTAAATCATAACCTGATCAGTGTAAGTCAGTTATGTGATAAAGGTTATGACGTTAAGTTCTTCAAGGATAAATGCCTGATAATATCGTGTGCCTCTTCGGAGACAGTATTAACAGGCATTAGGAGCAGAAATATCTTCTGCTTAGATTTTCTTAGTTTAGATTCATCTACCCCCGTATGCCTAGTAGCAACAGGCAGTGCATCTCTTTGTGAACAATGACACAAGAGATTGGAAAATATTAATTTCAAGACAATTAGTATGCTGTTTTCTAAAAACTTAGTAAGGGATGCTCCCATCATTAAGTGCATCAAAGATAGCCCCTGTCCTGCATGCTAGAAGGGCAAACAGACTCGGGCTACCTTTAAGGGCATCGTTGACAAAGACTCCTCTAGATGTCTTTATCTTCTGCATATGGACTTGTTTGGTCCAATGCAAGTTCATAGCTTGGGAGGCAAGTCTTATACGCTAGTGATTGTTGATGATCACTCTCGGTTTACTTGGGTGTTCTTCTTAAAACGCAAGTCTGATACGTTTGACATCTTCACCAGTTTTGTCAGGCAGATTCAGAACGAACTTAACTGCTCGGTGGTCAAAATCAGAAGTGACCATGGAACAGAGTTTGAGTCTGGTGTTATGATAGAGTTCTGTGAAGAACTTGGTATCTTTCATGAGTTTTCCTCCCCGCGCACTCCTCAGCAGAATGGAGTTGCAGAGAGGAGAAATAGAACGCTCATTGAAGCCTGCACGACAATGTTGAATGACGCTTCTCTCCCAGAACATTTCTGGGCAGAGGCTGTCAATACGGCTTATCATGTACAAAACTGGGCCTTGATCAACAAGAGTCATCATAAGACGCCTTATGAGCTACTGAAAGGCAGGAAGCCAACCATGTCCTATTTTAGGATCTTTGGCCGCAGATGCTATGTACTAAATAACGGGAAGTACCCGTGTACTAAGTTTGGTGAAAAATGCTTCGAAGGCATATTTATGGGCTATAGTAGCCATAGCCGAGCATATAGGGTTTTCAATAAGAAAACCCTAGTGGTAGAGGAATCCATAAATGTGGTATTTGATGAAGGAAGCTTGCTTAACATCAATTCTTCTAGTGGTCTTCTTGAAGATGCACGTACAAGAATTAAATAGCTTAGTCTCGATGAGACTGCTAAAGAGCAACTCCCAAGTACGTCAAAGTCACCACCACAACACCTATCGGAGATGATGACGGTCAGAATGGAGTTGTCCTCCCTAAAGAGGAAGGAGCCCCACAAAATGTTAGAGCTCCAGATGCAAGACTGCTAGAGCTTCGTCACGTGAGGGATCATCCCAGAAATCAAATCATCGGAGATCCCCGTGACGGTGTCAGAACTCGTCGAGGTACAATTAACGAGATTCTGCATTTTAGCTTTCTGTCACAGGTTGAGCCAAAGAATTTCGACGAAGCGAACAAGGATTCAACATGGATATTGGCCATGTAAGATGAGCTGCATCAATTTGAAAGATGCAACGTATGGACGCTGGTTCCCAGACCAAAGGGGCAGAACGTGATCGGCACCAAGTGGATCTTCAGAAATAAACTGGATGAACACGGTGTCATAAAAAAGAACAAGGCCAGGCTGGTGGCTCAAGGTTACAGATAGGAGGAGGGGATTGACTTCGACCAGACCTTTGCACCAGTGGCAAGGCTCGAGGCGATCAGATTGTTCCTGGCTTATGCTTCGCATAAAGGATTCACTGTCTATCAGATGGACGTGAAATCTGCATTCTTAAATGACAACCTAAAAGAGGAAGTATACGTCGCACAACCCCCAGGTTTTGTCAATCCGACTTATCCCAATCATGTATATTTTCTTAATAAGGCTTTATATGGCTTAAAATAAGCTCCTCGAGCTTGGTATGAGACTCTGTCTAGTTTTCTTCTTGAGAACAAGTTCGCTAGAGGAAAAATAGATAATACATTGTTTCTTAGGGAAGTCAAAGGCAAGATCTTGCTGGTGCAAATCTATGTTGATGACATTATATTCGGCTCAACGGATAACAATCTTTGCAAAAAGTTTTCTAAACTTATGCAAGGAAAGTTTGAAATGAGCAGTATGGGAGAGCTAAAGTATTTCTTGGGACTTCAAGTGAAACATTCTGAGGATGGAATTTTCATTTCTCAGACGAAGTTGACAAATGAACTCCTCAAGAAATTCGGAATGGAGAATGCAACCTCTATGAGGACTCCAATGGGATCCACTATGTCTCTGGATAAGGATGAGAAAGGGAAACCTTTTGATGAAACCAAATACAGAAGCATTATTGGATCCCTGCTCTATCTTACTGCAAGTAGACCGGATATTATGTTCTCCACATGCGTTTGTGCCAGATATCAGGTGAACACTAAGGAATCTCACTATGTCGCTGCAAAGCGAATTCTTAGATACCTTAAGGGTACACCTAATCTTGGCTTGTTGTACCCGAGAAATAATTGTCGAAGCTAATAGGCTTTTCAGATGCTGATTTTGCAGGAATCAGGATAATCGGAAAAGCACTTCCGGGACGTGTCAATTCCTCGGAAGAAGGCTTATATCATGGAATAGTAAGAAGTAGAATTGTATTGTAACCTCCACAGCTGAATCTGAGTACATCTCAGCAGGAAGCTGTTACGCACAACTTCTATGGATCAGAAATCAGCTAGCAGACTATGAACTTCAGTTCAAAGAAGTACCAATGTACTGCGACTCCTCAAGTGCTATAGCTATTGCGAACAATCCCGTGTCGCACAACAGGACGAAGCATATTGAAGTGCGCTACCACTTCATTCAGGAGCATGTGGAAAACAAGGACATCTCTCTCTGCTATGGCCCCACGGATAAGCAGATTGCAGATATTTTTACAAAGCCCCTAGACGAAGCCAAGTTCAGTCTCTTCAAAACTGAACTGGGTATGCTAAACCTTGAGGAATGAAGAATATAGAGGCTACCGGCTCTTGGATTAAGGAGGAGCATCCGCAAGAAACTCAAGTGTAAGCACAAATGCAAGAACTGAGGGGGAGCATTGTGGCAAGTGCTAAAGTCCCAGATTTGTAGAAGACAAAAAGGGGGAGATTGCCCTCTTGGCTAAGGTGCTAAGGGCTAAGGTGCTCTCGCAAAGTATGCTCCAAATTCTCTAAAGATAATGGTATGGAAATTCTTTCTCAACTGATTATTCAGTTTATGTTTTTCTTCCATCCGTTATATTCACCTTAGCTTGTAGGGTTTAGGCTTCTTCAAATAGGGAAAGATTGTTGGGTATTGTATCCACAATGTACCTGATTTGAAGAAGCCCCTGGACCAACTAAGGCGAATTGACATTGTATTTGATCATTTGTCTTCAAGTTGTGCTTGCAGTTATTCCACGCTAAGTACACACCAATGTCAGGGTGCAGTGGGTCAATATACACGGGTCTGCGCAACGTAATCCCTCGTTGAGCAGATCAGTGTGTTGGCCTACGTGTACTCTCTCTATTGGAGTGTACTTACTTTCAAGTACAGGGCTGAGAAAGATCAAGAACAGACAAGGAGCAAGGATGGGTCAAAGCAACTCGCGGGAAGAAAGACGAAAATCGTCTAAGTAGAAATCGTCGAGAATCACTAAGTGATTCTCGCCGATTCGACGAGAAATTCTCGCCGAATCATCGAGAATCACTCGCTGATTCTTGCCGATTGATGCTGGCTGTCTCAACGCCGTCTTGATTTATGCTTAAGGCAGAATCGTCGAGAATCTCTAGTTGATTCTCGCCGAATCGTCGAGAATGACTTTGCATTCTCTCCGATTCGTCATGAATGAATGATGATTCTTGCCGATTCTCTCCGGATGGCAAGATCTTCAGCCAGAATTCTGCCAAGTAGAATTCGGCGAGAATCATAAGTGATTCTCGCCGATTCGTCGAGAATCATCAATGATTCTCGCCGAATTTGCCTTAGGCGAATTTCTTCTGCTCGCTGGACCGGTCAAAATATTCAGGCGCTGTTTTGAACCGAACTTAGGGTTTCTACTGGTGGGGCCCACAACGGTCATAATGTATGACCTACAGTATAAATACTGTTGTATTTCGATCATTACAGATACGAAATACTGAGAAACAAGAAACGAGCCGCCATCGTCACCTAAAGCATCGCGAATTTCCTTCTGCCTCCGTCGCCGCTCAGATCACCATCGCCGCTCGTGTAGGTTGTCGCCGTTGCTGATCGTGGTTACTTATCGATCTCCCGGTGACAGAAGCTCAGCCAAGCAACGCGTCTCACGTGTCTACCTAGAGATCCTTTATCTCTTGATTTGTTTATCGGGAATACCTTCCCTTTCCGAATCGATCGATACGATCGATCCTAGCAAGACCGTTGGTAGACCTTGCTAGCTTTGCTACGAAGGTTGGATCTCCAAAGCTCAGCCGCCGCACTTCGTTGCCACCGCCGATCCTGACAGCTACGCCGCCGCACTTCTTGCCGCCGCTGGTTTTGGGGAGATTCTCTCTAAGAGAGCACTTAGGTCTTGGACTCTTCGACTTATTCAAGAACGCAACGTCGAACAAAGAGGGACACCAAGGGCTCCAAAAGTAGTTTGTATTTTATACATTCAAGTTTTTCTTTTGTTGTAAAGGATCGTTGGTTCCTCTGTGTAAGGGTTGGGTGCAACCCATGGTGGAGGAGTGGTGACTCCTTCGTGTGGAGGAGTTACTTCCTTAGTGTGAGGATTGGTTTTCAATCCTGTTGGTGAAGTGACCGATTCGTCCCTTGTTGGGAGATAGGTCGAAGGGGGAGAGTGGACGTACCTAAATCGGGGAACCACTATAAATTGCCTGCGTCTTTTTGTGTTGTGTTGTTTTGTTTGTTTGTGCAGGTATAGCTTAATTCCGCAAAAATGCTGTAAGACACCTAACCCCCCATAGGTGAAGGTAGTTGGCACTAGGTGGACTTTCATCAAGTATGCCTATAAGAAAAGATGAGGCAGGAAAACCTGTTGATGAGTCTTTGTATAGAGGGATAATTGGCTCCCTCCTATACCCGACTGCTAGTAGGCCTGACATCATGTATGCCACATGTGTTTGTGCTAGGTATCAGGTCTGCTTTAAAGAATCTCATTACTCTACTGCAAAGAGAATCTTGAGGTATTTAAGGGCACACTAGATCTTGGCCTATGGTGTTGGAGCATGCGTTCCGCACTTCTTAGTTTGAGAATAACAAATCCCGGATGTATTTGATCTTGGTATGTGTTTTAAATGTGCAGGGATAACATGTTTTTTAAGTATTAAGGAGTGGCTGAGCATAGCATTGAAGAAAAGGAAAATCGCGCTATCACCGGCGATAACGCTAACGCGGGCGATAGCGTGGACAGTTACTGCTGACGTCAGCCTTGAACCACATGATGCCGCACACGATGTCACGGTTGAACGATATCGCGAGGCGATACCGATATCGCCGAGCGATATCCCACGATCGTCACGTTCTCCACTCAGATCTGAAAGTCCGTGCGACGTGTGCCACGTGTCAAGAACGGAGAGTTATCACTATCGCGGGGCGTTAACGCTAACGCCGGCGATAGCATAAATATATATATACGGCCAAATTTCAGGGAATTGATTGAGAGTACAGAGCTTAGTTTTCCCAGAGAAGTTCCAGAGCCTTCATCTCCGTTTCCAGAAGAACTCCCTTGGTCCATTGAAATCTCAAGAGCGAAGAAGATATGACCGTGCGTTCAAGATTGGAGATCTTCTCATCGGTCCACCATCATCTTCAAAGCTCATTATTTTGAGGGAGTTTTTAAGTTTTACTATTATACTTTCATATTCACTTTTTATCTTTGTAATTGGGAAGGGAAAATCACCACCTTGTGTGTGGTGTCTAAGTCCGTGTGTGGCTTAGGGGCAAATCACTGCCTTGTATGTGGTGTCTAGGTCCTTGTGAGGCTTAGGAGTAAATCGCCGCCTTGTGAGCAGCGTCTAGATCATAGGTTTGATTTAGGGGGAGGCTAGTAGCCATATCTAGGGAGATATTGACTATAGCCTACCGGTCCTTGGGAGAAGGATCGGTGAAAAAGCTAAGAACTATTATCGTTGTAAGCCTTGATTTCAAGCTTTATTGGAATCATTTTACATACATATTTTGGAGAAATATAATATTGTTTTTCATTTCATTGGTGTGTCTCAAACTTTACTTCAAATTTTGTATTTTACAAAAAGCTTGTTAAAATTTTAAAGAGCCCTTATTCACCCCCCCTCTAAGGGCGCCACAAGATCCTACAAGTGGTATCAGAGGAGGTTATTCCTAATACGGTTTCACCACCAGGAATTATGGCGCAGCATGACCATGCTTTCTCTGAGGGGCAAGGAATTAGTAGACCTCCGCTATTTACTGGATCTGACTATAATTACTGGAAAACTAGATGAAATGTTTTTTTATTTCTCTTGACATTGAAGTTTGGAATATGGTAGAGACTAATTATGCTCATCCCACTTATACAGTAGGAGATGTAGAAATGGAAAAACCAAAAGATAAATGGGATGATCAGGATAAGCTAAGGTGCAAAAATAATGCAAAAGCAATGAATGCATTATTTTGTGCATTAGATAGAACTGAATTTAATAGAACTTGTGCTTGCAATAATGCTTATGAGATTTGGAATTTACTTGAAGTAACTCATGAAGGTACCTCGCAGGTGAAGGACACGAAGCTGTTTCAACTGGAGTCGGAATTTGAAAAGTTTAGGATGGAAGTGGATGAGGACATAGATTCAATGTACACCAGATTCACCAAGATAGTAAATGACTCAAAAGTGCTTGGAAAAAATTTCTCAAATGGTGACTTGGTGAGAAAACTTCTTAGATCTCTTCCCCTAAATTTAATCCCAAAGTGACGGCTATTTCTGATCTCACGATCTTAAGTCTCTTAATATTGAAAGCCTGATTGGGAACTTAAAAACTCATGAAGTTGAATTAAAAATTCAACAACAAGAGTATATGGAGCCAAAGAAGAAGGGGTTGGCTCTAAGATCTAAGAAAGAGGAAGATAGTAACTCTGAGGAGGAAGAAGAGGATGAGGAAAGTCTTTTTGTTAAAAAGTTTAAAAAATTTATGAGAAATCCGGAGAGAAGAAACACTTTTAAAAAATATTTTAAGAAGGAGACGGTTAGAAAGAAAAAACAAAAGGATGATGATGAGGAGGAAGAGAGACCCCCATCGGAGTGCTATCACTGCAGGAAGTTAGGACACATTCGAAGCAAGTGTCCAAAGTACTTGAAAGAACTTAAAGAAAAGAAGCTCAAAGGGAAGAAGAAGGTCTTGAAAGATGATACTACTTCTGAGGATGCAAGCAGTTCAAGCTCAAGCGAGGAGGAGGAGGCCAATATGTGCCTAATGGGAAAGAGCGTCATATCTGATGACGAGTACAGTGTCCAAAGCGACACTGAGGTAACTCCTCCAACTTATGATGAATTATTTTCTGAATTTTTAAAGACTTACAAATGTTTTGAAAAAAGTTTAAAAGATAATGATCTTCTTAAAACTGAAAATAAAGTTTTAATTAAAGAAAATAAAAAATTGTTAAATGAAATTAAGACTATTGGAAAAGAAAAAGTCTCTTGCCAAGAGTGTGATCACTCTATGGGAAGAATAAAAGAGCTTGAAGAATCTCTTTCCAAATCTCATTCAAAAATAAAAATTCTCACAAAAAAGAATGAGATTTTAGAGAGAGATCTGAAAACTTCTATTTCCAAAGTCCATGAAGGAAAGAAAGCTTTTGAACGTAGATGTGTAAATCTAGTATTCGAGAATACTGAAATGAGGAACCAGATTCATGACTTAAAACTAGCCATGAAAAAGTTTGGAATGGGTCAAAGATCACTGGATATGATCTTAGGTTATCAATGTTACGGATCTGGAAGATTTGGACTCGGATACACGACTGGAAACTATCGCCCGGCGATAACCACTACCGCCAGCGATAGCGAAAAATCCAGAAAATCGAATTTTAAAATTTCTGATAATAATAAATTAACTGATGCTACGTATTCTTACAGTAAAAGTCCAGAGAAGTTATATTCTTCTCGTTACATTACATGTGCCAAATGCAATAGATTTGGTCACACCACGGACTCGTGCTGGAAGAAGGAAAAAAGTAAAATTAAGCAAATCTGGATGCCTAAGGCTTCTACCTACACTATGGGTGGAACCACTTGGGTAGCCAGATCTTTACTCACATCCTCTTTTTAGGTATGTTGGCAGGATAAAGACAAAGAAGACGTGTGGTACTTGGACTCGGGCTGTTCAAAGCACATGACGGGCAATAAAGAGAAGTTCCTTAGCCTGGAGGTGAGAAAGGAGGAGTTGTTACATTTGGAGATAATGGAAAAGGAAAAAATCATCGACATCGGTGTTGTGGGTAACAAAAGTTTTTCAATTTCAAATGTTTTGTTTGTAGAAGGCTTTAAAAATAAATTTTATTGGAACAGATTCTCAAATAGCAGATATTTTCACAAAATCGCTTAATGATTCACGCTTTTCAAGGTTAAGATTAGAACTTGAAATCTTAGAATTATACATCAAAATTGTCTTAATTACGAGATTTTATTTTTATAAAATAGGCCTAAGATTAGAACTTGAATATATATATCATATAGTTAATTACCATTGATATCATTAAGAACTTTTTTAATAATAACCAACAAAAATATTTCAGGATACAATACTGAAAATTAATTTATAACACCCTTCCTTCTAGTGTTACTGAAAATTTTTGGATGATTATCAGGATACAATACCTATTACATGTGTGATAATTAATTTATAAGTTCTTTAAACATTTTTTTGATTTGTCTTGCACTCGATATCTTTTTATACCTTTGATGACTAGAACTTGCATAGACTTTTTTCCGCATGCCTCTAAGTATGAGTAACATTTTATGTTTGATAATGAGTTCCACTGACACGAGCTGATAGTTACACATACTTAAACTTCTTATTACATGATATTGGTTTCTTTCACAGTTTTGAATACATCACTGAACCTTTCATGTATACTTCATTCAAATTGATTTTTAAAACTGATGGCCATTTTAAAAACAAAATATTTATTGTCATGTTTGCAATACAAGTGAATTCGGAATCCTAAGTCACAGTTTCCACACAAAAAAAATGATGAATGAAAAAAAAACAAATAAAAATGACTAGGATCTTCCAATCAAGCTCTACTCACCCTCCTGATAAGTCTTAATGAGCATTGTGAGGTTGAGCACCTTGAAAAGGATTGTAAAGTGTCTTGTGCAAACAAACTTGGCCATTTTTTTCAAAATCATTATGCCATGAAGTTATATGTTAGTTTCTTTTGCAAACTTTCATGTAACATATTTCTTAAGGAATCTGTAACTACATCACTCTTCACAAGTACACGTCATTATCATTTATAAAATTTCTTCTCATGAGAATTGGACCGGACATAGTCTTTCTCTTCTATTTCATCGTTTCCAAAGTTTTTGATATCTTGGCCTGACAAATTTTCAATGTTTAAATTCAACTCTTAAATTAATTTTCTCCACAACAAACAGTTTTTCTGATAAAAATTCCAAATTTTATGGTAATACTATTCCATGGATGTTAATGTTGTTATCATACTCCTCATATTTCCAAATTCTATGACTATTTTATTACTCTCTCACTTCTTTCAGCTTCCGCATTTGCCACTCATTTTTTCCCACCATCTTTTGCTAATAACAAAAAAGGGGAGATTAAGTTACGAAATAAATTGATTAGTACATTTAGGGGGAGTAATTATTTCTGTTAAATAGGGGGAGAAAATAGTCTTTATTATAGGGGGAGTTAATTATAACTATTTATGCACTTTGGTTCATAATGATTATCTAAATTGTTTCACATTCTCCCGATCTCATGCAATTTCTTTCTTAGTGGATTTGTTATTATCAAAGGGGGAGATTGTTGGAGCATGCGTTCCGCACTTCTTAGTTTGAGAATAACAAATCCCGGATGTATTAGATCTTGGTATGTGTTTTAAATGTGCAGGGATAACATGTTTTTTAAGTATTAAGAAGTGGCTGAGCATAGCATTGAAGAAAAGGAAAATCGCGCTATCACCGGCGATAACGCTAACGCGGGCGATAGCGTGGACAGTTACTGCTGACGTCAGCCTTGAACCACATGATGCCGCACACGATGTCACGGTTGAACGATATCGCGAGGCGATACCGATATCGCCGAGCGATATCCCACGATCGTCACGTTCTCCACTCAGATCTGAAAGTCCGCGCGACGTGTGCCACGTGTCAAGCAACGGAGAGTTATCACTATCGTGGGGCGTTAACGCTAACGCCGGCGATATCATAAAGATATATATACGGCAAAATTTCAGGGAATTGATTGAGAGTACAGAGCTTAGTTTTCCCAGAGAAGTTCCAGAGCCTTCATCTCCGTTTCCAAAAGAACTCCCTTGGTCCATTGAAATCTCAAGAGCGAAGAAGATACGACCGTGCATTCAAGATTGGAGATCTTCTCATCGGTCCACCATCATCTTCAAAGCTCATTATTTTGAGGGAGTTTTTAAGTTTTACTATTATACTTTCATATTCACTTTTTATCTTTGTAATTGGGAAGGGAAAATCACCACCTTGTGTGTGGTGTCTAAGTCCGTGTGTGGCTTAGGGGCAAATCACTGCCTTATGTGTGGTGTCTAGGTCCTTGTGAGGCTTAGGAGTAAATCGCCGCCTTGTGAGCATCGTCTAGATCATAGGTTTGATTTAGGGGGAGGCTAGTATCCATATCTAGGGAGATATTGACTATAGCCTACCGGTCCTTGGGAGAAGGATCGGTGAAAAAGCTAAGAACTATTATCGTTGTAAGCCTTGATTTCAAGCTTTATTGGAATCATTTTACATACATATTTTGGAGAAATATAATCTTGTTTTTCATTTCATTGGTGTGTCTCAAACTTTACTTCAAATTTTGTATTTTACAAAAAGCTTGTTAAAATTTTAAAGAGCCCTTATTCACCCCCCCCCCCCTCTAAGGACGCCACAAGATCCTACATATAGTACCCTAGAAATATGGATTTTGATCTAATTGGATTTTCAGATGCAGATTTTGTAGGTTGCAAAGAAGATAGGAAAAACACTACTTGAACCTGTCAGTTTTTAGGAAGAAGACTAGTTTCTTGGAGCAACAAGAAGCAAACTAGTGTGGCTATATCCACTACTGAGTCAGAATATATATCAACATACAGCTGCTCTTTTTTTAAAGCTGTTGTGGATCCAACATCATCTCCAAGATTACAATATTCAGGTAAGTAGGATAACTCTCTATTGTGATTCTACTAATGCTATTTCTATTGCTAGGAATCCTGTCTCACATAACATGACTAAGCATATTAGAAATAATATATCATTTTATTAGGGAGCATGTGGAGAAGGAAGAAATCAGTCTTGAGTTTGTCCCCACAGACAAGCAAGTGGTTGATATCTTCACTAAGCCATTAGATGAAGCAAAGTTCAACACTCTCAAATTTGAGTTGGGTATGTTGAACTTGGCATAGCTTTATAAACTCCATTTTGCATTTTTATTTTATTTTATGGTGCATGTATTGTTCCTCTTGCTGGACATACAAACTCCCCAGTAGTATCAGTTCATTGATGCTTCTACTGAGGGATAGTAAGTTTCTCTAGAGAGAAGAGAGAAGGTCAGCCAATGGAAGGGACAGCCTCCATCTGCCTATTCTGCAGAAGTCAAAAAGGGGGAGAGAAGAGAGAAGGTCCTAGCTAGGGGGAGACATAGCCATACATGCAGGAGATGGCAAATGGGAAAGAAAGACATATGGCACTCAAGTAAGGACATCAAACTTGTAGCAAAACACGGGGAGTAAGTAAGGTATATTTACTTATAGCTTATCGGAATTTCAATTTTGATTTTGCTGTATAGGTTTTGTGTATCATTGACTAAGGAAAGAAAACATTTTTGATAAGGGTTGATAAGGGTTTTGACTTCTTCAAATAGGGGGAGATTGTTGGGTCCATTATTCCCAATGTCTCTGATTTATGAGAATTAAAATAGGTCAATGTCACACACATTAACTGTATTTGATGTGCATTTGAGGTCTTGAGTGCAGGTAGTCCATATCACATTGATTGGACATGTGGACACAGTAAGTGGTTGTTGGACATAGCAAAATATCGCCTAAGTCCACAAGCGTTGAGTGGAGCAAGCTCACTCAATGCCAGAGGTATGAGCCCAATAATATCTAGTAGAAATTTGCCTAAGTCCACGGGTGTTGAGTGAGGACAGCTCATTCAACGCCATATAACATTTAGCGTTGAGTTTGTCTCAGCCTAACTGAAAGATAGCCAAAATTTTGGCTAAGTACAAAAGCGTTGAGTGTAGTCTACTCACTCAACGCCATATAACATATAACGTTGAGAATGTCTCAGTCTAACTGGCAGATAGACAAAATTTGGCTATGTATAAAAGCATTGAGTGTAGTCTACTCACTCAACGCCATATAGCAAAAAGGCTTTGAGTCAGGCTGAGTCAGTCTTAGCCTAGAGAAATTGGCTGAAAATGTGGCTAAGTCCACAAGCGTTGAGTGTGGTCTACTCACTCAACGCCATACAACTTTTAGCGTTGAGTGTTGCTGTGCAAGTCAACTCCACAGAAATGTTGGGCAAAATTTTGACTAAGTCCACATGCATTGAGTGTAGCTTATTCACTCAATGCCAGATAACAGAAAATTCTGTTAAGTAGTTTGGCATTGAGTGGAGCTTACTCTCTCAACTCCAAGACACAAAAATATTTGCTAAGGCAAATAGCGTTGAGTGAGGTAAGCTCACTCAATGCTCTCGACGCTCTCGACGCTCTCAACGCCTTGTAGCAGAATTTGGCTAAGTCCAAGAGCTTGGACTGTTTGACTTTCGTCGAGCTCAACTTCGTCGAACTGAGCTCAGTGTTCATCGAACAGAGCCAAATTTCTCAGTTTTGCCTAGAGTTTGTCGAACTCAGTTTAGCCTTTCGTCGAACTAAGTCCACAGTTCGTCGAACTGAACTTAAAGCTTTCGTCGAGCTGAGCTCAATGTTTGTCGAATTAAGCTCAGCTTTCATCGAGCTCAATACCTAGACATACAAAATTTTGTCTAAGTGTTGTGGCATTGAGTGATACCTACTCACTCAACGCCTTTGGTTTTGATGACTGAATTTTGTCTAAGTTAACATATGTTGAGTCATGCTGACGTCAGCAAAGTCAAATTATCAACCAAAATTCAAATGGTGCGGAATTACTGTGAGAGACATTGGCGGCCAGCTGTCATCATCTTCTGCACTTTTCAAGAAATATTTCCATCATAAAGTGCTGGGGCCCACACACACAGCAAGGAGCCGTTAAATCAAGATTAATGGGAAAGGATGCACTGTATGGCTTAATCTCAGCCATCAATCCTTGTGGTGGGACCCACTGCTTGATTGGCCTTCAGAGTATAAAATGAAGCAATCGGCCAGAGCAATTAAGAACATCAACAACAAAAATCGTTTCTCCGTCTAGGTTTTCTCAAAACGAGAAGAAGGGCGACCGAACTTCATCTTCTTCCTCGCCATTTTCGTCGAGCCTGAAGAAGGGGTTTTTGCATAGAAGACCTTGCTGGGAAGGAGATAGCTAGAGCAATTACCATCTGTAACAGCAGGATCAGAATTCATTCCGAGGGAGCAGATCTACAAGTTCTGCAGAGGGAAGGTTAGATGTTTGAAGAAAGAATCTACTGCCTACCTATTGTCTTCAACAACAATTGGTTGGATTGATATCTTCTCAGTCCAGGAAGAAGGAGACACGAAAATCTTGTTCTGGTGTCTAATCATATAATCTTTCTTATTCTTTTGTTTAGATTCTTTGTGAATCTGTAGTTGTAAGCCTATATTATAAAGGCTAAGGTCTTTGTGACCTGTGTTTGGCTTTGTGCCAGGTGAAAGTTCTTTGTGACCTGTGGGTTGGCTTAGTGCCTAATTGTTAGGTCTGTGTGATATGTGTGGTCCTGCAGGATCTGTGCTGTAAGATATTAAGTAGCTGAGTTTTGGAAGGAGAGCCATATCTAACACATAGTTAGACAGACACAGAGGGACAGTGGGTGTACACAAGATTGGGGAACCACTATAAAATTGCTGTATTGTCTGTGTATGTTCTTGAAAGCTGATAACTAACCTAATCACAGACACATAAATCTGATAACAATTTATAAAAGTTAAAATACAGACAAAAACCTATTCACCCCCTCTAGGTGTTTATTTAACCTTAAAAACAAAACTTTCATGTGGTATATGAGGGAGGTTACTCTTTAAAGGCTTAACAGTCTGAGTAGACCTCCAAGGTTATCAAGAAGTTTGTCTCCATAGGTTCAGGAATGACCAATAGGGAGCTGAGTGCTGTGAGACTTCTAATCTGTAGGAAGGAAGATTTTTGCATTTGGAAAGCAAGGGTGAGGCAGTTCATGAAAGCTGCTGACCCTAGAATGCATATTACAGTTAAAGGACCATTCATCCAAATGAAGGTCTCTGCACTGGATGCTAATGTCAAGACCCCCAAGACATATGAAGAAATGACCAAGGATGAGTTGGCTCTGGCCTCAATAGATAAGAGGGCAAAGAACATCATCATGGGTGCTGTTGATGGCTCTACACTTCAGAATCTGATCCATTGTACAACATCAAAGGAAATGTGGGAAAATCTAGTGATCTACATGGAGGGGACAGATGAAGTTAGAGATGATAGGAAGTCCATGCTCAACCAAGAGTATGAGGCTAACAACTACAGATTCATCACCGCCGCCATCGCCGTCATCATCTTCATCACTGCTACGGTCGCTGCCATTGCCACGGCAACCGACACCATCGCTATTCTCATCCACTGATGCAACCGTTGTCACCCTTATATTCTACCGATGTCGCTGCCATCTCCCTTCTCTTCCCCCGACGCCTCCTCTCTCTCCTTGGAAGTTGCCGCCGTCGCTCCTCTCTCCTGCAGCAGCCGCCGTCGTTACTCCTCTCTTCCTCGGCCGTCGTCGCTGTCGATCCTCTCTCTCGCGACCGCCTCCACCATCGATCCTCTCTTCCTCATACACCTCTGCCGTCATCGACCGGATTTCGTCGCCGACCGGATTCCGTTTCCAGCTTGCCTCCATCGGGAGGGTTCTTGACCGTCGTCAATTCTCCAACATCCGATCACACTACTGCCACCATCTCCATCAGTTACATGAGTAACCACCCATATAACCGCTCGCAAGACCTCCCGTAGTGGGAGAAATGCATAGCCAAAAATAGAATTAGGTTACGTTTAGTAAAATTGTAAAATAATATGCTTATAAATTTGTATTGAAATCAACCTATAAATAGCGATCATGGTGGTTATGGGCTGCGGATAGCCGCATAACCATCATAATCACCCATGAAGACTATAAATAGGGCCCCAGATCCTCCTTAATTCTCATTCTCTCCTTAACCGAAAAATTCTCCAGCAGATTTTCTCTCTCCTTCCTCCTTCATCTTCTTTATTCCCTTCTCCCCCTTCGAGTCAAGCACTCCTTAAAGATCTCCTTCATCTTCGAAGCTCCCTTCAAAAATCCTCATCTCTCTTCTCCGCTTGGATTTCTCTCTCCACTTCTCTTCCTTGTGCTCTCTCATGCACGCCGTATCCTTGGGCGCACTCGAGCACATTTCTTCCCAGCGCGCCTTCGCGCATGCCGCCTCCTTGTCTGCATCTCTTCCTCACGCGCCTTCGTGTGCGCCGCCTCCTTGCGCGCTCTTGCACACATCTCTTCCTTGTGCACTCTTGCGATCATCTCTTCCTTGCGGGCTCCCGTGCACTCCGCCTCCGTGCGCGCCCTCCTACGCATCTCTTACTTACGCTCCCCAGCATGCTTCGCCTTCTAGCGCGCACACGCGTGCTTCACCACATTGCACGCTCTCATGCTCGCCATTTACTTGCGTATGCCTTTTCCTTACGCGCTCTTGCGTGCATCTCTTCTTTGCACGCTCCTGCATGCTCCGCTTGTTGGATCAGGTAGCCAATCTTAGAGGATGGTGAATAAGGTTTGCAAAGATATTGTAAAATTAAAACGAAATTTTCGAAGAAAACACTTTTTGGAAGCTACCGCGGGGCGGTAGACCACTACCGCGCGACGGTAGGTCACAGGGAATTCATCACTTGTAAGATTTCGTTTTCTGACCTCTCACACAACGCTCAAACTACAAACAACAAACAATCACGATTTTGAGATGCAATAAACAATATATAATTTTATTTATAGTAGCAAAACTGGATCTCCATGATGCCGAAGATCAAAGGCGATGAAATAAAAATTAATCTTTTTGTTTCTATATTGACCCTCTACTTGGACCGGTTGCCCCCCCATAAAGGTCTTCGAGCCGTCTCTTCACCTTTCTACCCGGAAAGGTCTTAGAGCCCCACTAGATCCCCCTATTTAGACGCCTCTCACCAGGATGATTTCTCACAAAACCCTTCCCAGATTCTGACGACCATCAGGTCAATTTTCCTCACACACAAACAACTAGGCAATAAAGAGAATACAAAGTAAAAATACAAAGAGATTATAAATTATTTCTCCCTCTAATGTATAACTCCTGAGAGGAACGGTGCGCAATCGACGCTCTTGAATATCGCTTGCTTTGCAATCGATCAGCCACGAGAGGTCATTGTAGATTTCGTTTGCCAGAGTACTTCTATCGTGAGAGGGAGGAATAAACAATGATTTTCCTTCAATGAAGATGAGAGTTCGTCCTTCTCCAGATGACGGTTGAACCCTAGAGTAAATTGTTCTCCTTTGTTATATCTCCGAGAAAAGAAACACACGTTTTTATATGTTTTGAAAAAATAAGCTACCGTCAGCGGAAGAGATAGCATCCGGCGGTAGATCGATGTGTGTGAAGGTGACAGCTGACGAATGCATGCAAAATACCCCATGCAACGCGTCACAAGCTCAATGCAAATTGCGCCTTGCACACACATCACACACATTGATCCCCGTGCTCGCACTGCACATATTGTGCTCTACACACTCGTTTCACTCACTTCATAATTGCGCGCTCTACGCCCCATACATATTGTGCCTAACACGCGCTTTACGCACGCTGCTCCCAAGCACATCTCTTCCCTGTGCGCCTTCATGCGCTCCGCCTCCTTGCGTGCATCTCTTCCCTGCACGCCTTCGCGCATGCCGCCTCCTTGAGCGCTCGTACACGCATCTCTTCCTTGCGCGCTCTTGCGGGTGTAAAAAGAGATAAATAAAGGAAACTTTTATTGTTCCAAAAAGATAATTATTACATAGATATGCCCCCTTATTTATAGAAATTGTGGAGATGAGAGAATACAACAAGCGATGTTGGACTAAATACAAGCCGCGTAGGCTGGGCAGTTTGACCCTGTCAAACCGCCAAACTATACAATAAATACAATCTCTTGGGATGCCTCTAAACACCTACTGCAGCTAACCGCCAGACCGCTACTGCGGCTAACCTCCACATTGCAGTTACGGCTAACCACCAGACCGCTGTGGCTAACAACCAACCTGCTTCCACGACTAACCTCGAGACAGCTGCTACGATTAACCTCCAGACCACTGCTATGGATAATGACAAGATCAATACTGTGACTAACCTCCATTCCGCTGTTGCGGAAAACCACCAGACCGCAGTTGCAGCTAACCTCCAGACCGCTGCTATGGATACTACCAAGTCGGAGAGAAGGCTACCAGACAAGCCGCTGGTCCAAACTGCCAGACCAACGATCAGACAGGGCACGACGACTAGAATTAAAAACCGCCCGACCTATTATTCCAACACACCCCCTCAAGCTGGAGTATATATATAACATCCCGATTCGCGCTAGGCCCCTTGTATTCAAGTCTGGTGAGATGACTTGGGCTCAGGGCTGGTGGAAAGGCTTGCACTTGAGCCGGGAGAAATGCTGACTAAACATTAAGTGTCTGGACACTACCGCGCGATGGTAACAAGATACCGTGCGGCGTTAGAAAGATGCCGCGCGATGGTAACAACTGAAGCATTGAGAGAATCGAGTGGACAGGTAGGCATTGAGAGCGTTGAGTGGATAAAAGGTGTTGAGTGCTATCGCGCGACAATAGTGAGATACCGCGCAGCGGTAGCCATCTGAATTATCAGCGTATGGCTCTGAAAGCTACCGTCTAGCGTTAGTGTTACCGCGGTTGATAACCCGCTGAATTATTTTAACAAGGCGCTTTTGAAAATATCGCATGGTGGTAAAAGGTTACCGCCCGACGATAGTGGTATAGGTGGCCACGCATGAGTGGGCGGTTCGGATGGTGGCTTGCAGAAGAAGTCGTTTTACGGGATACCGCCCGGCGGTAGCATGTTACCGCACGACGGTAGTTCCCTGATCAGGAAAACCCTAACTCCATTTGGCCATTCCCTATTTATACGCTTCCTAATTCTTGGCCGCTAGTTACCTTTCTAAATTTTCTGCATAACGAGATGACAAAGCTTTTCCTTGGAAGGACAAGGAATAGAGAGTGCTTTCCTCGGAGGAGAAGAATGGAAGTCGAGATTGACGCCATCATGCCGCCAAGGAGGATAACAAGATCCATGGACAAAAATTAGGTTTGCTTCCTACCCTCTCCCTTGGTGCTAGATCTATAGTTATTATCTAGGATAGATGTCGACTCAAAAGAGTTTGACTGGCGAGATGAAGATCTCCTAGAAAGAGATCATGCTAGGACCTTGTCCTAGAGATTTGATGTCTTTAACCTCTCCTCTCTTCTTTGTGAAGATGATGGACTTGGTTTCGTGAAGAGGAATGGTCTATTGAGGTGAATAAGGGAGAAGGAAAATCTGTGAGTGGTTTTGAACAAATAACTAAAGGAAGAAGATGAACCGATGTCATTCATCTTGCTTTAAGATGCGTGCAGAAATCTATTTTATATGCGCAACAAACTTCAAGGCTATTTTCAAGTATGATACGGCCAGATCTAGGTTTTTTACTAAACAAAAAAGTTGTAGCCCTTAGAAATAACTTTCCAATGGATGGTTACAGGTTTTCATATGAGACCTGTAGCCTCGGGAATGTCCATTCAAAGTTGATTTACAGTCTTGTCTTATGTACATGTTGTTCTTGGGTTTGTGTAGAACTAGGTTTGGATTTGGTAGAGGGATCATAACAAAATAATAATGAGGTTTTGGTGAACTTATTTTAATTGTGATCATGATAAACCAATGGTTGATAGGATTTGGTCGTTAGATCCTTAAGTAACGAATGGTTTGGTGGAACATGTTTGTACAAACGGTTTGAAGGAGTTTAATAAACAAATGGTTTGAAAAATTTGGGGATCAAATGAATTGATATGATGTGGTTGTTCAAGTGATATTCTTGTGAAATCCGGTAAGGATGTGCTTGATTATAAGAAAGAACTTGGATGAGATAACTCATGGACATGGAATATATGGAATCATGATCTCAAGTCTTTGGTGGGATAGTTAGTATAGTCACTGCTTAGAGTTGTGTCTCCCTTCGGGTAGCATTGTGAGTTTGGCATGTTGTGTGAGGTGGCTTACCACCTGTGTTGATGAAGAACCCTTAAGTGCTTGGGTGCACAAGATTGTGAAAGGGTGTAAGTGCGTGTGTTTGACCGTACTGGATTGGTAATGATGAAATGAGACTTTGAACGGTTAGGCTTGGTCCTCGGTGATCATCCCCGATGCTCCTTCCGTACCATGATAAAGTGAAACTGCATGTGGTGTGAGTTGACATACGGTGTCATAATCCTGGGTTAAGGATATTATGGCAGGTCTACGGGCTCGCCAATCGTCACATCGATGGGAGTTGACAGATAGACCTCGGGCGATTGGGCTTGGTCCTCAATGCTCATTCCCGGGGCTCCTTCCGTGCGAAGTGCACGGTTGGGCTTGGTCTTGTGGTGATACGCTCCCATAGGCTCCATCCATGCTACAAAGATAGCCCAGTTTGGGCTATGTTCTTGGTGCACATCTACCCGAGACCCCTCTGTGTCGTAGTATGCATGGGATTCACTGTTGTGTTCTTAGTGTTAAGGCGTACATAGGCCTAGGCTTGGTAGTGTGGATGCTTGCCTAGTAGTGGAGAAGCCCGCTCCACTATCATCGTCTGACCATGACGGATGATGCCTGAGAGGTTAGCTACCTGCTTGAAAAGTGGGAACTACAAGTCTGTGTCGACATATCAGTATCCGCGTGTGTGCATGGGTAAGTCATCACATTGCATTCATAACATTGCATTGCATTACATACACAAGATCCATATCATATAAGTTTGTATGGGCACTCTTATATGATGAGTTACTTTACTGTTAAGCCAATCCTTAACTTATATGTTTGTATGAGCATTCATATATGTTAAGTTATTTTCCTATTGTAGACCTATTTACTAGACGGATGGATATGTTTTGAGTAGAACTGCTAGAATATAATGTTGATATTAATGTTGTACCTTTACTACTGTTGTTACTCATGCTTTATACATTCTCCACCTGCTTGAACTACTGCTTATATATATATTATACCCTTGTTCCTTTTCACTGCCCGGTGCCTAAGAGTCGACGGGGGAGTGGATGTGATATCCACTTAATCTTAATTACTAACGGTTGCTACATCTACCTTTTAGGAGAAAATACCGCAGATAGAGCAGCAGCGGGTTGCGCAGGAGGGTAGCCAGGTTAGGGTGATAGGGCCTGAAGTGATGATATCAATGCTACCGTCAGTTACTAATGTGACTTTTGAGAGATTCTAGTTGTAGCCCTTTGGGCAAGTTTTATGTACTCTGATATTATAGAAGCCTATTGATGCTTCTTATTATGATGTACTTATGGACTTATTACTTATGTGGATTTTGACTTCTATTTAGTTCTTTATGTTGGATTGACATGGATGATATTGGTTTTAGGAGGCAGGATAGGCGTCTTGTAGTATCAGTCAACCCGTGGGTTGGCGGTACCACAAGGCAGCTGTTCTGGGCATAAGTGGTGTAGGGAACGTCCGGAATCGGAGATCTCTACGAACTAACGCTTTCCTACGCACTACACGTCGTAGATCTACCACACCTACACAGCACCTATCGCCCACAATAGTTCTCGTCGCAAGAACGCAGCGCAAAATAACAAGGAGGAATGGTCGACTCGAAAACAATGATCGGAAATTTGAGTCGGAGTATTCCCCAAGAAAACACAAAGGTTGCCACTCCTTTTAGAGAGCAAGACCAAGGCTATTGGCCAAGATCCGCTCAAGCAAATAGGATCCACCCGATCCGGAATTAAAAAGCCTAGCAACGACGAATTTGATTCAAAACTTGCAGCGATTAAATTAACTTTGCGGAGAAAATGATTTGCGAAAACCACCACAACTACTTAGAGAATCACACAAGGAGAGGGAAGAGTTTACCCAACCGGGATGAAGTTTTCACACAAGATAACGGTGGAGAATCGCTCTCTCCACGGATCCACCGGCGTCACACCGAAGGGATTGCAACCTTCTTCCCGGAGTCGCACCGAAGGAAGCCGCGCCGGAGTCGCTCCGAACGGATGGAGGAAGCAAAAGGGGGCCGGCGGCATCACACCACAAGTAAGGGGAAGAGGGGGGGCGACGGCTAGATGAAGCCTCCTCTCTTGGCCGAAATTTGCAAGGCAAAATTAGGTTTCTTCTTTTCTAATTATCTCATAACAAAGCCTCCTTATATAGGAGTTACAAACAAGCCTTAACCATTCATGATGGAGATGTAATCTCATCCATCCGAATGGCTAAATGCACACCAACATTAAAATTGTTCAAAATTAAAAATAACAAAACATGCAAATGAATATAAAATTATCACTAAACTTGGGATAATTTTATATTCTAAATATGAAATAAAGTTTTCCCGAATAAAATAAATAAGGCTAATTCTTTGCAGTGGATGAAGCACGCCGCGGGCGGAAGTTATAGCGTAGCCTTCCGTTAGCGTCCTCGTGCCGCCTCACGTCCTTGAGTTGTATTGCCTTATCAACCGGATCATCATCAGCATCGTCAGCATCGTCATCAAATGGTGGAGGAGAGGCCACGCCATCAATCCTCCCCTGCTCAAATCCACGCATCTCCGTTGCGTGGTACAATCGATAGCGGTGAAGGAGAGCGGCATCCAAACTGTGCAGCTCCGTCTCGGGTACCCAAGAGTCATCCGAAGGGGTCGATCTCGCCAACGGATGAGAAAGCGGTGGGTGTCGCCATCAGCAGTGGTAACAGGCTCAGCATCAAGTATCATCTCTGGAGTGGAAAACGTCCGTGGAAACCTGGGGAACATATTAGTAGTAGGCAGGAAAGAAGGCAACTTACCAGCCGATGATATACCTGTGGGGACCGAAGGAGAGAGTTCATCCGTACTACCACTCCCCAACCCATGAGAATTTAAAGTGGGAGAAGAAGACGACAAAGAAGTCAACTCTTGTGGTGGTGACACAAACATCGTTAAATCCGAAACGTTAAAAATGGGGGAGATACCCCAATCAGCAGGCAAGTCCAAAACGAAAGCGTTATCACCTAACTTTTTAACAATCCGAAAAGGGCCGGCGCGCTTTGGTGCTAACTTTTTAACGGTGCCAGTTGGCAAGCGTTCGGGAACCAAACGGACTAAAACAAGATTGCCAATTTTAAAGTTTGATACTCTCCTATGTAAATTAGCGTGCGCTTGATAAGAGTCATATTGCGTAGTCAAAGTGGCCCGTATACGTGCATGTAAATCATGGATGTGCTGGGCGAAGGATTGTGCAAACTGACTTGCCTTGTATGTTGGGGGCAACGGCACCAAGTCAAGCGACACAGGAGCCTTATATCCGTGGACAATCTCATTCGACGACAAACCCGTAGACCTATTCTTGGAATTATTGTAGGCTAATTGGGCATGGGGAAGGAGAAGATCCCAAGTGCTCTTGTGATCACTCACAAGGCATCGTAACAAATTTCCTAAGCTCCGATTAACCACTTCCGTCTGCCCATCAGTTTGGGGATGATAGGCGGAGGAAAACAATAATTTTGTGCCCATTAATATCCAAAGAGTTTTCCAAAAATAACTAGTGAATTTACGTCCCTATCCGAGACTATGGTCTTTGGCACTCCAAGGTGACTAACGACTTCTTTAAAAATAATTTAGCGACGTGAGACGCATCATTTGTCCTACTGCATGGGATGAAATAAGCATCTTTGAAAACCTATCCACCACTACAAAAACTGAGTCGTGACGGCGTAGAGTAATGGGGAGGCCTAATACAAAATCCATACTAACGTCTACCCAAAGCATGGAGGGAATAGGCAAGGGAGTATATAATCCAACGTTGGTTTTACTTCCCTTAGACACCTGACACGTGCGGCAGCTACTCACTACCTGCCCCACCATAACCTTCAGTTTTGGCCAATAGAATTTGTCCTCGACTAGCGTAATGGTCTTATCTCTACCGAAGTGGCCACTCAACCCTCCGCTATGCAATTCCCATATGATATGTAGTCGTAACGATGACTGCGGGATACATAGCTTCCCGTTCCTAAACAGGTAACCGTCCTTGATAACGTATGCAGATATCGTGGAGGGGGAACTATCCTGGGAAGATAAATAAAAGTCCTGAAGTCAGGACACGTAGCATACTCATCCTTGATCCGCTCAAATCCTACAACATGTACTTCCATAGAGGTGAGTAAAATAGTAAGACGACTAAGGGCGTCTGCGACTCGGTTATCAGCTCCCTTAAGGTGTTTGAGATTAAACGTGTAGCCTTGTAAGAAAGCTACCCACTTAGCGTGTCGTGGGCTGATCTTATGCTGGCCGTTGATGAAACGTAAAGCCTCATGATCGGAGAGGATCACAAACTCCTTGGAGAGGAGATAGTGCCTCCAATGGTGTAGACATCGGACTACAGCATAAAATTCCCTATCGTAGTTTGAATAGTTCAACTTAGGACCGGACAACTTATCGCTAAAATAACTAACGGGATGGCCCTCCTGGCTCCAGACACCTCCAATCCCTACCCCAGACGCATCACATGTGAGCTCAAAGACTTTAGAAAAGTCAGGTAGACGTAAGACAGGTGCCTCAGTCATAAGCTCCTTTATTTGTTCAAAGGCATAAGTGGCGGACTTCGTCCATGTAAACTCTCCCTTCTTCATACAGTCGGTGATAGGCGCCATAATACTACTGAAGTTTCGTATGAAACGACGATAAAACGTGGCTAACCCATGGAAGCTACGTACCTCACGTAGGGTGGTTGGCACGGGCCAGTCCTTAATGACCTGAACCTTGCCCGGATCAACTCGAATACCCTTAGAACCGACTATATAACCTAAGAACTCTACCTCCGAGGCATTGAAAGTGCATTTCTTAAGATTGAGAAATAAGGTCTCTTTCCGCAGGGTGGAAAGGATCACTCTCATGTGGGAGATGTGCTCGGTAGTAGAGGTGCTATAAATCAGTATATCATCAAAGTAGACGACAACGAACTTCCCATGAATGGCTGAATTACATGCGTCATCATCCGGGAGAAGGTACTAGGGCATTGGATAACCCAAAGGGCATCACAAGCCATTCGTACAGACCATCCTTCGACTTAAATGCCGTCTTCCACTCGTCGCCCTCTCATATCCTAATCTGGTGATAGCCACTCCGAAGATCTAATTTGGAGAATACGGTGGCTCCAGACAAGACATCCAACAAATCATCTAGGCGGGGAATGGGAAACCTATACTTGATGGTGATCTTGTGATAGCCCGACTATCAACGCACAACCTCCACGTACCATCCTTCTTGGGGGCAAGAAGGGCTGGCACCGCACATGGGCTCATACTAGTCCTAATAAAACCTTTCTCTAGCAAACCCTCTATCTGGGACTGCAACTCCTGGTGAGCTGCGGGGTGGAGTTGATAATGGGGCTGATTTGGCAAGGAAGACCCCGGGATGAGGTCTATCGCATGCTGGATATTCCTAAGCGGGGGTAACGTGGGCGACAACTCATCCGGGTACATGTCCCTATAATCTTCCAATAGTACCCGTAACTCACTAGGTAACTCATCCAAAATGCTAGAATCGGGCTTCACACTTAGGAGGACTAGTGCATACATAATTCCATCGAGGAACAGATCTCTCTCAAACTCTTTCCTACCAACTAGATTCAATGTTTTTCGTTCTACCGGGATAGTGGTGTCCTTAGCCAAGACTACGGGCTCCTTTGGGATGGTCGGTCTCAAGGTGATGGTTTTGCCATTGAATTTGAATTCATAAGTGTTGGCTCTACCAAAATGAGTAACATCACGGTCATATAGCCAAGGGCGGCCTAACAACACATGACAAGCGTCCATCGAAAGGACATCACAACAAACGTTTGTACCTGGTGACATATTCAAGAGGAGGTAAAGCTCACTCCAGCACCTGTCAACTCCAACAGTCATAAGAGACCGAGCAGGTTTAGTCCCAAGAAGACCTGTCTCTTCCAAAAGATCCAAGGCATACTTTCGTTGTGAAAGAATAATAGAATAAGGTTTCTGAGATATCTCCATCCCCAGAAAGTATTTAGGAGACCCAATATCTTTGGTAACAAAATGCTGAAGTAGATGCTTCTTGGTCATGTCAATACCTTTCCTATCACCCTCTATAAGAAGAATGTCATCCACATATAATGCAAGAACAACAAGGCCAGTTGAGGTTCTCCGAATAAACAAAGAGTGATCTACAGTGCTCAGAACAAATCCATAATAGAAATAACTTCGTTGAATTTATCAAACCATGCCCTCTGTCTTTGCTTAAGACCATAGATAGCCTTTTTCAATCTACACACCTGAGACTCCCCCTGAGCAACATACCCTGGAGGTTGTTCTATATATACTATCTCATTCAAATCACCACAAAGAAAAGCATTCTTCACATTAAACTAAGACATTTACCAATCCCTATTTATGGCCACAAAAAAGAACACAGATCATAGTAATCCGTGCAACAAGAGAAAATGTGTCAAAGAAATCCACACCATAGGTTTGCGTAAACCCTTTGGCAACAAGCCGAGATTTGTATCGATCAATAGTACCATCAGGGATAAATTTGATGACAAAGACCCATCAACATCCAACCATATCAGCTCCAGTAGGGGTAGGAATAATAGACCAAGTACCCCATTCAGTAAGAGTTTTCATCTCCTCATCTATAGCAGCTTTCCAAAGAGGAATAACCAGAGCATCACTATAGGTGGCAGGAAGAACATTCGCTGATAGAGCAAGAGAAAAGCCCTTAGACAGAGGAGACAGTTGTGCATAAGAGAACACATCCTGAAGAGGATGTTGTGTGCATGAGCGAACACCTTTCCGAAGAGTAATTGGAAGATCAAGGTATGTCCTGTCTACTGTATCAGTTCCACCCGAAGGAGAGACTACTAGACTAGGAGCTGCAGGCAGCGGCTCAGTAGAAGAATCAAAGTCAATAGAATAATAAGAAATAACAGGAGAAGAAGGAAGAATAGGCTCTGGAAAAGGTGCCGAGACAAGGGGAAAATAAGTAGAATCATTAGAAGAAGGGAGAATAGAAGAAATAGAAAAGAAAGGAGCATCTTCAAAGAAAGTGACATCTACAGAAACACACTGTCTTCGGAGAACAGGATCATAACACCTATATCATTTTTGTGTTGGACAATAACCTAGAAAGATACACTTAACAGAATAAGGAGAGAGTTTGTCTCGACCAAAAGAAGGAGAGTGAACAAACGTTGTGCTTCCCAAGAAATGAGGAGGTAAAGAAAACAGAGTCGCATCAGGATACAAGATAGAAAACGGTGTCTTCCCATTAAGAACTGAAGACAGAACTCGATTAATGAGAAAACAAGAGAGAAGAATAATATGACCTTAATAAGACTTGAGAACATGCATATGAGTGAGAAGACTATGAGCCACATCCATAATATGGTGATTCTTACATTCAGTAACGCCATTCTATTGAGACGTGTAAGGACAAGTAGTTTGATGAACAATTCCATGATTCATACAAAACATTGTGAATTAAAGACTAAGATACTCTTTAGCATTATTAGTGTGAAGATTTTAATAGGGGTATCAAACTGTGTATGTATTTCATTATAAAATGCAATAAAAATAGAAAAAAGTTCAGAGCGTTCATGGAGCAAATATAACCTCGTACACCGAGAAAAGTCATCAATAAACGTAACAAAATACAAACTATCCCTACCAATAGTCTGAATAAGAGCAGGACCCTATATATCTGAATGAACAAGGTCAAAAGAATGAGAAGAACTACGTTCATGCTTAGCAGGAAAAGTAGACCGGTGATGTGAAGGATCAAGCGCATACCCAACTGCACCAAAAGCCCGGACTATTGGAGAGGGCGCTACTTAATTTTTTATATAAGTAGCAGAGCGCCACGGGTCAAGTGAAGGAACGCCGGACCCATCAATCCCCCCCCCGGCGTCCAGCACAACCCGTCGGCTCAGAGGTGGGGTTACCACATGGCCCACACGGCTCAGAGGTGGGGTTACCACATGTCCACGGTTGCCTGACCCACCGGACCCACACAGGTAGAAGGGAAAAATCAGGATTTAATAGCGCCCCCCCCTGGTCTTGAACCCGTGACCTCCTCTGATACCAATTGAAGGATCAAGCGCATACCCAACTGCACCAAAAGCCCGGACTATTGGAGAGGGCGCTACTTAATTTTTTATATAAGTAGCAGAGCGCCACGGGTCAAGTGAAGGAACGCCGGACCCAACATGATGTTTTCCAAATTGACAAGCTTCACAATGAAGAGAAGTGTCTCCTTAAGGTAAATCAGGCAGAAGCTGATGGAGAATATGAGGTGGAGGATGTCTAAGCCGAAGATGCCACTTAAGTAAAGAAGAGGAGGCAAAAAACGTAGAAGAAGTATCAAGGTAGAACAAGCCGCCGCTTTCAGTCCTAGTAGCAATCTCTCCTTGGAGTGAGGAACCTGAAAAGCACAAGTAGAGGCAGTAAAAATTGCTTCACAATTCAACTGTTTGCAAAGTGCAATGACAGAAAGAAGATTGCATAGAAACTTCAGAACATAGAGAGTGTCCTAAAGCTGAAGATAATGAGTAATATGCGCTATGCCAGACCCATGAACCAGAGAAGGAGAACCATCAGCGATAAGAACCAGAGTTAACCAGTTAATCTTGTCAAGAGAAGAGAAAAGACGAGAATTCCCCCTCATATGATTACTAGCACAAGAATTAATGAGCCACCTACCCATAGTAGCCAACTGATAGCACTAGAAGTAACAAGAGAAGAAGTAAACTTCTTGACAGAATCAGTTGAAGCAGGACGAAGGTGAGAATGTTTGGTTCAGTAATGATCAACCAACCAAGTGAACAACTCTACCGCAATGAGAGCAAAGAAATTTAGAATAACCACGACCACTAGTACGGGCACCTCGACCACCGGAGTTGTCATGTCGAGTTGGATGAAAAATAATATTAGGAGAATGAGAGGGGAGCAATGGACACTGAAGAAGAGTTGTAACAGTAGAAATGCGAGCAGCAGTAGCATCCAAAGTCAGAGTATCTGCCTCTCCTAAGATTTGTTGTCGAATCATATCATACGAGTCAGGTAGACAAAGTAAGTAGCAAACCACAAGAAGCTCCTGAAAGTGTTTATGTTGCTCAGCTAGATCAACAGAAAAAGGTCGATGCTGGAGAAGTTAAACACCAAGAGTTTGAACCTCCTGATAAGAAGCGGCATGAGTCATGATGGGTCGAGCGAAAGATCCGCATATAGAGTATAAATGTGCGAAGTTTGCGCTCCCTTAGAGTACAAAGCATACAGATGATCCCCGGTAGCCTTGACCGTCTGATAATGTCTAATAACAGGAAGGCACTCATCAGACAAACTATTGGCCAACTAAGTACGTACCAACACATCAATAACATTCCAATTATCAAAAGAAGTAGAGCTAAAAGAAGGGGGATCATCGTTCAAATGATGACACTTACACTGAGTGCGCAACAGGAAAATAAAAGACACACTCCAATCAGGGTAACTTGGACCTGTAAGCTTAGAAGCAGTACCAAATTACTAGTATTAGTAGTAGAAAGAGAGAGAGGAGCAAACAAAGTGGAAGAAGAAGATGGAGTGTCCATAGAGAACATCAACAAGCCGCACGATTTAACCAAACAAACCGCGCGAACAAGAAAAAGAAAGAGATCGCACAAGAATAAAAATAACTCACAGGAGCATAGGTGAAAGAAAGCACGCGAACACAACGAAGCTGCTCAAAAAAAAGATAGCAATGGAGGGCAGGGCGGGAAGAAGCCGCACGAACAGAAAGAGAAGCCGCACGAACAGAAAAAGAAGCTGACCAAACCGAAGAAGCCGTGCGAACAAAAAAAAGAAGCCGGGCGGAAGCGGTTAGAAAAGAAAACCACAAAAAAAATGGAGCAAATGACTGATTAGTTCTAATACCATGTAAAAAGAGCTAAAAAAGAAAAATTTTATTGCTCCAAAAAGATAATTATTATATAGGTATGCCCCCTTATTTATAGAAATGGGGAGATGAGAGAATACAAAGAGCGATGTGGGACTAAATACAAGCCACGCGGGCTGGGAGGTTATGGTGCCCATCTGAATAACAGTAATGTTCTTCAGCAGGCTAACTTCCCCCTAATTTTCTGCTCTAGCAAAGGTTCTGTTTCAGAATGCTGGGAAGCAGCAAGCTTCAAAGATGCAATCTCCTGAGCCTGCGGTTTGGTCAACAGCTTACTCCTTCTAAATGCTTCCAAAAGTTCACCATATCATTCAATCATTTGATTTCTATCTTCCTCAGATTCAGAGCCATCTTCATCTCTTAATAAGAAGCACTTGAATCTGGACCAGTCACATACTTGGACATGGATGAAGAGGTTAGATGAAGAGTGTACCTTAGATGGTCCAGGCAGATCCTGGCAGGATTCCTCAAGTGATCTTGCCATCAGCCCAATGTAGGCTTCATCATCCTCTTCTAATTCCGATGAGGAAGACTTAGTCCAGTTTTTCTCCCTCTTAGCAATGAGGGTTTTCTCCTTCTTGCTTCTCTTGTGGTGATGATTCTTTTCACTAGCTTATTTCTTCTCAAGACAATAAGCCACAACATGATGTAGCTTGCTGCAACAAAAAAAAAAACCTTTTTAGAAAAAGGTTTACTAGATTTTGGATCATACCTGCCCTCTTTGGAGGATTTCTTCTTATTTTTTTAGTAGTCCTCTTTGTGCTAGAAGGAAGAGGTAGGTTTGCTCCTCCACCCCTTCTTTTTCATCAGCCTCATAAACTGCTTTGATAAAGCAGCAAACTCCTCATCAGACATATTACAACCTGATTCCTCTTGATCTGAATCTTCTGACTCAGCTGGACTTCTTAGGGAGAAGGATTCTTCTCCTTGCTCCTCTTGGAGATATCTTCCTTGAAGGCCACAGTAGTTTCTTTTGGCCTGGCCTCTGTTAGTCTTCTCTTCCTCCTTCCTTGCTGTCAGCTGCATCTCATATGAAAGCAGCTTACCAAACAGTATTGATGGTGGAGTATCTGCCAGCTTTGCCACTTCTCTAATGACACATATCTTAAAGTCCCAGTACTAGTAAAAGAACTAAGAAACTTATCATTTAGCTCATAATTACTAAAGGCCCTGCCAAAGGTCTTTAACTCATTAACTGTTCTGAAGAACCTTTCATTATAGCTAGTTATTGTCTCCTCCCTGATCTATCTGAAAGCTTCATACTCTTGATTTAGAATTGACTTTCTATCATTTCTCACTTTCTCAGTGCCTTTCATATACACTATCAAGGTGTCCCACATTTCCTTTGAGGTCTTGTAGTGCACTAGGTTTTGAAAGGTGGAGTCATCTATGACACTAACTATGATGTTTTGTGCCCTCTTATCCATGTTGCTAAGATGACTTCATCCTTAGTCATTTTAGTGTACTTTTTGGAGTTTGAAGATTTGCATCAAGGACAGATATCTTCATTGGGATGAATGGTCCTTCTTGAACTGTGATATAGATCCTAAGATAAGATGCTTCATGAATAATCCGACCCTTTCTTTCCATATGCCAAAATTCTCCTTCATGCAAAGAGGAAGTTTCATGGATCCAAGCTCTTTATGATTCTCTCCTGAACCCATCTTAACCTTCTGATAGCTACCCTGAAGATCTCCTCAGACTGTTAAGTCTTTTCTTAAGTAACCTCCCTCTGATACCACTTGAAATTCTTTGATTACAAGGGTAGCTAATCACCTAGAGGGGGGGGGGGGGGGGTTGAATAGGTTATTGTAGTCTTTTTTAAGATTCTTTAAAATCTTCTCTATGACTTAAGTCCTATTATGTATGCTTAATTCAGCTTTCAAGAACACAATGCTCAACACAACAAAACACAATACACAGCACACTAGATTTTTATATTTGTTCCCTAGTGTATGAGTACATCCACTGTCCCTCTCCGCCTTTCTAACAGTATGTTTGACAAGGCTCTTCTCCAAAAACTTTGGCTCCTCAAAGATTACAGCACGATCCCACCGAATCAGTCAGTCTCCACTAAGAATTACAACACTAGCTCATAACCCTCCACACAGTAATCTCCTGACAACCACACACTCGCACAAATTCCCTTTTTACAGGCTGGGAGAAACAGCCCAACACTGATCCACACAGGAATCCAATCACAGGACCACGACCCTAACACAGATCTCACATATTTTTCTCACATCCTTTATAATTTAGGCTTTAAAATAAGATCTCTCACATAGCCTAATCAATCTAGGCCTCAACACAGATCTTTCACAGATCCACTGATTTTGAAAGAGTTGTTGATTTGACTCAAGAGAAATTATTCTCTGAGTCAATTTCTTCATGGGCTAAGTAAATCTCAGCCCTATCTGCTTCCTAGCAATAAGAATGAAAATCTTCGACTATCCACAGCTTGTGCTGGAAGTTCCTCAGGACCTTGTCCTGTTCTTGTTGATGAAGGGAAAGATTACGAATGAATGTCTTCAACCAGCTAAACTTTATTGGTAGGAAATGAATTTATCTGCCTCTCCTTCTATCCAGAGAAAACTCTGTACAGATATCTTCTTCTTATTCAACGATCTAGAGAAAGATCTTCCGATTTGGCTCGGCTTGGATCATGAATCAACTTCAGCTAGGGATTGCCTAGACTGATTCGTCTTCCTCAGAGAGATACTCTGTTCTTACTGTAGAAGATGTTGATTAAACCAGCGAACTCAGAAACCCTTCAGATTTATCAATTGAAGTTCTTGGTTCTGTAACAATGGCGGATAAAGACAACGAACTCCCGCTTCTTGTTTTAGAATATTAATCAGAAAAACTTATTTGATCTTGATCTCAGCTGTTATTTATAATCCCGTCAATTTGTGGGATGATTGATACGTGTCCCAGTTTTAACGGTGGTTAAAACCCCAGCTTAATCAAATTGAGATTCACTATAGACTGACGACAACGTTAATGTCGATTTGCAGCATTTAAATAATGAATCAGAAAATCATTGACTTGTTGACTATGTTAACGTCAGCATCATTCTGGACTTAGCAAAATCAAGCAATATTTCAGAAATCCTCAGTTCGATGAACTCAAAACTCAGTTCGATGAACCCAGAGCTCAGCTCGACAAAATAAAACATCATTTCAGAAATCCTAGTTCAACGAACTCAAAACTCAGTTCGACAAACCCAGAGCTCAGCTTGATGAAATCAAGCATCATTCCAGAAATCCTCAGGTCGACGAATAAATGAAAGCTGAGTTTAACGAACTTTGAACTCAGTTCGACGAACTCAAAGCTCAGTTCGACGAATAATGGATAAACAATACTCGACAATTCTGTACTTAGAATTTTTTTTAGCTCTGCTAGGCATTGAGTGACGTTGAGTGAATAGGCCATACTCAACGAATCTGGACTTAGAAATATTTCAGCTCTTCTAGGTGTTGAGAGCGTTGAGTGTATATGCCTCACTCAACGCTTTTTGCTTTAGCCATATTCTTCAACTTTCTGTCTGATGGCGTTGAGAGCATTGAGTGTATAAGCTTCACTCAATGCTTTTATACTTACCCTGATTTTCTGCAATCTTGCCTTCTTACTTAAGTTTGGCGTTGATAGACTCAGCATGGCATTGAGTGATGAAGCTTCACTCAATTCTTCTGGACTTAGTCGATTTTCTAGCTTCCACTGCTTAGGCTTTGACATGTTATCCTTGACTCAACAATGCTGACCATATGGCATTGAGTGAGTTGAGCTCATTCAACGCCTGTGAACTTAGCCACATTTCTTCCTTTTCAATACTATTAGCTTTGACAGAAAACCTTCTCTCAACGCTATTAGCTGTATGGCGTTGAACGAGCTTGCCTCACTCAACGCTTCTAGACTTAGGAATTTTCCTGAATTTCCAGCCTATCACTTTGAGTCCACCTGTCATTGTCTCTGACAAAAACCAACATGTATGCATGAACTTAAACATACATCAAATACAACTATGTGTATACCATTGACCTGTTTGACTTCTTACAAATCTAGGACATTGAGATCAATGGACCCAACACAATCTTTGTAACACTCCAATGAGCTCGTAGATTTTAACTCAACACAGTTCCAATCACGTTGTTTTTCTCATTTTCTGGGTTTTCCATTTCAAAAATGTCTATTGTCCATTATTGCTATTTTCTTTAACTGATTGTGCGCCCGACTTGACTCCGAGCTAAAACGATCTGATTTTATGGACCGGGGAAAAAGTCGGTTGACCCAAAATAGTTTTGCGTTGTCTGTGAGAAGATGATCCCAAAACTCTGCAACTCTTTAGAAGTAATGCTTGTTGCACACACGCACCTCATACCAGCAACAACACAATACGAGACCTGACATTTTCGCCAATCCCCGCGATGCTCCGTAGGACCCGAGGTGCATGATCTTAGGAATGTAGGTGAAGACAATTGTCAGGTCCCCCCACCTTGGACCCACAGGTCTTCACCATAGCTTGAAGAGAGGGGCACACCTGACAAAAGGGCACGCAAAGATTGCACCATTCGCTTCAGGGATGAAGACGTGGCAGGAGTGCGCAAGCCGCATTGAGATCCCATAGTCATCAGCGCGGGAATAGATAGGCCTGCTTGAAGGTCAAGAGGATCCTCGTTGACAGCGAAAGCTCAGTGGACATCCTATTTGTGGCCACGGTCTAGAAGATGGGGATCCGGGAAGAGTCTCTCCACCCCACGGGCGGGCTCGTCTTTGGATTTATCAACTGGTCGGTCCCCATGCGGGCATGGTATCCCTCTTGGTGACTATAGGAGAATACCCGAGGCAAGCAACCTGCCATATCCAGTTCCTGGTCATGGAATGTTAATCTGCCTATAATGCCATCTTTGGTAGGCACCTGCAAGCTACGTTCGGGGAAATTCCCTCCATACCCCATTTAGTGATGAAATTCCTAACACCCGATAATATAGGCATTGTCGGGGGGATCAAACAATGACACAAATCTACTACCTTAACCAAGCACAACTATTGTAGAAGACGACCCAGTTCTTCAAAAGCTTCGACTTACGGGACAAAAATGCAATAAAAAGGGCCACTCTAGTTGAAGGCCTAATCGAGATCTCGCTCCGTGAAAGGGATCCCTCCCGTATAGTGCTACTCGGGTCACTCTTATCCCTGGCGAAGCAAGGGGAGTACATGAACTTCTTATGCGCCAACCAAGATGTATTAGCTTGGAGTCCTGATTATATGCCCGAGGTCAACCCACAAGTCATTACCCACTCGCTAAACATCAACCCAACATGCAAGCTGGTTATCCATAAAAAGTGCAACTTCGTGGCAGAAAGGCTCCGCGCCATTGAGGAGGATAGACAAGCTTTTGGTTGTGTGATTCACCCGGAAAGTAGCGTACCCCCCTTGGCTCTCCAACGTGGTCATTGCTAAAAAGGCTTCGAGGAAGTGGAGGATATGTGTCGACTACAACAACCTCAACCAAGCCTGTCCAAAGGACAACTTCCCCCTCCCCCGCATAAATCAGCTTATGGACGCGACCGCCAGGAATGAACTTCTCAGCTTCATTGATACCTACTCGGGATACAATCAGATCCAAATGAACCTGGTAGATGAAGAGCACACCGCTTTTTGCATAGATAAGGGAGTGTACTGCTATAAAGTAATGTCTTTTGGTCTAAAAAATGTCAGAGATACCTACCAAAGGTTAATGAATCACGTATTCAAAAGCCCCATCGGGCGGTCCATGGAAGTTTACGTTGATGACATGTTGGTCAAGATCATTTCGCAAGGTTATCGCCTAGAAGACTTGGATGAGTCCTTCCAGCTTCTCCGCCGTTTCCAGCTTTGCTTGAACCCCACCAAGTGCACGTTCGGGCTCACCACAGGAAAGTTTCTGGGCTTCATGGTAATACAGCGGGGGATAGAGGGCAACCCAGAAAAGATTAAGGCATTGTAAGACATGTCTCTCCCAGGTAATGTCATGGAGGTCCAATGCCTCGACGGGAGAATAACCACACTTTCTCTCTTCTTGCCCCGGATAGGGGGCATATACCTCCCTTCTTCAAAGCACTTTGAGGAACTCACCATGCAGGTTTCCAGTGGGCGAACGAGTTCCAAGATGCCTTCAAGCACCTCAAGAAGTATCTGGCCACTCCCCCACTGCTTTCTAAGCCTGTCGACGGGGAAGTCCACTTCCTATATCTGGTAATCTCACTGTACGCGCACAACTCAGTCCTTGTAAAGGACGAAGGGGGGATCCAACACCCGGTCTACTATCTTAGCAAGGTCTTGTTCGATACCAAGAGCAGGTATCCCACGACAGACAAAATAGCCCTACCGCTTGTTTACTCGGACAGAAAGCTCCACCCTTACTTTCAAGCCTACACTATCAATATACTCACATAACTACCACTCCGAGCGATCCTGCAAAGGCCCGATATGTCAAGAAGGATAATTAAATGGGTAGTGGAGCTAGGGGAGTATAACATCGAATTCCTGCCAAGGCTCATCATCAAGTCCCAATTCTTGGTAGACTTCGTAGTAGAATACGTGCTCTTGCTAGAAGAAACCCCCAGCTCCTTCAAATTGGCTCCAACGTTATGGACCCTACATTTCGATGGAGCCACGGGTACTGCAGGGGTAGGTGTAGGGTTGTTACTGACAGGACCTGAGGAGGCCACCCTTGAGTATGGGCTCCGACTAAAATTTCCTGCCACAAATAACGTCGCGGAGTATGAAGCTCTGATTGCGGGCCTCCGCCTAGATATATATTGTGGTATAAAAAGCTTGACCTTCAACACTGACTCTCAACTAGTGGTCTCGCAAGTTGAGGCGGTCTACGAGGCAAAAATGAACAGCTTGTGCAATACCTCTGACTGGCCATGACCTTCCTCGAGAAAATCAAATCTCATCAGATCCTCTATTTCCTCAGGAGCAGAATATCATGACGGACAAAAAGACCAAGCTCACCAACTCCACCACATGATACTAAACTCAGTGCCGAAAAATCAAGTATCTACTTGTTCCCGTGTCTCGAGCTCCTGAGAGATTGCCAACATCACAGAAGAGGAACCCTCTTGGATGGACTCCATCCTTGCCTACCTCAAAAGTAGGAAACTGTCGGCGGACCCTATAGAGGCCAGACGGCTTTGAATGTTCGCAACTTCATTCTCTCTCATCGTTGATGAACTTTACAAATGCTCATTCTCCAAGCCGTACCTAAAATGCTTACGCCCCGCCAACTCCGACTACGCTCTATGGGAGGTGCACGAAGGTATATGCGGCGAGCCTTATTGTCAAGGTAGACTGGAAGACCGAATTTCTGGATATGTATATGGCGGCCTTGTTGTCATAGAACATAGGAAGAGGATAGTCGTAGACCTCTCCTAAGTCAAGCATGAGAGCATGTAACCATTTTAACTCACAGGTGGTTGACGCCATACTCCGATATTTAGCTTCTGCACTTGATCTGGAGACAACAGACTGTTTCTTGCTCTTCCAGCTCACAAGATTTCTCCAATAAAAGTGCCAAAGCCAGATGTAGATTTGCGGTCACCTTTATCATCCGCATAGCTAGAATCTGAGTAGCCTTCAACCTTTAGATGACCATTATTCTGAAAAAGTAACCCTTTTCCTGGTGCAGCTTTGACGTACTCTAATATTCTCAAGACAGACTGAAGATGGCATTCCCTAGGAGCTTGCATGAACTGACTAACCTTGCCTACAGCATAGGAGATGTCTGGTCTAGTCACTGTGAGATAAATGAGTTTTCCCGCTAGACGTCTGTACCTCGTGACATCGGATAGAAGAGGCGAGTCATCTGTCCATGTTTTGTCTTCTCTAGTATCCATGGGACACCGGGCCGGTTTGGTACAAGTCAATCCTGCCTCTTGTAGAAGATCAAGAGCATACTTTCGTTGAGAAAGAACCAAGGAGTCGGGCTTTCGAGAGATTTCTATCCCCAAAAAGTATTTCAGGGAGCCCAAATCCTTTGTGACCAGGTGTTGATGAAGGTGTTTCTTTATCAAGTCCACACCAGCCTGGTCATCGCCAGTAAGAAGAAATATCATCCACATATACCGCCAAAACACCAGTCCCAAGGCGGTTGTTGGGTACATTGGAAAATGTGTACCTGATTTGAAGAAGTCCAACTTAGCTCAATGATATACATCAAGGTGTATTTGAGGTTGTTTTAAGTTGACATGTGCAGGTGAAGAAGTATTAAAGAATGCAGAAAAATATTCTAAGTCCATGTGTCGACACCTGAAGAAACAGTGTCGACACTTCAGAATATTTGTGTCGACACTTGACGGAAGCTGTGTCGACACAGAGAAAGATAGTCGACACAGAGAAAGATAGTCGACCTCGACACAGAAGGAGATAGTCGACCACATCTGTGTCGACACAGAGAAAGATAGTCGACACAGAGAAAGATAGTCGACCTCGACACAGAAGGAGATAGTCGACCACATTAATGTCGACACTGAGAAGCAGCGTCGACTCACAGAAAGATAGTCGACCACATTTGTGTCGACACTGGGAGGCTGTGTCGACACAATGAGACAGAGTCGACATACATTGGCAGAAGTCAACAATACTTGTGTCGACACCAGAAGACTAAGTCGACACATTTTGGCAGAGTAGACAATTGCTGTGTCGACACCTGAAGGCAGTGTCGACACATACTGAGTTCTGAATCTACAACAACTGTGTCGACACACAGGACTTGTGTCGACCCACTGCAGAGTCAAGACCAAGTTATTTTCTGAAGAAGCTGTGTCGACTTAATGATGAACTTGTCGACATCTTCAAAGACTGTGTCGACACCAAAGTCACTTGTGTCGACACATATAGACAGTTGGTCTCGACACTTTCTAACAGACTGTCTCGACACTTTGCTGTCCAAGACTAAGGCACAGGATTTGTTTGAAGACTTGACAGCTGTGGGTTGCCACCGGTTAACTGATGCTGTCAGACTTGTCAGAAAATAGTTAGAAACCGGATCAGCCGGTTACCATGAAGAAGGTCTATAAATAGACAGATTCAGAAGGAAGTAAGGAGCAATAGAGATACATAAAAAAGGGTGAAGAAGGATTACAATCCAATTGAAGTATCAATTCAAGAAAGTGCTAGGCACTAAAGAAGATCTTTATCAGAAGATCTAAGCAGACGATCTCAGGATCGATCTAAGAAGAGTTCTAACAAGAATTCAGAAGTATCATCAAAGGTATTGGATAGAGAGGGATCCACCCATTTGAAGAAGAAGAAGGAAGCCTTCAGTGGGTTCTCAAGAAGCTATTTGGAAATCAACTCAGCTAAGTTCAGATTCAAGAAGCTTTGAAGAAAGCTCAGTTTCAGTTGATTTCATCAGCTGATCAAGAATTGTCTTGTCCTCTTCTCTCTCAACAAAGGCAAGACATTAAAACTTCTTTTCTAAAATTCTGTAGGATCTGTTTACACAGATCTGAGTTGTAAGCCTGTGATATAAAGGCTGAGTGTAGGAGAGTTGATCTCTGAGTGGTAGGGCTGTTTACCTGAGTGTAGGAGAAGGTTCTTCTCTGAGTTGTAGGCCTTGTGGCAAGGCTGAGGTAGGGCTGCTGTGCCTGAGTTGTAAGAACCTATCCAGGTTCTGAGCTGTAGGATCTGTAGATCTGAGAATAGTGGAAGTTTGGCCGAATCTAGCATACTGTAGATAGGTGAAGGGGGAAAGTGGATGTACCCAAACCTTGGGGAACCACTATAAAACATTGTGCAATCTGTGATGATAAAATTTCTGTGATTGCTGTGCTGGATGTTTTAATTCTGTAATTGAATTCTGCCTAAAAGTATAAACAAGCAATTAGAACCTATTCACCCCCTCTAGGTGTTTAGGTTGTCTTGAAAGTAAAACTATCAAGTGGTATCAGAGGGAGGTTCCTCAAAAAGGACTTAACAGTCTGAGGTAGATCTGAAAGGCAGAATCAAGATTCAAGAAGATGGGTTCTGGAGAAAATCACAAGGAGTTAGGGTCAATGAAGTTACCCATCTGCAGGAAGGAAATCTTTGGAATTTGGAAAGAAAGAATCAGATTATTCATGGAAGCATCTGACCCAAGAATATACATCATAGTTCAGGAAGGACCCTTCATTCCAATGAAGGTATCAGTTCTTGATGCTAATATTCAAACTCCAAAGAGTTACTCTGAAATGACCAAGGATGAAATCATTTTGGCAACCATGGACAAGAGAGCTCAGAATATTATTGTGAGTGCCATAGATGATTCTACATTTCAGAATCTGATTCAATGCAAGACCTCCAAAGAAATGTGGGACACCTTGATTGTCTACATGGAGGGATCTGAAGAAGTAAGACAGGATAGGAAGTCTATGCTCAACCAGGAATATGAAAGTTTTAGACAAGGAAAAACTGATAGTATAACTGAATGCTATAAGAAATTCTATAGAATTGTGAATGAGCTAATGTCATATGGAAGAGTCTTCAGTACCTATGAACTGAATGACAAATTCTTAAGATCCTTAACAAAGGATTGGGACACAAAGATCTGTGCCATAAGAGAAGTGGCTAAATTGGCAGAGATCTCTCCTCCCTTCTTGTTTGGAAAGCTGCTATCCTATGAAATGCAACTTATGGTGAGGAAGGAAGAGGAAAAGAATTCAAGAGGAGAGCATAGAGAAAAGACTATGGCATTCAATGCAGAAGCCATCAGATAGAATAGGAGGATATCACCATCCCCTCCTAAGGAAATTGCAGAAGTCAGTTCTGAAAATTCAGATAATCAGAGTTCAGAAAGTTGTGATTCAGATGCAGACTTTGCTGCATTCACAAGGCAATTCCAGAGGTTCTTGAAGAAGAAGCAGTGGAAGTCTAAGCCCTCCACTTCACAGCAAGTTGATGACTATTATCAGAAGAAAAAGTCATCAAGGAATGAAAAGAGCAGATCAAAGCCCAGTAAGGCTACTACTTCAAAGATTGTCTGCTATTGTTGCAATAGACCTGGACATGTAGTGGCTGACTGTCCTGATAAAAGAAAGGAGTCTTCAGACAAGAAGAAGACTCATAAAAAGGGCAAGAAGGAGAAATCTTTTGTTGCAAAGATGGATAAGAGCCTAACAGATCAGTCAACTTCAGAGTCAGAATCTGAAGCAGAAGCATATATTGGACTATATGCTGCATCTGAAGAAGAGGAGTTTCTACAGTTGCTAGACTCCATCTATGATCAAGAGATCATCAGTGCATAGGACTGATGGTAGGATCTGAAGAGGACATATGCCAGAATCAGTCTGGTCCTAATAAGGTACAATGTCCTTCTATGAAATCTGTTTGTAGTACAAGTACAGAATCAGCTACATCTGCATCAAGTGATATAGATGCATCTGACTCTGAAGGAGATGTCTATCAATTGATAGATAAGTATGGGGACTTGTTGCAGGCCCTTAAGAAAAGCAAGAACCTGGTTAAATCTCAGGATCATGAGATTGCTAAACTAAGGGTAGCTGCAACTGAGTTAGAGAAAGTAATTGATCAGAAGTTAAATGAAATTTCCAAGCTGAAGAATATAACTATTATTCAGATGGGCACAATTAATTATACCAATGATCAAGTGAAGATTCTGGAGGCCAGACTAAGAATTGAAAAAGATTTAGTGGCTAGTTACTCTAAGCCAAAGTCTGTCTTACCCTTGATAGATGAATTTGTGAATCAAAAGGGTAAGGCAGGATTAGGATTCAAAGGTAACTCCAGGGCTGGCCGATTCAAGAGGAAAGGCAAAGCACCTGTCAAGCCACTGAACTTTTCAGTTCCTATTAAGTTTAGAAAGGTGCAAGTGCCTTCTAACCAATATGATCATGAAAATATTCATGGTCATATTAAGACTAATGTTCTGAAAAACAAGGGTGTAAATGCCAACAGGCCTACCATGTTCATAAACCCAATGGTTATAAAAAATCAGTGGGTGAAGCTGCTGCAGCACCAGCAATGGACAGAAATTCTTTTGTCAAGGATGTATCCAGAACTAGATACAATAGGTTTGAATGTTGGTGCTGTGGCAAAAGAGGCCATTTTGCACTAGACTGCTGGTACAACACAAGTGTTAGAAAGAACAATAGTTTAACTGTTAGAAGAGATAATGGTAGCTTTGTTTATGCTAACCTGAACCAAGGACCCAAGACTTGCTTGGGTTCTAAGGGTAAGTAAAACTGTGTTGTAGGTGAATCCAAGTAGCCATGCCCCTATATGGTATTTGGATAGTTGTTGTTCCAGGCACATAACTGGAACAAAGGGGCTGCTGAAGGAGTATTCATCTGTCAAAGATGGACCTAAAGTGATCTTTGGTGGATCTGAAAAAGGAGTCATCAAAGGGTTTGGTAACATTTCTTCTAACCTAATTACTATCACCCAAGTGGCTTATGTAAAAGGTTTGAAACATAATCTAATAAGCATAAGCCAGCTGAGTGATTTAGGATATGACATTTCATTTGTTAAGGATGGATGTCATATCAAAAGGTCAAGTGATCAAGAGATCATTTTGACTGGGTATAGGAAGAGAAATGTATATTGTCTTAATTTTGTATGTGAGAATAAGGCTTCTCCCATCTGTCTTGTAGCTGATGACAATGCTTCTCATTATGTTAAGTGGCACAAGAGATTGGATCATCTTAACTACAAGACAATTGGCCAACTCTTTAGCAAAGAGTTAGTGAGGAATGGTTCCTCAAGTTAAGTGTATAAAGGAAGGGATATGCTCAGCTTGTCAAAAGGGCAAGCAGACAAAATCCTCATTTCAAAGCCTTGAAAACAAGGATTCTGTGAGGTGCTTATACCTCTTCATATGGATCTTTTTGGTCCTATGCCAGTTCATAGTCTAGGTAGGAAGGTCTACACTTTTGTGGTTGTAGATGACTATTCTAGATTTACATGGGTGTTCTTTCTGAGACAGAAATCTGAAACCCCAAGTGTCTTACTTAATTTTGTGAAGCAAATTCAGAATGAACTGAATAGTACAGTGGTCAAAATCAGAAGTGACCATGGTACTGAGTTTCAATCTGAAAGCATGACAAAGTTATGTGAAGACTTTGGGATTTTCCAAGAGTTCTCCTCACCTAGAACACCTCAGCAAAATGGAATTGCTGAAAGAAAGAATAGAACATTAATTGAAGCTGGTAGAACTCTATTGAGTGACACCTCTCTACCAGAATATTTCTGGGCTGAGGCAGTAAACACTGCTTGTCATGTGATCAATAGAGCTTCTATCACCAAGAGCCACAAAAAGACTCCCTATGAGATTATGAAAGGTAGAAAACCAAATCTATCCTACTTCAGGATCTTTGGTTGCAAATGCTATATACTTAACAATGGTAAGTCATATTTGACTAAGTTTGCTGCCAAATCCCAGGATGGGATATTTGTTGGGTACAACATAAATAGTAAGGCCTATAGAATCTTCAACTTGACTACTCAAGTTGTTGAAGAATCTGTGCATGTTGTGTTTGATGAAACAAGATTAATCAACTGTGAGTTGTCTTGTAGATCAAATGACTCAACAGGTATAAGCAAAAGAATGGACAAGCTCTCCATTGCTTAAGCTTCAAGGGAAGATGGAGCATTGGAAAATGAAGAATACTGTCCAGGGGGAGTACAAGACACAATAGAAGATGAAGAAAACGAAGAGGTTTAGCATAATGAAGGAGCTGGAGATGTTCAACCAGAAGGGAATCTTCCTCAAGCTACAAGACATTTAAGAGATCATCCAGCTGATCAGATAATAGGTGATCCAAGACAGGGAGTGTAGACTAGAAGCAGAAGTCAAAGCACAGTTCTGCATTCAAGTTTCCTGTCACAAATGGAGCCTAAGAAGTTTGAAGAAGCTATCCAAGACCAGCACTGGATTGATGCTATGCAAGAGGAACTGCTGAATCAATTCAGAAGGTGCAATGTCTGGGAGCTTGTTCCTAGACCAAGAGGCCACAATATAATTGGGACAAAATGGATCTATAGGAACAAGTTGGATGAGAGTGGAGTAATAGTGAAGAATAAAGCAAGATTGGTTGCTAAAGGATACAGGCAGGAAGAAGGGATTGACTTTGATCAAACCTTTGCCCCAGTAGCAAGGATGGAGGCAATCAGAATGTTCCTTGCCTATGCAGCCTATAAAGACTTCAAAGTATACCAGATGTATGTGAAGTCAGCATTTCTGAATGGTGATCTTAAAGAAGAAGTATATGTAGAGCAGCCATCAGGTTTTGTAGATCCTCTTAAACCTGATTATGTTTATAAGCTTAGAAAAGCTTTGTATGGGTTAAAGCAAGCCCCAAGGGCCTGGTATGAAACCCTGTCTACTTTCCTTATTGAGAATAAATTCTCAAGAGGAAAAATAGACAAAACTCTATTCCTTAGGGAATCCAAAGGCAAGATCATCTTAGTTCAGATCTATGTTAATGACATAATCTTTGGATCTACTGAAAACAACCTTTGTAAAAAGTTTGCCAAACTTATGCAAGGGAAGTTTGAGATGAGTAGCATGGGGGAACTTAAGTTCTTCTTGGGACTCCAAGTAAGATAGACTGATGATGGCTTGTCCATATCCCAGTCAAAGTTCACCAAAGAATTAATTAAGAAGTATGGTATGGAGTCATCCTCCATCATGAGAACTCCTATGGGAACAAGTATGCCTATATGCAAAGATGATGCAGGTAAATCTGTTGATGAGACTTTGTATAGAGGAATAGTTGGTTCTCTACTATATCTCACTACTAGTAGACCAGATATTATGTATGCTACATGTGTCTGTGCTAGGTACCAAGCCTGCCCTAAAGAGTCTCATTATACTGCAGTCAAAAGGATTCTGAGATATCTTAAGGGCACACCTAATCTAGGCCTTTGGTACCCTAGGAATAGAGATTTTCTACTAACAGGTTATTCAGATGCAGATTTTGCAGGCTGTAGAGAGGATAGGAAGAGTACTACAGGTACTTGTCAATTCCTGGGAGGAAGACTGATTTCATGGAGTAGTAAGAAGCAGACCAGTGTGGCTATATCCACAGCTGAGTCAGAGTATGTTGCTGCTGGCAGCTGCTGTGCACAACTATTGTGGATACAGCATCAGCTTAAAGATTATGGTATTCAAGTAAGTAGAACACCTCTTTTGTGTGATTCTAAGAGTGCAATTTCTATTGCTAATAATCCTGTTTCTCATAGTAGAACTAAGCATATAGAAATTAAATACCATTTTCTTAGAGAACATGTAGAAAGAGAAGACATCACATTGGAATTTGTTAAAACAGATTATCAAATAGCAGATGTATTTACTAAGCCACTGGATGAAACAAAATTCAATAAATTTAAAATTGAATTAGGCATGCTGACCATTGATTAGTTTATCAACAAACTTACAAGTAACATGTTAGATTCTCAAGTGGTATTGACAAAAACAGAAAATGGCTAAGTAAAATGGTGTCGACACATTCAGTGATAATGTGTCGACTCAGTGGTGTAATGTCGACAAGTCAGAGATATTGTGTCGACACAGAGAATATGTGTCGACACTTAAGAATCATATTATCGACTTATCCAGGAATATAGTGTCGACTTCACCAGTATAATGGTGTCGACACTTACAGATTTTGTGTTGACACTTATACTAAGAGTCGACACAGAATTTCTGATGCTCTACTATATATCCCAAATGTCGACATATCCCCAAATTGGTGTCGACACATAGTAGACAGACTTGATGTCGAGATAATAGAAGCTTGTGTCGACACATTCCATATGTGTCGACACTTATAGTCTGTTTTTACCGACTTTTGATCTTCTTTCAATAGAAAGTATAAATAGGTCAAGAACTTAATCTGTCGACACGCTTACAAGGTTTTCAAGACTGAAACCCTGTGTCGACATTCTCTCTCTCTCTTCTCTCAAGCTTTCTCAACTGATCAATGGCGCCGAAGATTGAAGACAACGTCAACGAAGGTTATGAGTTGGTCCGGAATGCCTTTGCAGAAGCCCCAACAGATGTTCAACGGGTTATCACTCTTATTTCTGAATCCGGATTAGAGTTTTTAGTTTCTGAACCTTCTAAGATATGGAAGAAGGAGGTGCATGAATTCTTTAACTCTGCATCAGTGGATTCAGATATTCTCAAGATAAAGTCCACTGTTCATGGGTCGACAGTGAAGATTACCCCAAGGAGTTTAAGGAAGATTCTCCAATTACCAATAATTGAGAATGAAGAAGAAGTCCCTGCTTCTAAATCAAGGGAGGCTCTCCAATGGTGCGGATTGGATCCCACCCTGAAGATTGGAGCTTCTTTCAACAGGAAAGGGATGAATCAGCAAGGAAGTAGTTGGCAAGGTGATTCTGTGCAAACCAGGGGACATGATAGGATTTTAGCCTATATGTTCTGCCTAATGACCAGAATCGTGTTTACAATTCCAACTGATTGGTTAGCTGTAATCTTTGAAAAGATCAAGGAAGGAATCAAGAAGCCAAATCTGGCTAGAATTATGAGTTTATATCTGACTGGAGTGATCCCTGAGGTAATGCAACAACTGCCAGGAACAAAGATCAATCACATGAGAAAGATGGACATGAGATTGTTTTCTAGGTGGGATAGGGTGCTGTCTAAGGATGTGCCTGATGAGAGCAGGCAGGACACCCCAGTGAAATCTCCTTCTCATGCTCAAGATACTGAGCAGCTTCAAGAAGAACTAGTGAGAAAGCAGGTTGAAGATCAGCCTGAATCTACTCCAGCCCAGCAAGAAACTATACCTGCACAGAATGCAAGGGGAACAAGCTCATTCTCCTGCCCAGAATGTATCTACTCCTGACCAGGTACAGTTGCAGGGGGAGCTGGTGTATTTTCCTACAAAAGACATTTCTAAAATTTCTATTTCTGCACAGGTGTAGGGGAACAAGTGTACTCACCTGCCCAAGACATTACCAATACTGAACAAGTACAGGGGGAGAAGATGTCTGACCCAGTGCAAGAGGCTGAACAAATTGATATCTCCAAAGATTTGAATATTGAAATTCTGAATGACACATCTTCTGTTCAAACTCAGAAGGAATATACTCTAGATGAGTTATTTCCTAATGTTGATATTGCTACTGATACAATAGAAGAGGGGCAGGATATTGAGAAGGCCCTAGACATGGAGATAGAGCAAGAAGCTGAGATCGAGCAAGAGGTTGAGAAGGAGAAAGAAATTGAGGAGGAGCAAGTGGTGGAGGGGGAGTCTGTGCATGTTGAGGCTGAACAACATGGCACTGAGACAGATATTCCTCCTCCTCCTCAAAAAAGAGTTCAAATTGATAGTTCATCTGAATCTGAGACTGAAGAAGCCAGAATGGCTAAGAAGAGAAAACTCGTTGTCTTCCAAAGAAGGAGCAAAAGTTATAAGCAAGCACTACAGACTACAACTCAACAATCCCATTCTGAATTTAATTATAACAAGTTTATGGTTGATTTGCAAGTTAAGTTGGATGAACATAGATTGGCTGTTGAAAAATATGTTGATGAGAGCAATAAGTCCCTTCAATTTGACTTGGCTCAAGATATAAAGTCCATTAGATTTGAAGTCAATATGCATAAGAAGGAGATGACAGATTGCTTCCATAAGGGAGGTAATGCTGTAGTATTCTTGGCAAAACAACAACAATCAATTATTACCAAAGCAGATGATATAGCACTGAAGCAAGGCTATGTTCTTACAAATCAGATAAACATGAATGCCAATCTTGAAGACTCTCACAATGAGATTCTTAATGAGTTGAAAAAGACTACTGAAGGGTTGCCTGCAGCAAGGGGAAAGGAAATGGAAGAATTTGATAAGAAACTTCAAGATGCCATTGAATCAGTTAAAACTGCTATCACTACCTCTCAAAAGGACATATCTAACAAGCTTAAAAATTTAAAACCATTTTTTAAAGAGGGTGTGAATTATCTGGATGGCCAGATCAGATTTCAAAAGGAAGATCTAAGAGATCATATTACCAGAGAAGTCATAAAGGGGGAGAGGTTGTTAGTTCATGCTGGCTCAGAGCACACCAAATGGGTGACAAATAGTATTCGAGCCACATTGGGATATCCACCTTTGTGTGATGATGCTATGGTGGCTGAGTCAGGCATTCAAACAGGTCTACTTGAAGGCAATCAACCTGAGATTGCCCAAGTCATTTACCCTCCTCCAGATTTTGATATGATTGATCAGCAAATTCAGGATATGTATAGTCCTCCAAAGGAGGTTACCAAGGTTATTATTGAAAAAGTTGATAAGCCTGATGCCAACTTGAAAGAACAGCAAGATGCTCTACTATCCAAGAAAAGATTTAGAGAGCAGGCTGAACTTAAGCCAGATTTTGAGCAGTGGAGCCCTACTTCAAGAAATATTATACTCACTGCATGGAAGGCTGTAAAAGACCAAGTTCATGAAAGAGGAAAGTGGTATAATGAAATGGAATGGCAAAAGCATGAAGCTAGGCAAGAGGCAATAGTACAGTTCAGAAGAAAAGCCAAGCTGGGTAGGCTGCCACCAGATGCTCAGGAGCTGAGCAAGTACTTTCCAAAGCCATATCATTACTTTGAAAGACAAAGGCTCAAGGAAGAAGCACAGAAGAAGGCTGATCAAAAAGGCAAGAAGCCAGCTGAAGTTGTTGAAGCTCCTGTGAAGGCTCAAATCCAATCTGGCAATGGGATTGTCATAAGAGAGCCTGATCAGTCTTAATTTTTAAGTTCTTTCAAAAGTATTTTGTAATGTTTTGATTAAATCATTCAATGTAAAAATCTGTAATCAAACATTACTAAGTTTTAAACAAAATATTGTTTGGAATCATATAATGTTCACTCTGAGATGGATTGTCCATATTTTGTTTTTTATTCCTGTTATGTCATATATCATCATATTATGCTTTTTATAAATGGTTTATATCATTGGCTTTAAGGGTTATGACTTCTCCAAATAGGGGGAGATTGTTGGGTACATTGGAAAGTGTGTACCTGATTTGAAGAAGTCCAACTTAGCTCAATGATATACATCAAGGTGTATTTGATGTTGTTTTAAGTTGACATGTGCAGGTGAAGAAGTATTAAAGAATGCAGAAAAATATTCTAAGTCCATGTGTCGACACTGAAGAAACAGTGTCGACACTTCAGAATATTTGTGTCGACACTTGACGGAAGCTGTGTCGACACAGAGAAAGATAGTCGACACAGAGAAAGATAGTCAACCTCGACACAGAAGGAGATAGTCGACCACATCTGTGTCGACACAGAGAAAGATAGTCGACACAGAGAAAGATAGTCGACCTCGACACAGAAGGAGATAGTCGACCACATTAATGTCGACACTGAGAAGCAGCGTCGACTCACAGAAAGATAGTCGACCACATTTGTGTCGACACTGGGAGGCTGTGTCGACACAATGAGACAGAGTCGACACACATTGGTAGAAGTCGACAATACTTGTGTCGACACCAGAAGACTAAGTCGACACATTTTGGCAGAGTCGACAATTGCTGTGTCGACACCTGAAGGCAGTGTCGACAAATACTGAGTTCTGAATCTACAACAACTGTGTCGACACACAGGACTTGTGTCGACACACTACAGAGTCAAGACCAAGTTATTTTCTGAAGAAGCTGTGTCGACTTAATGGCGAACTTGTCGACATCTTCAAAGATTGTGTCGACACCAAAGTCACTTGTGTCGACACATATAGACAGTTGGTCTCGACACTTTTTAACAGACTGTCTCGACACTTTGCTGTCCAAGACTAAGGCACAGGATTTGTTTGAAGACTTGACAGCTGTGGGTTGCCACCGGTTAACTGATGTTGTCAGACTTGTCAGAAAATAGTTAGAAACCGGATCAGGCGGTTACCATGAAGAAGGTCTATAAATAGACAGATTCAGAAGGAAGTAAGGAGCAATAGAGATACATAAAAAAGGGTGAAGAAGGATTACAATCCAATTGAAGTATAAATTCAAGAAAGTGCTAGGCACTAAAGAAGATCTTCATCAGAAGATCTAAGCAGACGTTCTCAGGATCGATCTAAGAAGAGTTCTAATAAGAATTCAGAAGTATCATCAAAGGTGTTGGATAGAGAGGGATCCACCCATTTGAAGAAGAAGAAGGAAGCCTTCAGTGGGTTTCTCAAGAAGCTGTTTGGAAATCAACTCAGCTAAGTTCAGACTCAAGAGGCTTTGAAGAAAGCTCAGTTTTAGTTGATTTCATCAGCTGATCAAGAATTGTCTTGTCCTCTTCTCTCTCAACAAAGGCAAGACATTAAAACTTCTTTTCTAAAATTCTGTAGGATCTATTTTACACAGATCTGAGTTGTAAGCCTGTGATATAAATGCTGAGTGTAGGAGAGTTGATCTCTGAGTGGTAGGGCTGTTTGCCTGAGTGTAGGAGAAGGTTCTTCTCTGAGTTGTAGGCCTTGTGGCAAGGCTGAGGTAGGGCTGCTGTGCCTGAGTTGTAGGAACCTATCCAGGTTCTGAGCTGTAGAATCTGTAGATCTGAGAATAGTGGAAGTTTGGCCGAATCTAGCATACTGCTAGATAGGTGAAGGGGGAAAGTGGATGTACCCAAACCTTGGGGAACCACTATAAAACATTGTGCAATCTGTGATGATTAAATTTCTGTGATTGCTGTGCTGGATGTTTTAATTCTGTAATTGAATTCTGCCTAAAAGTATAAACAAGCAATTAGAACCTATTCACCCCCCCTAGGTGTTTAGGTTGTCTTGAAAGTAAAACTATCAGCGGTTTTGCGAATAAATAAGGAGTGATCGACCGAACTCCTTGTAAAACCGATAGCAGCCACAATGCCACTGAACTTGTCGAACCATGCCCGAGGGCTCTGTTTTAGGCCATAGATGGCCTTCCTTAACCAGCATACACGTGTCTCCCCCTGAGCAACATACCCAGGAGGTTGCTCCATATAGACGTCCTCTTGAAGATCCCCATAGAGGAAGGCATTCTTCACATCAAGCTGGGAAATAGCCCAATCCCTATTGACGGCCACAGAGAGAAGAACGCGGATGGTGCTGAGACGAGAGACCGGAGAGAAGGTATCAAAGTAATCAATCCCATAAGTCTGAGTAAAGACTTTCGCCACCAGCCGGCCTTTGTAGCGATCCACAGTGCCGTCTGGGCGAAACTTCACAACAAACACCCAACGACAGCCAACTACATCAGTACCAACTGGTGGAGGAACAAGGGTCCAGGTTACCCTCTCAGTAAGAGTGGCAATCTCCTCATCCATGGTAGTTTTCTAGTGGGGAATAGCAAGAGCCTCCTAGTAGGTGCGAGGAGTGGTAGTAGCCGAGATAGCCAAAGTAAAGGACCTGCGAGAAGGAGTTAGCCGATCATAGGAAACAACTGCCACAAGCGGGTGTTGAGTACACGCCCGCACCCCTTTGCGAAGAGCAATGGGAAGATCCAGGTCGACACATTCCTCTGTGACCGGAGCATCCGTGGCGGAGAAGGCTGGCCCGAGACTAGAGAGAGATGACTGCGGAGGGGAGGGAGAAGGGGGAGTTGATGGAAAGGAGAGAGGAGGAGACAGAGGAGGAGATGAAGTAGGAGAAGAGACGTCGATAGACAGGGAAGGAATGGAGGTGGATGGTGGTGAATCAGATAGAGCAGGGAGAAGTGGGGATGCAGGAGAGAAGTAGGACGCATTCTTGAAGAAGGTCACGTCTGTGGAGACAAATTGCTTACGTAGAACGGGGTCAAAGCAACAATAGCCTTTCTGAGTTGTAGAATAACCTAAAAAGACACACTTGGTGAAACGGGGGGAAAGCTTGTCGCGGGTAGCGGAAGGAGCATGCACAAAAGCTGTGCATCCAAAGATACGGAGAGGGAGAGGAAATGGTTCCTTGTCCGGGTAGAGAATGGAGAATGGGGTCTTGCTGTGGAGACTGTAGAGGGAACGCGATTGATAAGATAGCAGGCGAGGAGAACAGTATAGCCCCAGTTGGCACGAGGTACCTGCATCTACGTCATGAGAGTGTGAGCAACATCTAGGAGGTGACGGTTTTTACGCTCCGCCACCCCATTTTGCTGAGATGTGTAAACATAGCTGGTCTGATGAACAAGACCATATTGTATACAAAAAGAGGAGAACCCATGACTAAGATATTCTTTAGCGTTATCAGAGCGCAAAAGTTTAATACAAACATTAAACTGAGTTCGAACCATACAATAAAATGATTGGCATACAAAAAATAATTCAGAGCAATCTTTTAATAGATACCCCCAGGTACATCGAGAGAAATCATCAATAAACGTTACAAAGTAAGAACTACCCCGACCAATAGTGAGGGTAGGAGAAGGGCCCCGGAAATCAGAATGAATGAGATCAAAATGACGAGAGGAGCCACGACTCTGCTTTGGCGGAAAGGAGGAGCGGTGATGTTTGCCAAGCTGACACGCATCACAGTTGAGCGGAGGACTGGTCGAAGGTAGGTGGGGCAGAAGCTGATGAAGAATCTGAGGAGGAGGATGTCCAAGGCAAAGATGTCATTGAAGAATATCTGTAGAAGAGGAGGAGAATGCCGACAGAGCATAAACATTGTCGAGAAAGTAGAGGCCGCCGCTCTCAGTCCCAGTAGCAATCGTCAGTTTGGTGCTCGGGTCCTGAAAAGAACAAGAAGTGGGAGTGAATAAGACGGAGCACTGAAGTTGCTTGCATAATGTAGTAACAAATAACAAATTGCACGGGAAATTCGGGACATAAAGGGTGTCCGCCAAACGAAGTGATGGGGTGACTTGAACGATGCCCGTCCCGTGAACCGGGGAAGTCGAGCCATCCGCAATAAGAATCGGGGGCAAACCGATCATGCGTTTCGAGGAGAGAGAAGAATTGAGGGTTGCCGGTCATGTGATTCGTCGCACCAGAGTCAATCAGCCATTTACCTTGGGTAATGACATGGGCACTACCTGAAGTCGTGGCCATAGAGGCAGAGGGCCGAGAGGAGCCGGAGGTGGAGGAAGATGTATCACCAGAGGGGCGAAGATGAGGATTTTCTACCAGCAGCAGTCAACAGAATGACCGGTACAACCACAGTGAGAGGAGAGAAACCTGGACGAACCGCGCCCTCCTGACTGGCTGCGGCCACTGGGGCCACCCCGTTGAGCTTGGTGAGCATAAAAGTCCTGGGGAGGAGGGGAGGACAATAAAGGACGCTGGAGCAGCGAAGTAACAGCGGCGATGCGAGCCACGGTGGCATCCAAGGATGGAGACTCCGCCTCACCCAAGATTTGTTGGCGAATCAGATCATAAGTATCTGGAAGTCGCAGAAGATAACAAACAACCAGGAGTTCTTGGAAGTGCTTGTGCTGCTCGGCCAAGTCCGTGGAGAAGGGGCAATTCTGGAGGATTTCTGCATAAAGAGCTTGAACTTGCTGATAAGCCGCAGCAGGAGACATGGACGGGCGGGCGAAGAGGTCTGCATAAAGAGTATAAATGCGGGATGTCTGGGCCCCCTTCGAGTAGAGAGCAGCGAGGTGAAGCAAGGAAGCCTTAACCGTCTCATCATGGCGTATGACGGGAAGGCATTCATCAGAGAGGCTGTTTGCCAGCCAAGTGCGGACAAGCGCATCACTTGCATCCCAGTCCTCAAAGTGAGCAGAGTCGGAAGGAGGACAGTCATCGGTGAGGTGATGACGTTTGCGCTGAGAACGAAGAAGAAAGGTGAAAGAAACATTCCAATCCGAATAGTTGGAACCAACTAATTTAGAAACCGTGCCAAGGTTTCCGGAAGGAGTGAGAGGAGGAGGAGGATGGGCCACAGGAGTGGTGGAGGTAGAGATGACGGGGGTGGAGATATCAGAGTTGGTAATTTGAAGGAGGAAATAAAGAAAGCCGCGCGAGTAGAAAAGAGGTCGCGCGGATAGACAGCAGGGAAGCCGCGCGAGTAGAACAGAGGTCTCGCGGATAGAAAGCAGGGAAGCTGCACGAGTATAAGGAGTCCGTAATAGCAGTGGCGAGAGAGAAGAAACCACAGCGAAAAAGAGAGGAAACTTCAATGGTCACGGTGTCGGCACACCAGCGGCAAAAAGGGCCACGACAAGGAAGCAGATCAAAGCACAGGGGCAGAGGTCATGCGAACTAGGAAGTTCGCGAGGAAAAAAAGGAGATCGCGCGAATAGGAAAGAGTTCGGGCGAACAAAGAATAAGTCGCGCGAACACAAAGGGTTCGAGCGAACGAGAAGAGAGAGCGGAGAGACTGCGAAGACAGGTCGCAGAAACGAGGGAAAGAGGTCGCGCAAACAGGGCAGCGACAAAGAAAGGAAACCGCACGGATAGGAGAACGAAGCCGCACGGACAGAAGAGACTAAGGATTTAGGTGGAATCGGTCATTTCCTCTGATACCATGTGAGAGTAGCGAACAGGCGATTAAAAACACTCCAGAAAATGGAATAATTGAAAGTTTTATTATCCAAAAAATTATCATTTACAAAGGTATGCCCTCCCTTTTATAGAATGGAGGAGAAAAGAGAGAATACATATACACAATGTGGGACTAAAAAAGCAAAATACAGAGCTGGGCGGCTAGAACAAAGAGACCGATCAGGCCGACAAGGCCGCACGATTATACAACACTAACCGCTCGACAACACCAGAGATAGAAGAGAACATGTTGCAGTAGTAGACTGCAAGACCGCAAGACCGCAAGGATACCAACAGCAAAAGTCTGGACATCAATCCGCTGGAGATAAGTCGCCTGACCGCACGGTTAATAACCCGCTGATTTTTAACCGCCAGTCTGCCCAGTCATACTTCAACAGAGGTGAAACATAGACTTGGTCCAAAAAGTCAGGGACGAAGCATCACAAATGATCGCCGCATACAAGGGTCTTATGACACGCTTCTACGATAGGAAGGTAAAGCCAATACTCATTAGTATCGGGGATCTCATCCTCAAAAACCGGACACACTCTCTCCGACTTAGGAAGGGCCCTTCATTTTCATGACAGTAGTAAAGCCCAGAACTTACAAACTGAGAGCTCAGAATAGAAAACACTCCCCCAGACTTCGAATGCGCAGAACATGCGCCTCTTCTACCAATAAACCAAAGTAGGGCGCACGACCGGGGCCCCATCATTGTATATTCTTCAACATCAATACAATTCACCTTGTTCAAATCCAGCTGCAAGTCCCAGGCAAAACTTGCGAAAGCCTTTCTACACCTCCTAGGAAAGACTAGGGAAAGACTTTCTGCATCTCTCGGACGGACCCCAGTCCTCCAAGGTGAGAAGGATAAATATCTGTCTACGCCTCCAAGGCGAGATGGACAAAGGTTCATCTGCACCTTACTTGGATGAACCCAAGTTTTCCTGAGGCGCGAACAAATAAAGGTTCTTCTCCACCTCCACCCGATCGTACATTGGTCCTCCCAGGCGAGATGAACAAAGGTTCATCTACACCTTCACTTGGACGAACCCCAGTTCTCCTAACGCGCGAACAAACAAAGTTTCTTTGCCACCTCCACCAAGACGGACCCTAATCCGCCCAGACAAGATGAACAAAGGTTCATCTGGACCTTCACTTGGACGAACCCAGGATCTCTTGAGGTGCGAACGAACAAATGTTCTTCGCCACCTCCACTCGGACGGACCCAGGTCCTCCCGGTGAGATGAATAAAGGTTCATCTATACCTTCACGTGGACGAACCTCAGTTCTCATGTGGTGCAAACAAACAAAGGTTCTTCGCCACCTTCACCTGGATGGACCCCAGTCCTCCCAAGCGAGATGAATAAAGGTGTATTTGCACCTTCACTTGCAAAAACACCGGTTCTCCTACGGCGTAAACGAACAAAGATTTTTCGCCACCTCCATCCGGACAGACCCTGGTCCGCCCGGGCGAGATGAACAAAGGTCATCTGCACCTTCACTTGGAAAAACCTCGATTCTCCTAAGACACGAATAGACAAAGGTTCTTTGCCACATACACCGGGACGGACCCTGATCTTCCCAGGAAAGATGAAGAAAGGTTCATCTGCAACTTTACTTGGACGAACCTCAGTCATCCTGAGGCGTGAACGAACAAAAGTTCTTCGCCACCTCCACCTAGAAGGACCCAGATCCTCCTAGGAGAGATAAATAAAGGTTTATTTACACCTTCACTTGGAAAAACCCCGATTGTCCTAAGGCACATACAAACAAAGGTTCCAGGAAGAGACTCTCATTGTCCAAGAAGTGTCGGGGTATGCCCTGATGCGAGCCTTCACACTCAGTCTTCATTAGGGGTTCTTTAGTATGAAGTTGAAGTGAGAGCCTCCTCTATCCTTCGAGGAGTTGATGGAGAGGGCGGAAAAGGAGATCGAAGGGGAAGCGGCGAATCTGGAATTTGCCAAAAAGTTGGCTAGGTTGGGAGCAAAAGAGACGAAGGAGCAGGGATGAAGCATGTAGTAGGAGGCGACATGGAGAAGAGAAGAGCCTGAGGGAATGGGTTCCAGGGACAACAACAGGGATAAGATCACTAGGAGCCAAACAATAGGGTCAAGGCAAAGGATTCTATGGAGGGGGGAACTATCACAAAGGGTAGGTACAGTTCAACCCCCTAGGATGGAGACAAGGTCCGAGGCCTCTCCTACCCCCACTATAGCAAGCTATGACGATCAGTCGAGGAAGGGGGAGGGGATGGAGGAATGGTCTAGGAGGAAAAAGAGGGGGCTAGGTGGAGTTTCCCTATTGTGAATTTCATCAGGAAGGTCACACAACGACCACCTGCCCGAAGTTCTTGGAGTTGAGGGGAGAGAGGGGTCCAGAACAACAGCCACAATAATAGTTGGTGCAAATCAAAGAGTTTCTACCCAGAGTAGGAGAGGACGAAAAATGTGAAGACCGCGTCGATGTAGGAGCCCAGGGAGAAATTGGGGTGATCCATGGGGGGAGTGGGATCGAGGCCACTCGTAAGGGGAGCCTCCAAACAATGTTAAGGAGAAGCATCGCTTTGACCTCCAGAAACCCACCCCCATAAGGAGAGGATCACCATCTCATCAAGGGATATGTCGTACTATGAGGATCTGTTCTACGATTCTTTGGTGATCCAGATGTCTATCGAAAAATTTAAGGTATCTAGGATTTTGGTTGACAATGGGAGTTTTGTGAACGTGATCTTCAAAAAATCCTTCGATGAGATAAAGTTGGAGGTCAGGAGGGTGCTGGCCTCGGATGGACCCCTGTTCAGATATTTACGGGAGAGAAAGGAGGTAAAAGAAAGGGGTTGGACTCCACACCACGTTAGGTGGACAGTCCAAGAATTGCAGGTTCATCATTGTGGATGCTCCTAGTGTAAGACCCTCCTCTCGAAACACAACACACAACCAAGGAGAGTCTTATGTCTAGAACAACTGCCTTGCGGTAGCGTCAACACATGGGCTGACCGATAGTACAAGATGCCTATCCTGCCAGCTAAAACCAAAATCATCCATGCCAACCAAACATAAAGAATATAAATAGAAGTCAAATCCACATAGGTATAAGTCCAAATCAGAGTACAACAGAATAAGAAGCTATAACAACTTCTTTAATATCAGAGTACACAAAATTGCCCGAAGGGCAACAATAAAAGTCTCTCTAAACTCACATAAGTCATCGACGACAGCGAGGGAAACATCGTATCAAGCCCTGTCGTCCTGGCCTGGCTGCCCTCCTGCATAGCTTGCTACTGCTCTATCTACGGGGTTTCCTCCTAAAATGGTAGACGTAGCAATCATTAGTCATAAAGACTAAATGGCTATCTCATCCGCTCCCCCGACGACTCTTAGGCACTGGACGGAGAAAAAAGGAACATGTATAACATATATATATATATATATATATATATATATATATATATAGCAGTAAGTACAAACATATGGTATATTTCTACATATCATGAATTGTAATAGTAATAGTGTATAACAGTACTATCATCATTATACTTTAGCAATTATATAAGAGTACTATATCATTCAACCACAACATATCTAATTTTATAAATGGAAAGTAACTTAACTTATAAAAATGCTCATACAGATTTATAAGTTAAGGATTGGCTTAACAGGAAAATAACTTACCATATAAGAGTGTTCATAAAAACTTATACGACAAGGATCTTGTGTAATGTAGTGCAATGCAATGATATGAATGCAACATGGAGACTCACCCATGTACACACACACACACAACTATGTCGACACAGACCTTTAGTTCCTACTTTTTGAGCAGGTAGCTAACCTCTCAAGCGTCAACCATCGTGGCCAAATGGTGACATTATAGTAGGCGTCTCCACTACAAGGAGGGTATCCACACTACCAGACATAGGCCTCCATACACCTCAACACCAAGAACACAATAGCGGAGCCCATGCGTACTACGACTTAGAGGGGTCTCGGGTAGATGTGCACCAAGAACACATCCAAAACTATCCTATTAGTGTGGCACGGAAGGAGCCTCTGGGAGCATATCACATAGGAACCAAGCCCAACCATCCACTTGGCACAGAAGGAGTCTCGGGAATGAGCACTGAGGACCAAGCCCAACCGCACAAGGTCTATCTATTAACTCCCATCGGTGTGACGACTAGAGAGCCCATAGACTTGCCACACTATCCTTAACCCAGGATTATGACACCGCGTGTCAACTCATACTGCATGTAAATTCATATGGCCATGCTATCAAACATCCAAGGGCTCCAACCGAGTCCCTTATCATCACATTGAACCAGTGCGGTCATATACTCATGCATTTACACCCTTTCATATTCTCGTGCTCCCAAGCACTTAAGGGCTCAACATTAACACAGGTGGAAGGCCACCTTATAAAACATACCGACTCTGACTGCTACTGTAGGGAGATACAACTCAAAGCAGTGGACTCTATTTATCCCTTCAACCTTGAGAATCATTATATCACATGGCCATGGGCGTTTTCTCATCTAGCCCAATTTCTATGATTCCACTAGCGTCTACAAATCAAGTCGTACATCCTTTCCAAATTCTAAATCATGCAACATCCACCATGCCATTTATATATTTCTACATTATCAACGTATCTTGCTAGGAATACATCTCATGTTCTTCCAACCACATGGATCACCACAAGGTATAGATTACACATTCATGTATTATTTTTAAAATGCACCTGTAAGTCTGCTGCGTGCAGGAAACAGATTCTTGCATGCATCTTAAAGTCCAAAGAAAGGCATCAGCTCGTCTTCTTCATCTAACTTTTCCAACAAATTGCTTTTAGCTCTTCCTCCTTCCTTATTCACCCTCATTTGACCATCGTTCTTCACGAAACCCAGTCCACTGTCTTCACATTGAAGAGAGGAAATGTTGAAGACAATAAACCCTAGGACAAATGTCCTAGCATAGTCTCTTCCTAGGAGATCTTCATTTCTCACCAAGGTTTACCTCCTTTGAGCCGACATCTTTCCTAGTTCATAACTAAAGATTTAGCACCAACCGAGGGGGTAGGGAGCTCACCTCTTTTCTTGCCAAGGATCTTGTTATCCTCCTTGGCGACATGGCGACGTCAACCTTGGCTCTTGCTCTTCTCCTCCAAGAGAAGTCTGTCCCGTTCCTTTCCTTTCCAAGAGAAGCTCTGCACCTTGTTCTCTCAGGAAAATCAGAGAAGGAGACCACCGGCCAAGCCTTTGGATAAACATATATTAAAGAGGCAGACAAATAGAACTAGGGTTTCCTAATCAGGGAACTACCGTCGTGCGTTTGCATGCTACCGTTGCACGATAGTTTCAAAATTGACTTCCTCCACAAGCCACCGCCCAAATTACCCACTCAGGTGCCACCAACTGCACTACTACCGCCGTATGGTACTCTTCTACCACCGCGCGGTATCTTACCGAGCTCCATGACAAACAATTCCACGGGGCTATTACCGGTAGTATCACCACTGCCAGGCGATAGCTTACCGAACCATTCACCAATAATTAGCTGGCTAGCTACCGCTGCACGGTATCCTGCTACCGCCGCGCACTAGCTTGCCGAGCGACAACCCAAATAATTCAGCAGGCTATTTACGGTTGTAACACCCCAAAAACCTTAAGTCCCAAAATGGAGTCAGGCTGGGTGACACGGCTTGGGACACGGGCGTGTCCCAGGGCGTGTCCAGTGCACACGGCATGGGACGGGCGTGGGACACGGGTGTGTCCTTTTCTGTAGGCGTCAAGTCGAGTTCTCGAGATAGCACGTCCGACGATTGTCGAGAGGCGATACGGCCTGGGACACGGGCGTGTCCTGCTCGGGTTGGGAACCGGGCGGCATTGTGTGGCGTTGAGAGGAGTGGCGTTGAGTGTGGAACACGCCCGGTGACACGGGCGTGTCACTGGGGCGTGTTGGGAACACGACCAAGTACACAGGCGTGTGCCTTAGCCGTGTCCTTCTCGGGTGATTTGGTCCTGTGTTGAAAGGGTGACACGGCCGGTCACACGGCCGTGTCAAAGTTGACACGGGCGTGTCTACCCTGTGACACGGGCGTGTTAGAGCCCGTGTTCTAGTTTTGGTTGAGTCGGTTTGTGTACCGCTTGGAGTACATGGCCTATGACACGGGCGTGTCACAGGCCGTGTCAAGTCATATTTAGACTTTTGGGCAGATGTTGGCCATCCATTTCCTTCTATTTGGATCCAAGGGCCTAGGTGCTTTCCTACAGATATAAGGATGAGGGTTGGTCTCTTCTCTCATTCTTTTAAAGAGAGAAAGGGAGAGCTTGGAGGAAGGAGAAGGAGGAGAAGAGCAAGGCTTTGGTGGTGCTCCTGCGGTCCGATTCGAGATCCGAGGCTAGTTCTGTGGAGGCAAAGCTGCTACGGTGCTTACCAACCGGCCAGATTTTCGATGGCTCCCAAGAGATCGTCAAGGGTAACGATCTTCCTTCTTGGACATGTGAAGTCCTTCTTTATGCATGAGTAAGGAATCCTCTCAACCAAAAAGTGGGAAGAGTGAGTGATTCCAGTGGGTTGATAGTTACTATCCCCTGTTGAGTCTTCATCTAGACCCAGAAGTGTGTAGTATGGGATAGGCATGCTGTGTGAAGCCCATTTGGACAGGTTAGTCTGGATTGGTGATGTTGCATTTACGCACCGGAGAAGACTCCGCGTATACTCGTGTAGTTAGTGGGGTCGTTGGGTTGTGCCTGTGAAGGGGAGTAGCAGGAAGTACTGGAATGTGGAATTCCAGGAAAACTCCTTTGTGTTGTTGGTGTTGTGGCTACGATGTAGCCAGTCCTTGATGGACAATGAAGCCGGTCCTATTTGGACAGTGTGGCGAATGTGACGCCAGTCCTTGGCGGATGTTATGGCGATTGTGAGCTGCGAGCTCTAAAAGTCCTTGTGCCGAACAAGAAAGGTGAAGCCGACCCGCATCTTTTATTATAGCCGCAAGTACGATGTGCTTGGTGATGACAAGACGATTTGAGCAATGGGGGGTGGTGGATTTGTACCTGCATTATGTTGGTTGTACAAGGAAGTGCCAAGGCATTGGGCTTTCGTCAGCAACATAATGAGAGTCTTAGGCCTGCGCGCCATTAAGACTAAATGCTCAATGGTGTTGATCCCGGTTCGCCGGTGTACCCAAAAGCGTGCCTGAGAGCACAGATCGTTGGGCCGGGTTGCCGACGGTTGTAATGGATTGCTTGTGCGTGAGAGCAAAATACGTATGATATCTATCTAGTGATGTCTTGCTCTGCAGGGAAGGAATACCACTGCCCCGGGGAAAGGGGTAGGATTGTTATAAATTGGTTAGCTGAATGCTGACCGTTGCCTTGTTTGCCACCGTTTGGGTGGATTGTCCCTGTGTAGGTGCTGGAGAGCCGAGCAGGAAGTGAAGGGATGATATCCCTGCTGCTGCTGTTGCCGCTCTTGTTGCTATCGTTGCTAGCCCTTGAAGGCTAGCTAATGTCTTTTCTTTTGTTCATGTATGGTCGGCCTGCGCGCCGATGTCTGTAATCCATACTGTTTAAAGAGGAACTGTAAGGCCTTAAGGCCAATCTGTGTTATTTGGTACCCCCTCGTTTGAGTGGTTGTATATATAACCTTGGTATTATATATATAGTGGATATTCCTGGTATGAGTTCAGCCTACTGCTTATGTTTCTGCTAGCATGCTCTGAGTTAGGATACATTGGTGGTATTAACCTGTGACATCACCGTGTGTTTGTGGCATATAGTGTGGGCCCCCGGCCGGACCTTCTATTATATGTTGTTCAACGGGTGGAGTCGTTACATTTTGGTATCAGTTTGTCTCGGTCTTCCTCTTTCAAATTCGTGGTCGAATTCTTTTGTGGTATGGCGAGCACGTGTCTATGCGAACCGGTGTAACGCTAGTGAACTCTAGAATATCCACTAAGAAAGTCAAATACACTTGTTTGAGGAATCTGCGTGTTCCTTCTTTGTTGTTATTGCTTGCGTATTGTCGCTAATGTGTGTCTTGTCCACCCATAGGTGACTCGTAGCGGTGCTGGGCAATCTGAGCCCCAACGCTCTGATGAGAGTGCGACACCAGCTGAGGTGCCAACACCTCCTCTATCTGCGTAAACTGTTTGTTTAGTTGCTGAGGCTCTATTTGCGATGATTCGGCCGACCGGGCATGCGCCGCCGGCAGTGGTACCAGATCGTGTTGGTGTCCGATCCGAACCGGTTGAGGCTGTGGATCCGCAAGCAGCTGAACGACAATTGAAGCAATTCATGGGCTTCAATCTGCCTACATTCACGGGACTGGGATCCCTAACGCAGGCAGCGGACTAGTTATCGCGAGTAAAATGTATCTTGACGGCGATCATGACGGAGGAAACTCAAAAGGTCACTTTGGCCACCTTCTTGTTAGAAGGAGAGGCGAGGTTATGGTGGGATGAGGTTGAGTTACACCATTTGGCGGGCAGGCAATTGACTCAAGTTTCGATTGTGGAGTTCTCTCACATGTTTTTGGCAAAACATCTACCAGCGGCTCAACGCATTGCTATGGAGAACGAGTTCTAGCGGCTAACGCAAGGAGATCATAGCGTTGATGCGTACCTGCATGAATTTACAAGATTGGGACGGTATGCAGGAACAATATTCGCCGATGAACAAAGAAAAACAAATCGGTTCTATGAAGGATTGCGGGACGAGTTGAGGTTCCTGCTTTCTAGTTCAGTGAACCAGGGATTTCAGGCTTTGGTTGATACGACGGGTGCGCTGGAAAAGGACATGAAGCGGGTGCAAGGCAGGAAGGACTTGGCTGTGGTAAAGCCCGAGTTCAAAGCACCCCGCTCTGGAAAATCGTTCTACCAAAAGAAGTGGGGCAAGAGGTCCAAGCCTTCGGGGAAAACTTCTGTGACGGTTACATTGGGAGCAACGTCGAGACTGGAGTCTCGTACATGCTTTACCTGTGGCAAAGTGGGGCATATAGCCCGTGATTGTCGGGTTGCTCAACCCAAAGGCGAAAAGAAGACGGGTGCGTCTTATGCTGAGAAGGGAAAAGCAGTGGTTGATTCCTCTACATCTCAGGCGCAGCCCAGAGTTTATAATCTTGGCCAACAGGAGGCTATCAAGCAAAGTGATGTCGTCACAGGTACAAGTTAAGAGATTGCTTATTTTATTGCTTGCGTATGTTTGTATGTAGCTTGTGCATAATGTGTGTGCTGCAGGCTTTGTCCTGATTAGGAACAATCCGGCGAGAGCCCTGTTCGATACGGGTGCTTCGCATTCTTGTCTGTCTAAGGACTTCGTAGCTCGGATTGGAGTACCAAGTCACGTGACGACAGATTGTGTAAAAGTGCTATTACCGAATGGTTGTATCATGCTTGCGGATAGGACTTGCGAGGTGGAAGTGCATATAGGCAATCAAGATTTCGGATTGATGGCATCTGTATTACCACTATCAGAGTTTGATGTGATCTTTGGCATTGACTGGCTCTCGAAGCAGCGTGCCTTTATTGATTGCAACTCAAAGGAGATCACACTGAGCCAGAATACCGAGCTTGAGACGAAGTTCGCTGGTATGCGAGGAGTAGGCGGGACCTTGTTGTCTGCACTCCAAGTCGTCCGTGCTGTTCGGAAGGGCGCGGAGTTATTCTTCACGCTCATTCAGGTTGTTGAGCCAAAGGCCAGTGTAAGTGAAGTTCTGATTGTGTCGGAGTTTGCCGATGTATTTCCGAAGGAGCTCCCTTGGTTACCGCCCCAACGGGAGATTGACTTCGCGATTGAGTTGGTGTCAGGTGCGAAACCTGTGGCCCGCTCACCTTATCACGTCGCGCCAAAAGAGATGGCTGAACTTAAAGTCCAATTGCAAGAATTGTTGGAGCAGGGATATATAGACCCAAGTATGTCACCTTGGAGCGCGCCTGTTCTATTCATGAAAAAGAAAGACGGTAGTCTGCGGTTATGTATTGACTACCGCGAATTGAATAAGCTGACGGAAAAGAACAAATATCCGATTCCACGGATCAATGACCTATTCGATAAGCTAGCGGGGTCAACCGTCTATTCAAAGATGGATTTGAAATCGGGATATTATCAATTGCGGATTCAGGAAGGTGACATTCCTAAGACAGCGTTTGGGACACGCTATGGTCATTATGAATTCACGGTGATGCCATTTGGCTTATGTAATGCGCCTTTGGTATTCATGGATTTAATGCACCGGACGTTCCGAGAGTACTTGGATTTATTCGTAATTGTGTTTATTGATGATATTCTTGTGTACTCTCAGTCGGGAGATGATCATGCAAACCATTTGCGGTTGGTATTGCATACCCTGCGAAGGAATAAGCTATATGCCAAGTTCTCAAAGTGTGAGTTCTGGCTATCGTCAGTGGCTTTTCTGGGCCATGTGGTAAGTGGAGAGGGCATATCAGTAGATCCGGCAAAGATAAGTGCCATACGGGATTTGCCAGTGATGTCTTTAGTGGCCGAAGTTAGGAGCTTCCTTGGACTGGCAGGCTACTACAGACGGTTTGTGGAAAACTTCTCAGGATTGCTTTACCTCTGACCACGTTGACGAGAAAAGATCAGAAGTTCGTTTGGACGCCGGAGTGCGCGCGAGCTTTTGAAGAGCTAAAGAATTGTTTGACAACGGTGCCTGTGTTGACATTGCAATGTGGTACAGACGGCTATGAGATCTATAGTGATGCTTCAGGGAGCGGCTTAGGTTGCGTTCTCCTGCAATTTGGTAAAGTGATTGCTTATGGCTCATGCCAGTTAAAGGTGCATGAACGGAACTACCCCATCCACAATTTGGAGTTGGCGGCGGTAATCTTTGCGCTAAAGTTGTGGCGGCACTATCTTTGTGGCGTTAAAGTGGACATCTATACAGATCACAAGAGCCTAAAGTATTTGTTAGATCAGAAGGATCTGAATATACGACAATGGATATGGATGGAGTTCCTTGGGGACTACACTTTCGATATTCATTATACTCTCGGGAAGGGAAATGTGGTCGCTGATGCTTTAAGTCGTAGGACGCCAGTACAAGAAAACTGGTTGCAGAGGCATAATGAGCAGCTAATCTAGGAGATTGAAGCATTAGAGATATCTTGTGTTGACAAGGATTCTACGGTCGATGCATTCTTGAACTGGACGGTGGTACAATATGACCTTGCGGACAGGGTTCGGCGAGTAACGGAGCTTGATGAAAGTCTCCAACGCTATGCAAGGGATGGTCCTGGTGACCAATTCTCCTGGGATGATGGCTTATAATGGAAAGATGGTCGGTTGTGCGTCCCAAGTACGGGGAAGTTGAGAGAAGAGTTGATGTACGAAGCGCACTTTGCCAAGTACTCAATTCACCCTGGGAGCACAAAAATGTACAAAGACATGAAAAAGTTGTTCTTGTGGCCCGGACTAAAGAAAGATATAGCACGTTATGTAGCGGAATGCCACACTTGTGCTTTGGAGAAAGCGGAATGCCAGAAGCCTGGTGCTTTCCTGAAGTCATTACCGATTCCGGAATGGAGGTTTGATGATATTTCAATGGATTTCGTGCACGGGTTGCCGAGATATCAACGCGGTCATGATTCTATCTGGGTGATTGTAGACCGGTTGACAAAAGTGGCTCACTTCCTTCTAAACAAGAGAGATGATTCAGTGGAAACCTTGGCTAAGCTCTATGTGGAACAGATTGTTCGCCTGCACGGTGTTCCTCGGAGCATTGTCAGTGATCGTGATGGGCAATTCACCTCAACTGATTGGAGGCTAATTCATCAAATGTTGGGCACAAAGTTAGCATTCAGTACGGCCTTTCATCCCCAAATTGATGGCCAGACTGAGCGAACCAACAGGACGATGGAAGATATGCTTCGTATGTGCGCCCTGGATTTCGGTAAGAAATTGGAAGAGTACATTTATTTGGTGGAATTTTCCTATAATAACAGCTACCAAGCGAACATCGGTATGGCACCGTTTGAGGCTCTATATGATCGTAAATGTCGTACACCATTAGCTTGGGCAGAGGTAGGCGAATCCAAGCTTAATGGGCAAAAGGAAGTCAAAGAAGCTACCTAGATAATACGCTCTATTCGGGAGAGGCTATTGATAGCCCAGGATCAATAAGCAAAGTACTACAATGCCAAGCATCGGAATGTGGAGTTCGCGGTGGGCGATTGGGTCTATTTAAAGATCAAACCCTTCAAAGGCGTATCTAGGATTTGGCAATTGAAAAAGCTAAGCCCGAGATACCTTTGTCCGTTTGAAGTGGTGGAGCGAGTCAGGGAAGCTGCTTATCAGCAAGCGCTTTCAGCAGAGTTGAGTGGATTGCATGATATATTACACATCTAAATACTTCGCAAAGCCGTCAAGGATCAAGCTCAAGTAGTGGAGAAAGATCATGTACCGGTCAAGTATGGGCTAACAACGAAGGTTAGACCCATTCGGATCGAGGATCGAGCCGAGAAACAGTTGCAGAACAAGATAATCGGGATGGTCAAAGTCTGGTGGGACAATTGTGGCCATAAGGAGCTAACATAGGAGCGAGAGCATACCATACGAGCTGAGTTTCCCGAACTTTTTGTATAAACTGTGAACCGTGTACTTTTATTGTAACAGATCTTTTAACATTATAGCTTTGTGCTTCTTGTTTTCTTGCTGAGTACAAATTTTGGGAAGAAATTTATCGTAAGGGGGGGGGGGGATTGTAACACCCCAAAAACCTTAAGTCCCAAAATGGAGTCAGGCTGGGTGACACGGCCTGGGACACGGGCGTGTCCGAGGGCGTGTCCAGTGCATACGGCCTGGGACACGAGCGTGTCCCAGGGCGTGTCCTTTACTGTAGGCGTTGAGTTGAGTTCTCGAGATAGCACGACTGACGATTGTCGAGAGGCGACATGGCCTGGGACACTGACGTGTCCTGCTCAGGTTGGGAACCAGGCGGCGTTGAGTGGCATTGAGAGGAGTTGCGTTGATTGTGGAACACGCCCTGTGAAACAGGCGTGTCACTGGGGCATGTTGGGAACATGTCCAAGGACACGGGCGTGTGCCTTAGCCGTGTCCTTCTTGGGTGATTTGGTCCTGTGTTGAAAGGGTGACACGGCCGGTCACACGGCCGTGTCAAAGTTGACATGGGCATGTCTACCCTTTGACACGGGCATGTTAGAGCCCGTGTTCTGGTTTGGGTTGAGTCGGTTCGTGTACCGCTTGGAGTACACGGGCGTGTCACAGGCCGTGTCAAGTCATATTTAGACTTTTGGGTAGATCTTGGCCATCCATTTCATTCTATTTGGATCCAAGGGCCCAGGTGCTTTCCTGTAGTGATAAGGCTGAGGGTTGGTCTCTTCTCTCATTCTTATCAAGAGAGAAAGGGAGAGCTTGGAGGAAGGAGAAGGAGGAGAAGAGCAAGGCTTTGGTGGTGCTCCCGTGGCCCGATTCGAGATCCGAGGCTAGTTCTGTGGAGGCAAAGCTGCTACGGTGCTTTCCAACCGGCAAGATTTTCGATGGCTCCCAAGAGATTGTCAAGGGTAACGATCTTTCTTCTTGGACATGTGAAGTCCTTCTTTATGCATGAGTAAGGAATCCTCTCCACCAAAAGGTGAGAAGAGTGAGTGATTCCAGTGGGTTGATAGTTACTATCCCCAGTTGAGTCTGCATCTAGACCCGAAAGTGTGTAGTATGGGATAGGCATGTTGTGTGAAGCCCATCTGGATAGGTTGGTCTTAATTGGTGATGTTGCATTTACGCACCGGAGAATATTCCACATATACTCGTGTAGTTAGTGGGGTCGTTAGGTTGTGCCTGTGAAGGGGAGTAGCAGGAAGTACTGGAATGTGGAATTCCAGGAAAACACCCTTATGTTGTTGGTGCTGTGGCTACGATGTAGCCAGTCCTTGATGGACAATGAAGCCGGTCCTATTTGGACAGTGTTGCTAATGTGACGCCAGTCCTTGGCGGATGTTATGGCGATTGTGAGCTGCGATCTCTAAAAGGCCTCGTGCCGAACAGGAAAGGTGAAGCCAACCTGCGTCTTTTATTATAGCCGCAAGTATGATGTGCTTGGTGATGGCAAGTCGATTTGAGCAACGGGGGTGGTGGATATGTACCTGCGTTATGTTGGTTGTACAAGGAGGTGCCAAGGCATTGAGCTTTCGTCAGCAGCATAATGAGAGTCTTAGGCCTGCGCTCCATTAAGACTAAATGCTCAATGGTGTTGATCCCGTTTCGCTGGTGTACCCAAAAGTGTGCCTGAGAGCACAGATCGTCGGGCCTGGTGGCCGACGGTTGTGATGGATTGCTTGTGCGTGAGAGAACAATATGTATGATATATATCTAGTGATGTATTGCTCTGCAGGGAAGGAATACCACTGCCCCGGGGAAAAGGGGTAGGATTGTTATAAATTGGTCAACTAAATGCTGACCGTTGCCTTGTTTTCCACCGTTTTGGTGGATTATCCTTTGTAGGTGCCTGAGAGCCGGGCGAAAAGTGAAGGGATTGTGTCCCTGCTGCTGCTATTGCCGCTCTTGTTGTTGTTGTTCCTAGCCTTGAATACTAGCAAATGTTTTTTCTTTTGTTCATGTATGGCAGGCCTGCGCGCCGATGTCTGTAATCCATACTGTTTAAAGAGGAACTGTAAGGACTTAAGGCCAATCTATGTTATTTGCTACCCCCTCATTTGAGTGGTTGTATATATAACCTTGGTATTATATATATATATAGTGGATATTCCTGGTATCAGTTCAGCCTACTGCTTATGTTTCTGCCAGCATGCTCTGAGTTAGGATACGTTGGTGGTATTAACCTATGACATCACCGTCTGTTTGTGGCATATAGTGTGGGCCCCGACCGGACCTTCTATTATATGTTGTTCAACGGGTGGAGTCGTTACAACGGCGATATCATTACCACTAGGCGATAGCTTGCCGAGCCTTACACCAATAAAATAGTCGGCTACCGCCGCGCGGTATCCTGCTACTGCCGCGCGGTGGCACTCGACGATCGTCGAGTCCACTCGACTCCCCGAAATCTTCCTAACATGCATTATATATACTCGACGATGGCTACCGCAATGCGGTACCTACTACTTCCGCGCGATAGTATACAGACACTCAATTGTCGAGTCGACACTTCTACCGGCTCAGGTGCAAGCTTATTCTCCAGTGCACCCTGAGCCCAAGTTAACTCACCTGACTTGAAAATGCACACAAGGGGTCTAGAGCGAATTAGGACATTACAAATCCTATAAACAAAATAAAGATTTCATCCCCGAAATCAGGCTAGGTCTATGAGGAAGGTAAAGTATGAAAAAAATAAGGCATGCTTCTAGATTTACCTTGGGGAAACATCTCTGGGTAACGCTTCCGCATCAATTCCACCGACTCCCAAGTGCATTCCTCCTTCCTGTGGTTAGACCACCGACCTTCACCAAAGGAACACTCTTCGCCGTAAGCGCCTCATCTCGGTGTCCACTATCCGCAATGGCTTTAACCGAATAGAACTATCGGTTTCCACCATTCAATTTGTAGAGACGACATGTTGATCGGGTTGTCGGAGTGCTTTCCGAAGCGATGACACAAGGAAGATGTCGTGCAAATTTTCTAGCTCTGATGGTAGCTCCAATCGATAGGCCAAAGGACCGATCCTTTCCAATATAACATAGGCCCCACATACCTCGGGCTGAGCTACTTTCTTCCACGCACATGTGGCACTCCGTGCATTGGCCTGATCTTCAAGAACACCTTGTCACCCACTTGAAATTCCACCATCTTGTGCTTCACATTATAGTATTTTGCCTGTCGACTCTGAGCCTCCAACATTCGGTCTCGTTTCAATCTAACCAGAGCATCTGTATTATCTATATATTCCTCTCCCAAAGTCCTTGGATCTTCATCTTGCACCCATGATAATGGAGTTCTACACCTCCTCCCATATAATGGTTCATAAGGTGCTATTCCGATGCTAGCTTGATAACTATTATTGTATGAAAACTCCACTAGCGGTAAAAGCCTTTCCCACGGCTCGCTCCTATCCAATACGCATAACCTTAACAAATCTTAAATGGTTATGATGGTCTTCTCAGACTAGCCATCTGTCTCAGGATGAAAAGCTATACTAAAGGTAAGGCGAGAGCCCATATATGCTTGAACCTCCCTCCATTCCATGGAAGTGAAATGACCACCGCGGTCAGAGACAATTGTCTTTGGCACACCGTGGTACCGCACAAATTGCTCCACAAAGAGACGCACCAAAACATCAGCATGCGACTCCTTCCTTATTGGGATGAACCTGACAACCTTTGTCAATTGATCCACAATTACCAAAAGTGAATCATTCCTAAAGCACGAGTGAGGCAACCCATGGATATATCCTTGAACTTCCACTCGGGGATGAGTAATGACTGTAACAATCCTCCCGGGATCTTACACTCCACCTTCACCCTTTGACAAGACTTGCAGTGTGTAATGTAATACTTAATGGCTTTCTTCATTCCTGGCCAAAACATGGTCTTTCATAGGTCGTTATACATTTTGGTAATCCTGGGATGTACCGAATACGTGCTACAATATGCCTCTCTCAAGATGTCTTCCTGGATTCCGCCGCCCTAAGGAATATAGAGCCTTCCATGGAAATGAACGAAGTCTTCCTTCAAATCATACTCTCGGGCAGAACCACTCTCGATTGCCTTAATCACAGGGGCCAGAACAAACATCCTTCCCTTGCTCTGTCCGGATCCGCTCGCGGGTATCACATACTATACTCATGGCTGCCAAGTATTCTGTATATATTTTTGAGTGATTCCTATTTACTAGCATAATTTACATCTCCTCAAGCACTCGAGTCAATTCCATAGCCATCATTCACGACTCGGGATTCGACATTGGTATCTTCCTACTTAGTGCATCAGCTACGAAGTTCACTTTCCCGGGGTGATAGTTCAACGTAAATTCATAATCGCACAAAAATTCCAACCACCGCCGTTGCCTCAAATTCCACTCCTTCTGAGTATGAATATACTTTAAATTCTTATTGTCTGAGAAGATCTCGCAGTGGATGCCATACAAATAGTGTCTCCAAACCTTTAAGGCGAATACCATTGCCCCCAACTCCAAGTCATGTACTGGGTAATTTACCTCGTGCTTCTTCAACTGTCTCGAAGCATAAGCGATCGCGTGCCCCTGCTGCATCAATAATGCTCCCATCCCTTGATAGGATGCATTAGTGTAAACCTGAAATCCTTCCTTCCCGGATGGAAGGGCTAGGATCGGTGTGGAGGTAATCCGGTCCTTCAGTTCTTTGAACGCAGCCTCATACTGAGATGTCCACTCATATGGCACACCCTTATTTATTAGGGCAGTGAGGGGAAGAAAGATCTTTGAAAATCCTTTCACAAACTTGCGATAGTACCCCACAAGTCCAAGAAAAATTCGTACATCGGCTGCTGACTTCAAAGGAGACCATTCCTTCACGGCACGCACCTTGACAGGGTCTACTGCTAATCCAACACCACTAATAATATAGCCCAAGAAAGCAACTTTTCGGAGCCAAATCTCACACTTGCTGAACTTAGTAAACAAGGAGTGCTCTCTCAGTTTCTTCAAAACTAAAGCCAAGTGTTCAGTATGCTCCTCTTCCGTCTTTGAATAGATCAAGATGTCATCGATGAAGATGATGATAAAGATGTCCAAATACAGCTCAAATACCCTGTTCATCAAACTCATGAAGGCAGAAGCGACGTTTGTTAGCCCGAATGGCATTACCGTGAACTCATATAACCCATATCTTGATCTAAACGCTTTTTTCAGAATATCTCCCTCTTATATTCTTAATTGATAGTACCCCGAGCGCAAATCCAACTTGGATAATCAATGTGCTCCCACAAACTTATCGAATAACTCGTGGATCCAGGGTAAAGGGTAGGTGTTCCACACTATCAATCGGTTGAGTTCCCAGTAGTCTATGCACAGCTGTAGTGACCCGTCCTTCTTCTTAACGAACAAAATAGGAGCTCCACAAGGTGATGAATTGGGATGAACAAACCTTGATTCTACTAACTCCTGTAACTATACTCTAAACTCAGCAAGTTCTTTTGGAGCCACCCTATAAGGGGTCCGAGAGATGGGTTTGAAACCCGGTACTAGGTTAATTTGAAAGTCCACTTCTCTATATGGGGGTAATCCTGGCAGCTTCTCGGGAAATACCCCAGGAAAATCCTGCACTACCCGCACATCATTCATGCTCGATGCCACCTCTTTTACATCAAAACATATCATATACACCTCATCCTCGTTCATATGGGCCTTAAGATCCTGAATTGAAGACTACAACATTCAGGGTGCGAATCTAATACCTTGGAAAATGACCTCAGAGTCTCTATAGATCAAAGTGATTTGCTTTGCCGCACAATCAATCCAGGCGTGGTGCCAATCCAACCATGTCATGTCAAGAATAAGATCAAATTCTGGCATCCCCAACACTATTGCAGGGGTTTCAAAAATCTTTTCCCCAATATGTACTTCCAAGTCGCACTTGGCGGACGAAGTCATTTCATAGCCGTATGGGAGGTGTACTCTCTGAGTGATACCGGTGAAATATTGCATGCCATTTAAATCTTTCACAAATTTTGCCAAGACAAAGGAATGGGTGGCACCTGTGTCAAATAGAGTGAGGGCCGATTTTCCACTAACAATCACGGTGCCTAAGTATCAATTATACAACGTCAACTTAAATTTTGCACAATTTTAGGCAAGCTAAAGACAAATGCTCATAATATAGTAATTGGCTATGAATTACCTGCAATCACGTCCTGAGGATTCCTCTCCTGAGTCATGTCTAGAGCGAACATTTGCTCTCTAGCGGGTCCAGGATTCCTTTCTCGTGGTCCTCATCCTCGACCACACACTTGCCCTCGTCCTCGCGGAGCTACCGGAGGGGAGACATGGGGAGCATCTCCAACTAACTGTGGGTAGTAATGCCGGATATGGCCAGACTGGTTACACTAATAACATACTTGCCTAAATGGTCCTATTAGTTGTTGGTGAAGTTGGAACTGTGGGGGTGGAGGTAGCGCTGGCTGCAGGGCCAGGCGCTCCATCCTAAAGTTTTAATGGAAATGACCGCCACCTCTCTGGTTTCCTCTACCACCCCTAATATTTTGTCTCCTCCTATAACTGGTACCCGCTTCCATCACGCCCTCGGCGAGTCTATTACTACTAACAAGGACTCCCAAGTGAGCCGCCTCTAATTTTTTTGCCATATCAATTATCTCCGCCAAGCTCGCGTCCGCTATTAAACAAAAGTGCTTGCCTTAGGGGATCTCGCAAGCCTTTGTAAAACCGTTTTGCGTACCCACGGTCATCCAAATCATAGGAGTCAACAAATCTAGCAAGATGCTGAAACTCTCGCTGATATTCTGTCACTGACTTAGATCCTTGTTTCAATTGCATAAACCTTTCTTCAAGCTCATCACAAGCCATGGAAGGAATGAAATGCTTTAAGAAGGCATCAAAAAATTCATTCCAGTTGATGTCGGTGTATACACGTCCTTGAAAAGTAGAGCCCATGAGGGACTTCCACCATATTTTTACGTGTGACTCCAGAACAGATGTCGATAAGGTAACAACCATACTGGGTGGGTTTCTGATTCTGGCCATCAGTTCTTGCACAGTATCTAAAAATTCCTCAGTGCGAATAGCCGACTCCATTCCATGGTAAACAGGAGGGGAGAGGGCTCGGAAGGTACTCAACCAGTTAGAACCCAGGGCTTGCTGTTGCATCGGGGCCTGCTGAGATCTAAACGCATCTAAAATTACTGTGAGGGTCTGTCCCAATTTCCGCTGCTAAAATTGAGCGGGGGCGGAAGGAGCAAGAGTGCTCACTACTGGCTTTATGCGTGCCAGAATCTATATATAAAGGTATAAAATGAAGGTTATGTTAGCTAATTGTAGGGTAATTACTGGACATACTTAACGTGGATTACATATGGGCACACAACTACTTCCGCTATGTCAGTTTGATCCAAAACTAACCAATCGAGCTGGGGTGGCACCATTATTCTATGACTTCTTTTGTTGAGGATCATTGCAAGATGATACCATTTGTAAGCCCCCCTCCCGGAACACAACACACAGCCGAGGGGAGTCTTATGCCCAGAACATCCGTCTTGCGGTAGCATCAACACATGAGCTAGCCGGTACTATAAGATGCCTATCCTGCCGGCTAAAACCAATATCATCCATGCCAACCCAACATAAAGAATATAAACAGAAGTCAAATCCACATGGGTATAAGTCCAAATCAGAGTACAATAGAATAAGAAGCTACAATAGCTTCTTTAATATGAGAGTACACTAAACTTGCCCGAAGGACAACAACAAAAGTCTCTCTAAACAAACATAAGTCACCGACAGTAGCGAGGGAAACATCGTATAAGGCCCTATCATCCTGGCCTGGCTGCCCTCCTACATAACCTGCAGCTACTCTATCTGCGGGATTTCCTCCTAAAATGGTAGACGTAGCAACCCTTAGTTATAAAGACTAAGTGGCTGAAAGTTATTACTTTAAGGTTAGCTAGTAACCTAGAGGGGGGGGGGGGGTGAATAGGTCTTTGAAATTACTTAAGTCTTTTTGCTATTTATAAACTAAGTGATCTAGAGCTTGTCCTTAGTACCTGCAATATAAAGAAAGAACAAGAAACACAGCACATCACACAATTATTTATAGTGGTTCCCCAACTGGGTACATTCACTTTCCATCCCACCTTTCTAACTTATGTTAGACAAGGCACAAACTCCTCCAAAATGCTCCTCAGAGCTTACACCTCAGGCCCTCAACCTTACACTCAGGTTCTCTTCAGAACCCTACCTCAGAACCACAAGGGTTCCTACCTCAGAGCCCATTAGTGCTCCTACAACTCAGTAGTCCTCAAACAACCTACCTCAGTCTTATCTCCAAGGCCTACAGCTCGGGCTTTTCAGTCCTATAACTTCAGGCACAAGGCCCTATTCTCAGAGTGCTGCAACACTCCTACATCTAAGTACCCTTCTAGGTACCTACCTCAGTGCCCTTTCAGGCACATACAGCTCAGTGACAAATTTTTCACCTACCTCAGGCAAAAGGCCCTACACTCAGTCTCTTCCAAGACCTACACTCAGTGAATCAACAGTCACCTTCCTTAGCCTTATCACTAAGGCCTACTACTCAGGCTGGGAGGATAGCCCTACTCTCAAATCCACACTTGGTCCTACCTTAGTACCCCAGCAAGGAACCTACGTTAGTGACTAATTAGTCACCTACAGCTCAGACACAAAGTACCCTACAACTCAGATTCAGGCAACCTGAATCATACAGGAAGTTAATCAAAAAAATAGAAGTACTGACTCAGAAAAAAAATCTCTGAGTCTAACTTGCTGGACTGAGAAAATATCAGTCCAACCTACTTGCTATAGAAGGAATTAGTCTTTTTCTACATCTACCTATTTCTTTGCTGTACTGAAGACAACTAACTGTTGTTGAAGGCTTACAACCCTTCACACAGCTATTTCCTCTTACAGATAGAATGAATCACCCAACTTGTTCTCCAAGGAACAATCTTGCTGAAGTGGAAGAAGCTTCATCTATCTTTTTCTTTGCCTTCTGGCTAGCACTGCTGGACTTGGCTTTCAAGCTTGTCGGAGAAGACGAAGTCCAACCGCCTCTATTTCATTTTTTGCTCCCGTTCTCGTTAACCCTAATCGCCTTTTCTTCCCTTCCTTTTATATCTATTGATTTGAATCAATGACACAATTTAAATGTGGGCCCAGTCAAGGATGGTGAAAGATAGGGGATAGATCTGATTTACTCTAGAGGGGGGGGGGGGTGAATAGAGAGATTTAAAACTTTTTACTGTTTTGAAAATCTATTAGTAAAATAAGTGATAATAGAGTTATATAAAATGAAAGAGAGACTAAGCTAAACTACACAACCACATCACAACAAATCAAGGAAAAAATGAACACACAGACAATACAAGAATTTATAGTGGTTCCCCAAATCTAGTTACATCCACTCTTCTATTACCCCAGTAGGAATCCACTATCAGGTTTTTGATCAGGTGACTGCCACCATAGGTTTTTGCTCAGGTGCCCAGTCACCAACAAGATCTATTTGCAGGAAGATCTCACAACCCTTTAGGTTTTTGATCAGATGCCCAAAAACCAACACAAGAAATTTTGAAGGGAGTTAATAAACCCTTTTTAGAGTGAGTTAAGAAAGTGATGTTGTCTTCTCTTTTCTCTAAACAATAGAGAAGACTTTAGTGGATTGCTGGTGTCAAAGCTCCCCCCTTAGATGTTGAAATGTTCAGGAAGATTGGAGCTTTGCTCAGTGTGTAGGCCTTGATGAAGGTCTTCAAAAACTTCTTGGACTGGTGTTGATTAGTTGTCCCTTTGAAGCCTGAAGCAGAAACTGAAGAAAAACTGAAGATCTGTGTATGATGTTCTTCTTCAATTTCCTGTGAGAATGTTAGCCGTACTTCTCTCTATATCAGTTATTGTATATCTATAAAACTCCACTGTCTTTTTTTCAAAAAGATTTAAATATATTTTGAGAGAATTTTAGCCTTTGAATTTGAAAATAATATCCTTGATTTCTACTGAGATTCTGGGAATTGAAATGGCTTGAATAGTCTTTAATGAGTTTCCCTAACTGTCCCAATAAAATGAGCAAGTAATTAACTCTGATGAAATCCATAATTAATGCTGCCATGAATGACTATATTCTTGAGAATATGAGCATTAATTATTCAGAGAATTACTGCCAAAGAATAGAATGAATTAGGTACAGAGATATGAAAAACTTGTCATTCTGACTCAGAATAGAGTTCGTCAACCTCTTGCCAGATTTTGTTGACCTCAGCTCCATGTTCGTCGAACAAAGAAATCCTATTCGTCGTCTTGAGCTCAGCGAAAATCAATCTGGAAATATCTTGTTTGTTATGAGCTTCTAGTTTATCGATCAGAGAATCTATCTTGAGGGAAGAATTCATCGACCTGAGCTCGAATATCGTCGAGCTCAACTCAGAGAAGGAACTCTGAGTTCGTCGATCTGAGATCAACAATCGTCGAGCTGAGTTCGAAGAACTTTGAACTAATTTCTGAAATCTGAAAACTTCTAAGTCTTGAGTCTCCTAAAGTCCACTGTAGGCTGGTTCATGAAGATTGATTCTAATGACTAGCCTAAACTCTAGGACTAGCAAACTTGACCCTGACTATACAAGGTTGGTCAACAAACCTAATAGTGAACCTTTGCACAAATCCAAACTAGGGATCCAACAATCTCCCCCTATTTGGGTGAGGTCACTATGTACAATGCATTAAAAGAAATACAATCACAAAGCAAAACAACAAATATCTGGCAGAAAATAAACATCTAGCAGATATATACAACAAGTACTTTGTGACAAATTAACACAAATAGTTCAGAGAAAAATAAATTAATCAGAGAGTTATTTAGGATTCTTGGACTTGTCTTTCTCAGAAGGTTGTCTGAAGATGATTTCCCTATTGGGATTTGCTGCTTCTCTTTTAGACATTGTCATATCAGATGCTCCAATGATGTTGAATGATGTAGCTCTTGGAACAACTGCTTCTGGGTGAAGACTCATATAAGCATCAACATTGAAAAACTGATTAGCTTTATCATATCTTTTCAATTCTTCTTTCCTGTAGGAATACATTGTAGAGTAATGAGAAGGATCTTTATCTTCTGCTTTAGCTTTGTTTATCAGAGAGAGTCCAACAATTCTTGGAATCTATCCATTTTAGTAGTATTCTCCTGTTCAGGATCAACAAAAGGTACTGGTGGAGATTCAGGTCTTTCAGGACTACTGTACTTCTTTGGTTCATCATGAGATTTTGGAGAACTCTTTTGTTCTATAGTTGGAGGTAGATTGCTTCTTGAAGACTGCTGATGATGATAATGCCTGCTGCTCTAAGGATTTGGCTTGGAAGATCAGTCTTGTCTCTGATATGTTTTAAAGTATGGAGTTCCAGAGGCCCCCTGCAGATGGAGGAGGAGGAGGACATCTTTAATTCCTTTTAGGAGGAGGAGGAGGAGAGTACTTCCTACTTTTTTTCTTGCTTTCTGTTCATTCTTTGATTGACACATCCAGTTGGGCATACCTTCCTATGGAGTTATGTTGTTCAGAATATCGTAAGGAGTATCTATTTTGGGGTTTGGTTTAAGAATGGCCTTGGGTGGTGCTTTCCTTTTCTTAGCTTTGCTCTTCATGGTGGATGAATCATCATCATCATCAGATGATTCAATAAGGTTATCATATAAATCATCAATCTCTTTTAGAACATATTTGGAGATCTGTTTCTTAGGATGAGCCTATTCTGGAACTTCTGGTTCTGCAACACTTTCGGTGACAATCTGAATGTTTTCTTCTTCCATATCAGCAAACATGATATCATCAAAATATGGCATTGGGGACTCAGCTCACATGCGAGGAGGAGGACTGCAAGCCTCTTCAACAACTGGTATTTCTGAAATTACAGGGGCTACAAAACATGCCCTTAGCTTATCTACAACTTCAGGACTTATTTGAGCAGAATAACAAGCAATTGCCTTAGAGTAATCAACATCAAAACTAGCCAAAGCATTGTTGTAAATCCTGTAAATTTGATTAAAGGAATGAAGCAAAGAATTCAGATCAACTGTGGGATTTATAATACAATCACCAACAGTGCTTATTTTTACATCAATATTATCAACCATATTAATATCAATATCTATTATAATATCAAAAATATATGTCAAAACTTCTCTTGCTGCTGTTGGAGGAAGAAGATCTTTAACTACTACTGCTGCTGGAGGAGGAAGAACTGGAACTTCTTCACTGGACACCTCCCCCTGCCTGGTTTCAGAGAGCCCTGAAGCCAGGCCCCTAGATGAAGGGACAGTAGAGAGTGCAGTAATTCTGGTAGAGAGAGAATTTATGGAAGTAGATATAGGAGCAATAACTATAGCTCACAAAGAGCAGACATCTTCACCAAACCTTTGGATGAGAAGAAACATTTGTTCTTTCTGAATCAATTAGGTATGATAAATGGAGAAGCATTAATTTAATTTTTTGTCTTCGGTCAAAGAATTTGTCATAATTCGTCAAACAAAGATCGACGATCTGAGGACAGTTCTTGAGAAATTCATCGACCTGAGTTCGACGAACTCTCTATGTGAAGTTATTTTCATCGACCTAAGATCGACGATCTTACTTCAGAAAACTATTCGTCGACCTGAGAACGACGAAAAGTTTTCCCCTCTTCAGACTGAGTTTGACGATATCATTTCTCCATGAAATTATAAGTGATAATAGAGTTATATAAAATGAAAGAGTGACTAACCTAAACTATACAATCTCTAATGAAATGATGTCTTACATCTATATGCTTTGTCCTTCTATGATGCACTGGATTTTGTGCAATGGAAATTGCACTAGTATTATCACACAGTAAGGTTATACTATTTAAGTTGATACCATAATCTAGGAGTTGGTTCTGAATCCACAATATCTATGAGCAATAACTGCCAGCTGCTATGTATTCAGCTCTGCTGTTGAAGTAGACATAGATGTCTGCTCTTTGCAAAACCAGGACACTAGTCTAACACGAAGGAACTGAACTATACCTGATGTGCTTTTTCTGTCAACTCTATATCTAGCAAAGTCAACATCTGAGTATCCAGTCAACTCAAATCCTGACTCAGTTGGATACTAGAGTCCTAAATTTGGGCAACCCTTTATATATCTCAAAATTTTTTTAAGGAAAATAAGGTGAGATTCTTTAAGGTTCACCTAGAACCTAGCACAAAGGCATGTAGCAAATATTATGTCTGGCCTTCTTATCGTGAGATACAACAGGGACCCAACAATGCCCCTATATAATTTCTGATCAACAGGTTTGCCATGTTCATCAGAGTCAATCACAGCATTTGAAGCCATGAGTGTTTTCTTACCTGAGGCATCAGCCATCCCAAACCTTTTTATTAGCTCCTTAGCATATTTGGATTGAGATATGAAGATGTCATCAGGTGATTGCTTCACTTGGATACCAAGAAAGTAGGAAAGTTCACCCATGCTACTCATTTTAAACTTGGAATGCATAAGGTCAGAGAACCTTTTGCATAGTTTGGAATCAGTAGAGCAAAAGATGATGTCATCTACATATATTTGTACTTATAAAATTTTATCATTATGATGCTTAATTAATAAAGTCCTATTTATAATACCTATGGTAAAACATGCTCTAGGAGAAAGCTAGCTAAGGTCTCATACCAAGCTCTTGGAGCTTGCTTTAGACCATAGAGAGCTTTATGCAATTTAAAAACATAAGCGAGATGAGTAGGAGAGATAAAACCTGGTGGTTGTTCCACATAAACTTCTTCTTTTAATTCTCCATTGAGGAATGCACTCTTGACATCCATTTGGTATACAGTGAACTTTTTGTAAGCAGCATATGCAAGGAATATCATGATAGCCTCAAGCCTTGCAATAAGAGCAAATGTTTGATCATAGTCAAAACCTTCCTCTTGTCTATAGCCTTGATCCACTAGCCTTGCCTTGTTCCTGATGATAATGCCTTGGGCATCTAGTTTATTTCTGAATACCCATTTAGTTCCAATGACTGGGTAGTCTTTGAGTCTTGGAACTAAATCCAAAACTCTATATTTCTAAAACTTGTTGAGCTCCTCTTGCATTGTAATAATCTAGTGTGGATCTTGCTCAACATCTTTTATGGATTGGGGTTCAGTTTGAGATATGAAGCAGGCATGCATCAAGTCTTGGTGGATTTGATGACTGGGTAGCCTTACCTTGTTCCTGATGATAATGCCTTGGGCATCTAGTTTATTTCTGAATACCCATTTAGTTCCAATGACTGGGTAGTCTTTGAGTCTTGGAACTAAATCCCAAACTCTATATTTCTAAAACTTATTGAGCTCCTCTTGCATTGTAATAATCTAGTGTGGATCTTGCTCAACATCTTTTATGGATTGGGGTTCAGTTTGAGATATGAAGCAGGCATGCATCAAGTCTTGGTGGATTTGATGCCTTGTCTGCATACCCACTGATATGTATCCAATCACTGGAGATACAGGGTGATCTCTAAGTGTGACTAATTCAGTAGGAGGAGTTGGTTCAGTAATAGCTTGGGGAATTAATTCCTCTTGTGGAATTATAGTAGCTATTGTTGGCTCTTCACTAAACTCAGTGAGATCATCTTAACTGTCTTCAATAGCATGTGGATAAGGATGTCCAAAAACTTCATTGGTGAGGGTCAACTCATCCAACTTCTCACACAGATTTGGTACCTACAAAGTTTCATTGGTAGAAGGATTCTTCTCCTTATAAAACATGTTAGTTTCATCAAATAAAATAAGTATAGTTTCCTCCATTTTCATAGTTGATTTGTTATAAACCCTATAGGTCTTGCTGATTTGGGAATATCCAAGAAAAATTCCCATTTCAGCTTTGGCTTCAAATTTTCTAAAGTGTTTCTTATTGTTATTGTGTATGTAGCAAATACAACCAAAAATTATTAAATAGTCTACTTTAGGTTGCTTCCCTTTGAGTAGTTCATAGGGAGTCTTTCCCTTAAGCTTGTGAATCAGACTTCTATTAAGTACATAATTTGCTGTGCTTACAACCTCTGCCCAAAAGGATAGAAGCAAGTAAGCATCTGCAAGTAATGTGCCTGCAGCTTCAATTAGGGTCCTATTTTTTCCTTTCATCTACCCCATTTTGTTGAGGAGTTCTAGGAGTAGAGAAATAATGCCTGATACCTTCCTTCTCATAGAATTCTTGAATGGTAAGAGACTCAAACTCAATACCATGATTACTTCTGATCAATGCAACTGAAGTAAAATACTCAATCCTTATGCTTTTAAGAAAATCTGTAAGAACCTTAAAGTTATCCGATTTGTTCCTCAAGAAGAATACCCAAGTGAACCTAGAGAAGTCATCTAAAATCACTAAGGTATAAGATTTCTCTCCCAGGCTCTGAACAACAATTGGTCCAAAAAGATCCATATGGAGCAAATACAGAATCCTAGGTGAATCACTCTGATTAAGTGTTTTAAAATTGTTTTTGGTTTGCTTGCCTAGTTGACAAGCCCTGCAAAGGCTTTCCTTCTTGTAGGGGTAAGAAGGCAATCCTCTAGCAAGGTTATCCCTAGAGAGTTTAGCAATATTTTTCAAATTAACATGTCCTAATCTCTTATGTCATAGTTCATTGTTGTTGCTAGTTTGATTAAACAGACATATTTCTGACTTAGCAGAATTAAAGTTTACTACATAAATGTTTCCTACCCTAGTTCCAGTTAAAACAACTTTGTTATATACTGAAGTAATAATGCAGGAGGATTTATTAAATGATACCTGAAACCTTTCATCACATAATTGACTTATGGATATTAGGATGTGCTTTAGTCCACTTATATATGCTACCGTCCTGAAAGTGACAGCTCCAATTTTAATCTTCCCATACCCTTCAGTTTGGCAACAGTTGGAGTCACAAAAAATTACTTTTGGACCTAGCTTGGACTTATAATTGATTAGGTTGTCCTTGTTGCCAGTCATGTGCTTTGAACAGCCACTATCCAGGTACCACTATTCCTTTATGGTGGGATAGTCTTTCACCTGCATTTAAATAGATTAGATATTCTTGACCCTGGTTACCTTGGGTCCTTGATTCTTTTTCTTATTAAAACTAGAAATATAAGAATATTCAGATTAGTTCTTATATCCTAGGGGATGAAATTTTCTTGGTGGAATTATCTACTGATTAAATGGGTTAATGAAGGGTCTTGGTTGATTATAAGTTTTAGGAAAATTTAAGTTTCTATTAAATTGAACTAGGATCGACGAATCTTTATAAGTTCGTCGATCTGCGTTCGACAAATAGGGATGAGTTTGTCGAACTCCGCCCAGAGAATGAAGGTATTCATTTTCTGTGCCCTAATATCGTTGATCACAGTTCGAAGAACTGTATTGGTTTCGTCGATCGTAGTTCGACGAATAATTATAAGAGAATTCTACGTTCAGAGTTCGTCGATCGAAGTTCGACGAACTGTAAGCATTTCGTTAGTCTGAGTTCAACGAAAACTGTTGAACATAGTTTTTATTAGATTTCTGATTTTTTCTTTCTCTTTTTCTTGGTTTTCTGAATGACTTAAATTGGTTGGTTATCTTCATTTAGCTTTTCTTTACCCTTTTCTGTTATGAATTTTATAGGGGTTGACAGAATGTTTTTCTGAAGGAGATGAGGTTGGCTTGATGAAGCACCTAAGTCCAGCTTGCCATTTAGTTTGACATTTTCTGTGCTTGTGATGTCCATCAGCTTGATGCTTCTATTATTTAGGGATTCTTCAAGTTGCTTTACCTCAGCTAATTCTACTTTTAGTGACATGATTTGTTCAGCTGCCATAGTTAGTTCATCCTTTAACTTGATGTTTTCAGATAGAAGATTGTCTTGTTCAGTTATCTTATCTCTAAATAGTTTGATCTCCTTCTCAAAATTAATCAAGTCATTACATAATAATTTGAATTCAGTTTTAAAACTATCTGAATTAAAATCACATGAAGAGATTACCTGATCATCTTCTGATTCAGATTCCTTTTCAGATTGCTCATCTTTAGAAAGGCTGCCTAATGCATTGATAGCCATCAAGCAAACTTCTCTTGCTTTTGCTTCGTCTTTATATTCACTTGACCTTGAAGATGAGGATTCTTCTTCTGAATCACTCCAAATTTCAGCAACAAAACCCTTATCCTTTCTTTTGTACTTGCTGGAGGAGGGCTTGCTATAGTGTCTTCTTCATTCCTTTTCTCTTCTTTTCTCCTTATTCTTATTCTCTGGACACTCTGAAATGATATGTCCAGGTTTCCTGCATCCAAAACACACAATCTCTTTAGTAGGTGTTTTGTCATACCTTGGTTTGTCATCATGTTTGGATGACTTTCTTCTGAAGTCCTTTCTAGCTATCTTATAGAATCTTCTTGCCAGTAGCCCTATAAGCTTATCCTTGGTAGGTGGAGCTTCTGATCCTTCAATTACTTTGAAGGCAATACTTGGCTCTTTTCTCCCTGGTGTTGAAGTCTTCTGCTCAGCAGCTTCTCTGGTCTTCATCAGTTGCTCATAGAATTTTAGCTTTCCCAAAAGAGATTTAGTAGAGATCTCATTCAGTCTTCTGGCCTCCTTGATTAGCCAAATCCTAGAATCCCATGAGCTGGGGAAGCACATGAGAATCTTGTCATTGATCTTAGTCAGGGTTATGTCCTTGTCTAGGGTTTTCAGCTCATTGACAATTGAGCTAAGTCTATTATACATATCACCCACTGACTCTGATTCTTCCTTCTTAAAGTTCTCATACTAGGAAATTTGATTAGACCTTCTGTATTTTATTTCATCTGCAGATCCAGCAACCATCTGATTGAGAGTGTCCCAGATGGCTTTAGTAGAGGTGCATTCAGCCACCTTTTGGAATATATCATCTGATATAGTCTGTGCTAAGATGTTTATGGCCTTGGCATCTGCTATCTTGGCCTTCTTCTATACATCTGTCCACTCAGGAGGTGGAATAACATGTGTGCTTGAAGATGCACTAGTGGTAGCCTCTAAAGCTGGTGGACCTATCAAAATAGATTTGTATATGTCTTCATCAATAGATTTCATATATAGCCTAATTCTTGCCTTCAAGAATACAAACTTATTCAGGTTGCAAACTGGAGGTCTGGTGCTTGCATAATCCTTGTTCTGCGCTAAGATAAATAATAAACAAAAATAACTAGGGAAAAGGCTGATCTATCTAGGATCTTTTGGTTCAAGTGTTAGCTTGTGAAACCAAAGGAACACTACTATGATACCAATTGAAAGATAGGGGATAAATCTGATTTACTCTATGGGGGGGGGGGGGTGAATAGACTGATTTAAAACTTTTTACTATTTTGAAAATCTATTAGTAAAATAAGTGATAATAGAGTTATATAAAATGAAAGAGAGACTAAGCTAAACTACACAACCACATCACAGTAAAGAAAAGGAAAAAAATGAACACACAAGCAATACAAGAATTTATAGTGGTTCTCCAAATCTAGGTACATCCACTCTTCTACCACCCTGGTAGGAATCCACTATTAGGTTTTTGATCAGGTGACTGCCACCATAGGTTTTTTCTCAAGTGCCCTATCACCAACAAGATCTATTTGTAGGGAGATCTCACAACCCCTTAGGCTTTTGATCAGGTGCCCAAAAACACATAATAACTATTGAAGGGAGTTAATAAACCATTTTTACAGTGAGTTAAGAAAGTGATGTTGTCTTCTCTTTTCTCTAAACAATAGAGAAGACTTCAGTGGATTGCTGGTGTCAAAGCTCCCCCTGAGATGTTGAAATGTTCAGGAAGATTGGAGCTTTGCTCAGGGTGCAGGCCTTGATGAAGGTCTTAGGAAACTTCTTGGACTGGTGTTGATTAGTTGTCCCATTGAAGCCTGAAGTAGAAACTGAAGAAAAATTGAAGATCTATGTATGATGTTCTTCTTCAATTTCCTGTGAGGATGTTAGTCGTGCTTCTCTTTGTATCAGTTATTGTATATCTATAAAACTCCACTGTCTTTCTTTTTCAAAAAGATCTATATATATTTTGAGAGAATTTCAGCCTTTGAATTTGAAAATAATATTCTTGATTTCTGCTGAGATTCTGGGAATTTAAACGGCTAGAATAGTCTTTAATGAGTTTCCTCAACTGTCCCAGTAAAATGAGCAAGTAGTTAACTCTAATGAAATCCATAATTAATGCTGCCATGAACGGTTATATTCTTGAGAATATGAGCATTAATTATTAAGAGAATTACTGCCAAAGAATAGAATGAATTAGGGACAGAGATATATAAAACTTATCATTCTTACTCAGAATTGAGGTCGTCGACCTCTGGGCAGATTTCGTCTACCTCAGCTCCAAGTTCGTCGAGCTGAGAAATCCTATTCTTTGTCCTAAGCTCAGCAAACATCAATCTGGAAATATCGTGTTGTTCTGAGCTCCAAGTTCATCGATTAGAGAATCGGTCTTGAGGGAAGAATTCGTCTACCTGAGCTCGAATATCGTCGAGCTCAACTCAGAGAAGGAACTCTGAGTTTGTCGATCTGAGATCGACGATCATCGACCTGAGTTCGAAGAACTTCGAACTAATTTTTAAACTCTGAAAACTTCTAAGTCGTGAGTCTCCTAAAGTCCACTGCAGGCTAGTTCATGAAGATTGATTCTAATTACTAGCCAAAACTCTACGACTGACAAACTTGACCCTAGCTTTACAAGATGGGTCAATAAACTTAATAGTGAACCTTAGCCCAAATACAAACTAGGGATCCAACAGATGGTGAGCTCCACCTCCCTCAGAAGAAGACAAATAGTACTTTCCGGCACTGCTATAACTTTCTCACAATGGCATGAAGTACCCTGATTGCTCTCGATGAATGGTGAGCTAGGTTTTACGAATTTTGAAATCAGTTCGACGAATTCCAAACTGAGCTCGAAGAACTCAGAGTCTTCAATCTTTAACTTGAGCTCGACGAAAGGTGAGCTGGGTCCGACGAATTCTGGAATCAGTTTGACGAATTCTGAACTGGGCTCGATGAACTCATAATCTTCAAACTTTAACTTGAGCTCGACACAAGGTGGGCTTAGCTCGACGAACTCAGAATTTAGTTCGACGAATACTGAATTGAGCTTCTTGTTTAGAAGCATTGAGTGAGCCTGCCTCACTCAATGCTTCTTGACTTAGAGAAATTTTACTGGCTTAATCTCAGCGGTTTCTTCTTCACAGCTGAGACTTACTTCTATCTCAGCGGTTTCTTCTCTATTATAATAGCGGTTACTTCTTTGCAGCTGAGACTGTCTTCTATCTTAGCAGTTTTGCTGAGACCAACACTTCTCTCAATTATTTGTGTTGAGCTTCTCAACTGTCTTAGCGGTTCTGCTGAGACATTCTTCTCATCTGTCTCAACTGTCTCGACGCTTTTGCCTTAGTCAAATTGTCTGACTTCCAGCTTCCTCTTCCTGTTCACCTGTCCAACTAAGGACAACCTGCATGCAATAACTCAAGCACACATCAAATACATTATACCCCTTAGCATGATTGGTGATGCCCCTTCAAATCCTAAGGAACATTGAAGGGCACAATTCCCAACAATATCCCCCTATTTGAAGAAGGCATAACACTCATCCATGCTATGGTGCATCAACACAAAAGTATCATGATAATCCTGATGAGACATTAACATGACAACTAGCCATCCCAGCATAGGATAACTCCCCCTAGATGAGATGGCTTAACACTATGATTGAATAACCCATAGCATTGGTGAATTATCAATCACTATCAGTGTAGCAGTATGATTAGCAGCAAAAACTTTGTTAATCATTTACAAAGTAAACATTTTGATTAAGATCTACCAAATCATTAACTTAGCCAAGCAACAGTAACAGACTTGTGATTAGAAGATATCTATGAAAGAACAATATATTCATTTATCACAAATAAGTAAATAAGAATTGCATTACACATTTATCACATCAATATAGTTAGGGTCAACTCATACTAATTTCATTGATAAAGATTTGACATTGCAATACTGTTGATATTCATTACAAGACATTGATTATATATTTAAAGCACCCTAAGTCTTGCAGTCTCACCTCAGCTATTCTTTGATGAACTTGAATCAACATCCTTGGTAGCAGCTGTCTTCTTCAAGTTTTTAGCTTTGTTCTTCTGCCTCTTGAGGTAAAGGAATGGCTTTGGAATATATCTGGGAGGCATTTTCTTAGGATTGCTCTTCCTTACCAGATTTTCTTTGAATACTCTTTCCCTTAGAGAATTTCTTTCCAAATGCGTTATCCATTCCTCATAAGGATATACACTATCAATATTCTTTATAATTTGTACATAGCTTACCCAAGCATTTATAATGATGGATTCAGAGGCATCACTTTGCTGTTCATGATCTGGATCATCTCTGTTCTCAGATCTCCTCTTTGCCATGAACTCTTCAGCCATTTGAGTTCCTTCCCTCTTTCTTCTGGCAATAAGTTGTGCATCCTGTGTAGCTCTAGCTTGTGGTTGGAAGTCTAGGTCCTCTGGACTCTTTCTTTCCAGGAGGGGCAGGTGTTGTGCCATCCTGGTGCCTTGAATTACATTGAAGGCTTGTTCTTCAATGAGTGATGTTGTCTTAGCATGGCTGCTCTCCCCCTTTTCGCCTTCTTCACAGATGGCATTTTCAGGTAGGGTGGTGTTGGCTTCATTTTTGCTTGATATGGATTTGAGTATTCTCTCATTGTCAGCAAGCAGCTCATTTTTTAGAAGTAGTGCCTCCTTCATAGAGTGGAAAGCAACATTGGTGACATGCTGATTTACATTATCTGCTGCACCCCTAATCACCTCATCAGTTGCACTCACATAATTCTTGACATATCCTATGTCAGCTGTAGAGAGTTTTTGGCTTGTGTCCAAGGATTTCATGAGGGTGGTCAGTTTGATGCCAGCAGTTCCAGCTCTATCAAACCAGGTGGTGACCTATTTGTTTAATTGAGAGATTTCTTCTTTGTTTTCCTTGACGTTGGTTGAAAATTCATCTCTTAGTTTGGCAACTGATTGGTCAACATACTCCTTGAGGGTTGTGTTTTGGGCATCCAGGAGTGCTTAATATTGTTTAGGAGTAACTCATTAGAGATTTGGGTGGTGGTTGGTTGGCTTAATATAGGAGGGATAGTTTCCTTAGTAGGGACCTATGAGGACTCCCCCTCAACTACAACACCTATATAAGGAAAAAAATTCATTAGCTAAAGCTATTTTAACACTATTAAATAAGAGGGTATGGGTAGTACCTATAGTAGGTGCAGACTCAAGCACTCTGTTAACCACTTAATCCAAAGTTGTCAGATCTATCTGATCATGCTCCCCCTCAAACTGAGCATTCTTTTCTGGGCTTGACCCATCAAGATAAGTATATTAATTCTCAGGAGGCTCATGATTATCTTTTGTTCTAGGGATAACTTCTACTTTAGCTACATCATAAGTATTAGCCATGTTTGCCTCATCATCTGTGTTGGAACACCCTATTACTATTTGGACCAGAATGACTATACTTCTATAGGGATTTTGTGTTGTGACCTCCTTGTTGTTATAAAGGTCACATAGGCTAGTTAGAGTAATCTTCAGCTCGACGCAGAGTCGACTTCAGCTCGACACAGAGTCGATCTCAGCTCGACGCAGAGTCGACCTCAGCTCGACGCAGAGTCGATCTCAGCTCGACGCAGAGTCGACCTCAGCTCGACGTGGAGTCGACCTCAGCTCGACGTTTCGTCGAACCCAGTTCTGCTTACAGAAAACACTCTCTGGCCGATGTGTGTCGTGCTCAGATCGACGTTTTACTGTGAGCTCGACGTTTTCCAGACTTCCGTCAGTTTTGAATAGGAATTCAAATTCCTTCTGTCAGACAATTAATGCTGAAGATTTATTGGCCGTTACAGCATATCTAGTGCATGGCTCAAGGAATTTTCTAAGGAATGTCTGTCTGACATTTCCTTTGAGGCATGGACATTTAAGGAAAGCAATTAATGCTGACTTCCAACGGCTATCAAAGAAAAGGAAGAAGAAGACTCAGTTATATTATTCATTCATTCATTTTTCACATATACAGAGAATATATAGAATACAGAGAATAACAATACAGGACTTCAGCTGCTCTCTCTGTGATATTGTTTTGAAAGCTCACTCATAGGAATTCTGATTGCTTCAGACACAACCATCCAACCTTCTTGGATCATCTCTTGCTGGAGCAAATCAGATCTTTGAAGACCTGTCACCCTTGTGCAGAGCTCTCCTTCCTGAACTTCTTCTTGATCTCAGGGGGAGCTTTGACAACAACTACAGATCCACTTTTGCTTCTCTCTGATTGTTGATAGAGAAGACAACCTCATCCCTTTTTCTTTTTCTTTCTGTACAGGGTTTTAACTCCCTTCAAAAGTTACTTTTGGTTTTGCTGAAACCTGGTCAAAATCAGCTCCTTTGGTTTGTGAGAACCTGATCAAAAACTCTCTGGTGATCAAGACACCTGATCAACTCATCTTGAAGTGGATTCCTATCAAGGGTGATAGAAGAGTGGATGCACCCAGATTTGGGGAACCACTATAGCTCCTTGTGTCGTCTGGATTGCTTGTTTCTTTGTGTTTTGCTTTGTGCTGTGAATTTCTTTTTACTCTGATTATTTGCTATAGCACCTTACACTAAGTAAAGTCAAACTTTCTCTGCACACAAGTTTTTATTTGCAAAATTATTTTAAATAACTCTATTCACCCCCCTCTAGAGTTAGGATTGATCTTATCCTGTACTTTCAATTGGTATCAGAGACAGGTTGATCATTCATACAGGCTAACACCTGGATCAAAAGATCCCTGATAAGATCATTTCTCTCAAAGGGTTATTTTCCTTAGTTTTACTTATCTTTAAAACTCATGGCACAAAACAAGGACTTTGCTAGTACCAGACCTCCTATGTGCAATCTCTCTAAGTTTGCACTATGGAAAGCAAGGATTAGACTGTACATGAACTCTTTTGATGAAGACATTTTTAATTCTGTGTTGACAGATTGTCCAAGACCTCCCACAGGAACAAGTACATCAGCTGTTCCTCCTCCTTCAGGAACTGATGCTGACATAAAGAAGTGGAAGGCAGCAGATGCTAAAGCCATGAACATTTTGGCTCAAACCATGTCAGATGACATTTTCCAGAAAGTAGCTGATTGCAATACTGCTAAAGAGATCTGGGAAAAACTTTCAGAAATTGTATCAGGTTCTGCAGATGAAAGAAAGGATAGGAGATCCTACCTCATCACCCAGTATGAGAACTTCAAAAAGGCAGAGTCTGAGTCAGTTGCTGACATGTACAACAGACTGAGCCTAATCATCAGTGAGCTTAGATCACTAGAGAAGGACATATCTCTCACTGAGATAAATGACAAGATACTGACTTGTTTCCCTAGCTCTTGGGACTCAAGAATCTGGTCAATTAAAGATGGAAGAAATGTCTGTGAGTTATCCACAGAAGCTCTTCTAGGAAAGCTCAAGAGTTATGAGCAATTCATTAAGAAGAGAGAAGAAGAGCAGAAGACATCCACACCAACAGAAAAGGTTGAGAAAACCATTGCCTTCAAAGCACAGGAAGAAGAACCTAAAGAAAAGGTGTTGGGAAATGAAGAGCTTATGAGCCTACTGGTCAAAAGGTTCAATAAGCTGAATAAAAGGAACTTCAGAAGATGGTCATCCAAAGACAAAGATAAGCCAAGGTATGACAGATCTACTAATAAAGATATTATCTGCTTTGGCTGCAGGAAACCAGGACACATTTTCCCCAACTGTCCAGAAAATCAAGATAAAGACAGAAGGGACAAGAAGGAAAGAAAAGATAAAAGGAAGGATAAGGAGTCAAGGAAATACCATGACAAGCCTTCCTCCAGCAACAGCAAGCACACCAGAAAAGGATTTGTGGCTGAATCCTGGAGTGACTCTGATGAGTCTGATTCATCATCCAGCTCTAGTGATGATGAGGATGATGCAGAAGAAAAAGGATTCTGTATGATGGCCATCAGTGCATCTCAAAAGAACACTGATTCAGAGCCTGATGCTGATTACCTATCTGATCAGGAACTCACTGAGGATCAGGTAATAGATTCATTTGATTTTACCTCTGATGAATTTAAATCTGAGTTCAAATCTATGTGCATTGACTTGATTGAATCTCAAAAGTTGATTAAAACTCTCAGAGAACAATTAATTGAATGCAAATCCATTAACTCAGATAATCTTAGACTCTTAGAAGAGTTGAAGCAGTGTGGGGAGGAGATAGCTTCACTGAAAGGTGAGCTATCTAAGGCCAAACAATTTGAAGAAACCCTTAATGGGAGAAGTATCAAATTAATGGACATCACAAGTACAGTGAACTCAAGATTGAATGGTACACTGGGCTTGGGTGCTTCATCCAGCCAACCCTTAGTGCTGACAACTCCAATCAAATTTACCAGTGACAAAGGTAAAGGAGTCTTGATAGTGGCTAGGAAGAATGCTGACTTAACCCAGGAAACTGGACAAGAAGCGTCGAACGAAGCTCGACGGACGTCGACCAGAGCTCGACGTAATCGCAAGAAAACGTCAAACTCAGGTCGACGCCTTCTACCCTCTGAATAAAGCAAGCCTTCGCCGTCGAATGGAGCTCGACGCACTCACCAGAGTCCGTCGACCGAAGCTCGACGTGCGTCGAGCCAAGCTCAGAGCAAAAGTCAGCTCTCAGGGGTTAATTCAAAATTTAATTCCAGCTCCACATCTCATCACTTTAACCCTTATGCTGAATGGACAATACCTCCTAGGAGATATCATCCTGTAGGCTATAAGAGTCAACCTGAGATGTCTTTTATTTCAGAATTTAAAGGATATCAAGAAAGGCCCAAGGTAAACTGGGTCAAAAACAATTGATTTGTTGTATGTGCAGATAAAGACCTATCCAATTGAGAACCAGCAGTGGTACTTGGATAGTGGGTGCTCAAAGCACATGACTGGCAACAAGGAGAACCTTGTGTCCTTCAAAGCCAAACATGGACCCAAAGTAATCTTTGGAGATTCAAATTTTGGACAAACAAAAGGCTATGGCCAAGTCAAAATAGGGTCAATTACATTCAAGAAAGTGGCCTATGTGGAAGGACTAAAGCACAACTTAATCAGCATCAGCCAGCTATGTGATGCTGGTTATCAGGTTTGGTTTACCAACTCAGCATGTAATATTGCATTAAATAACAACATTGTTTTAATTGGTAATAGACAAGATAACATATATCTAGTTGATTTCAATTCATCTAAAGTAGATATTTGTTTATTTAACTCCATTAGCAAACCTAATGAACTTTGGCATAAAAGACTAGGACATGTGAACCTTAGAACCATTGCTAAGTTATCCCAAGACAACCTTGTTAGAGGACTACCTTCTGGTCCCTACAAGAAGGAAGGACTTTGCAAGGCCTGTCAGTTAGGCAAGCAAACTAAAAACAGTTTCAAGTCACTAAATAAGAGTGACTCACCTAGAATTTTGTACTTATTGCACATGGGAATTTTTGGACCAATTAATATACAAAGCCTAGGAGGGAAATCTTATGCTTTAGTTGTTGTAGATGACTTCTCAAGATTCACTTGGGTGTTCTTTCTGAGGAAGAAGTCTGATAACTTCAAGATTTTGACAGATTTTCTCAAAGGCATACAGATTGAGTTCAATACTCACATTGCCCTGATCAGAAGTGATCATGGGACAGAGTTTGATTCTCTTCTTATGCTAGAGTTCTGCCAGAATGAAGGTATCAGGCACACTTTCTCAGCTCCAAGAACTCCTCAACAAAATGGGGTAGTTGAAAGGAAAAACAGAACCCTTATTGAATCTGCCACAACATTGTTGACAGATGCTCACCTTCCTCTAACCTTTTGGGCAGAGGCTGTGAACACCTCCAACTATGTTTTGAATAGAAGCCTGATACACAAACTAAAGGGTAAGACTCCCTATGAGTTACTCAAAGGAAAGAAACCTAAAGTAAATTACTTCAAAATTTTTGGTTGCATTTGCTTCATTCACAATAATGACAAGAAATACCTAGCTAAATTTGAAGCCAAAGCTGATGAAGGAGTGTTTCTGGGATACTCCATGACTAGCAAGGCTTATAGGGTTTTTAACAAGTGCTCAAATAAAATTGAAGAATCCATGCATGTTACATTTGATGAAACTAACATGTCTTATAAGGAGAAGGAGACTTCTACCATAAGCAATTTGCAGGAACATTCAATTTCAGAAAATCTGAAGCAGCTTACCATCACAGACAAAGGGTCATTACCTTCACCAATTCAGCAAGACACTGAACTCAGTGACAATGAAGAGGAATTTCAGGTTTTGGAAAGTTCAAAAGGCCAACAAATTGAAGAACCAGTTGTTGTTCCACAAGAGGAAACAACAACACAGGTTGGTGCATCATCAACACCCCTTGTTGATCTTGCAACAACAAGAGATCACCCAATCTCACAAGTAATTGGAGATATCTCAGTGGGTGTGCAAACAAGGAATCAAGTTAATCAAAATATTATGCACACCTGCTTTCTTTCTCAAATTGAGCCTCAAACCATACAAGATGCAGAGCAAGATCCAAACTGGATCATTGCAATGCAGGAAGAGTTGAATCAATTTGAAAGGAATAAAGTTTGGGAATTAGTACCAAGACCAAGGAACCAGCAAATTGTTGGAACCAAATGGGTATTCAGAAACAAGTTGGATGATCAAGGAATAATTGTGAGAAACAAGGCAAGACTTGTTGCACAAGGATATTGCCAAGAAGAAGGAATTGATTATGACCAAACCTTTGCACCAGTTGCAAGGTTGGAGGCCATAAGAATCTTCCTTGCATATGCAGCTCACAAGAGATTCAAGGTATATCAGATGGATGTCAAGAGTGCATTTCTCAATGGAGACATCAAGGAAGAAGTTTATGTAAAGCAACCTCCAGGTTTTATCTCTCCAACCTTTCCTGATCATGTTTTTAAACTGCATAAAGCTTTATATGGTCTCAAGCAAGCTCCTAGAGCATGGTATGAGACCTTAGCTTGTTTTTTGTTGGAAAATGATTTTAAAAGGGGTAGAGTAGACCAAACTCTTTTTGTTAGAACCCATAGGTCCCATACCCTACTAGTACAAGTTTATGTAGACGATATCATATTTGGGTCTACAGATTCAAACTTATGCAAAAAGTTCTCACAACTTATGCACTCAAAGTTTGAAATGAGTAGCATGGGTGAGCTTGCTTTCTTTCTTGGATTGCAAGTTAAACAACATGTGGATGGCATTTTCATTTCTCAAACCAAGTATGCAAGAGAACTGGTTAAGAAATTTGGAATGTCTGAAGCATCCTCTATGAAAACACCTATGCCTACAAATGTTGTTTTAGATGCTGATGAATCTGGAAAACCAGTTGATCAGACAAGCTATAGAGCAATCATTGGCTCATTACTTTATCTAACAGCTACTAGACCAGATATAATGTTTGCTACATGCATTTGTGCTAGATTCCAAGTAAGCCCTAGAGAGTCCCACCTCACATTAGTTAAGAGGATTCTTAGGTATGTAAAAAGTTGTCCTAATCTAGGTCTCTGGTATCCACATGACTCAGGATTTGATCTAACTGGATTTTCAGATTCTGATTATGCTGGATGTAGAGTAGACAGGAAAAGCACCAGTGGAACTTGTCAATTCCTTGGTAATAGACTTGTCTCCTGGTTCTGTAAGAAACAAACCTCTGTGTCCACATCAACTGCTGAAGCTGAATACATGGCTGCAGGCAGTTGTTGCTCACAGATTTTGTGGATTCAAAACCAGCTCCTAGACTATGGCTACAACTTAGAGATGTCTAAAATCTTTTGTGATAATACCAGTGCAATATCAATTGCTCAAAATCCAGTTCTCCATAGTAGGACCAAGCACATAGAGATCAGACATCACTTCTTAAGGGATAATGTAGAAAAGAAGAAAATTGCACTAGAATACATTTCCACTGAACTACAAAGAGGAGATATTTTCACCAAGCCCTTGGATGAAAAGAAACACTTCTTCTTCCTCAATCAGTTGGGAATGCTAGATGGAGACAGCATAAATTAAAACTCCAAGATTTTGAAACCCATAATTAACAGGAATAGGAAAAATTTCATTTTAAAATTTCCTGTCTGAGTGGTTGTTCTGAGCTCTGAACTAAGCTCGATGCTGCGTCGAACTGAGATCGACGATCCGTCGAACTCCAAAGCGTCGAACGTCGAACTCGACTTCTAGCGTCGAAATAAGTTCACAGCTCCCTGGCTTCTTGAGTTTCTCTCTCCCCGGTCGACGTCTTCGTTCAACGTCGACCTAAGCTCGACGTATAGCTTCAGCCAAAGCGTCGAACGTCGACCTAAGCTGGACGCTGTTGAGTCGTTTCAGTTCTCCTAGAGCCTTAGAGCGTCGAACTGAGCTCGACGTTCTTTCCTTTTCTGTGTCGAACCCTAAGTATAAAATCATTTTTTCATCGTCGTTCGCAGTTGCGCTTTCATATCTTTCTGCTCAAGCTTTCTCCCTCCAAATACTTTACTCTTGATCTTGGAAGGTATTCTTTTTGCAGGAAAATGGCAATCACAGCAGGAGCTCTGGCAGCCATGAAGTTCGATTCTGGATTCGATATCGACTTCGACTCTTTTGATGGATCTCCACAATACTTTCTGGATATACTGGACCTCTTCAAGGAGCAGCAACTGGTTAACTTTATGTCAACCAGGATCCCTCTCCCAGAGTCAGAAATCAAAGAGTGGAGTCTTACAGCAGTTATCTCAGATAACAATACATTGACTGGGAAAGTTTCAGGAAATGAGGTAGCCATCTCACCTCAAATCATTTCAGAAGTTTTCAACTTTGCTGCTGGAGATGATGGCATAGAACTATCTGTGGAAGAGTATGCCTTGATGCTGGACAGGATGGGGCATGCTGCTGGTAACCCCTCTAAACTCCTCAAAGTTAACCTAGCTATTGAATATAGGTTATTAGCAGACATTACAGGCAAAGTGATCTGTGCAAAGAGGACTGCACATGATGCAATTACTAGGCATCAGTTCTGCCTTATGGCTGCACTTATGGATAAGAAACATCCCAACTGGGGATTGATTGTGTTTGAAATGATTAAGAAAAAATTGGATAAAAACTCTGTCCACTTTGGAAGAGTTCTTGGGTTGATTCTCAACCATTGCTGCCCCCAACTGCTTGTGTCCTCCAAGAAGCACATCAATGCTTCCAAGAGGCTCACATGTGCTCTAATTGGCAAGTGGGACAGAAGAATTGTGAATCCCAGGGCAGCAGCAGCAATGAAGTCTTCTGCAGACACCAGGACTATAGAGGTCACTCTCCCTCAGTCCACTGGTCCAGAAGCAGGGAATTTGCAATCTCCCTCCCTCTCCCTCCCATCCACCTTCATCCCCTCAACAACAATCCTCTCATCCACTCAACCTCTACCTTCCTCCATCTCTACCATTGCCTCCTCCCTTCCACCTCACACTACTTTCCTTCCCATACGCTTGGATTCCACCCCTCATGAGGATCTCTTTTCTTTTGACATGCATGAAGACACCTTCATGGATGCCTCTACCTCCTCTCCACATGACTTTCACCATCCATCCACTTTTTCAGAGCTACTCTTTTCCTCCATCCATGAACCAGTTACACCTCCCTTGTCTGCACCACCCTCAACATCTTCTACATTTACATTTTCTGCTACTCCCTCTACCTCTACTCAAGTCCCACTTGAGCAAGTAGCTCTCCTGCCCTTGGCCAATTAGATCTTTGACCTTCTGTCCCCTAGGCTCTCCTCCCTCTTAGATGCCAAGCTGGCTCCTCTCCTCCTTTCCCTGAGAACTCTCTCTACCTCTGTCTCCTCCCTCTCCTCTCATCTGGCATGCCCTTCTTCTGGGGGCCTAGAGTCAGCTGCCACTGATTCTAGGCAGGGGGAGATGTCTGTAGAAGAAGAGCTGCATCCTTCATCAGTTCAGCTTGTACACACTTGTTCAGAGACAGTCTCAGCAGCAGAAGTTCAGATAGCATCTGAGGCTCCTCCTCAAAATTCAGAACAGCTTCAAGAAGACCTGTCTAGGGCTATAATACCTTTTCAGAAGACCCTGATCCCTGATGTAGCAGTGGTAGCAGTGGCTCCTGCTAGTGATGAAGTTGAAATAATAGTAGCTGCTGAAATTTTAGGTGAAGTAATTGAGACACCTGATGCAGTTGAGACCCATGTCTCCCAAGGCCTTCAGGAACCATCCTCTTCAGTCTCTATGGCTCCTGAGGCTATTCCCTCTCCTACAGTGGTAGACTTCTCCTCCCCTCTGATAACAGATCTTCCTCCAGTCACCTCCTCAGCAGCTCCAGCCTCCATCACTTTTCCTATCTCCAAAAGAAAGTACATAGATACCTATGATGACTCTCAGAGTTCAGAAGATGATTTTGCCACTGATTCTGATGACTCCTCTGCAACCATTGCAAGGAAGAGGAAAGCAAGATCAAAAGCTTTGAAAAGAGTTCCAATGGCTAGAGCCATAGACCATGACATTCCCTACTATATCAAATACAATTGTGAAATCACAGAGCCATGGATGCAGTACTCCCAAAATTAGAGAAAAGCAATGAAACAAAAAAGAAAATTCAATGAAGGACCAACCAAACCTGTCCATCAGCCTCCACCTCCACCTCCTCCAGATGCAGGTGCATGTGCTAGTCTATCTTCCAATCCAGCCCCTTCAGCTCTACATGGAAAGACATATCAAGCAAGAAGATATCAAGGAGACAGTCAGCAAAGGGGAGGTCAGCAAAGAGGAAACTATAGAGGCAGGCAGTCCAGAGGAAGATCAGGTTCTCAACCTTATCAAAGGGGAAGAGCCATTGATCCAACCTCTGGTCCCTATCCTTATAGACCTAGAGCTGACCTCACCCCAACTACCTCTCAAGAACTCTCCTCTAACAGATTTGAACCAGCAGTACCTTTTGAAGATCCCACCAAAACTCCTGCCTACTGGAAAGCTAGAATGACAGAAATGGCTGCTTTAAATGAGATTAATAAAGCTAGAGAAAAAAGTCTGGACACCTCTCATATCAGTACAATGTCAGACCAAAGAAAAGAGGAATTGGAGAAATATAATTCTAAGAAATTCTTTGATTCAGACAGATATATGCAACTCCATCCTGCAGCTGTACCACCCAGTGCAAGAGATCAAAAGTCTTTAGGTGCAGCTGATGATTACAGATCTAAAAAGGAAGCTTCAAATCCAAACAGAGAAATCATCTTCAAGAAGAGTGATCAAGACAAAGCCCCAAAGGGAAAGTAAAGTAAGATGCTTTAATTCTTTCTATATGCTGGACTCAGGACATTTGAACATTTGCGCTGCTATATAATGTTATATATGCTGCTTTTTATTCTGTCATGTCTGGTTGTATTGTAGTGTATTGTATCTGCTTTATCTTTCTTTAAATCCCTAAATTCATGTAAATAGTAATCCTAATCCAAATAGGGGGAGATTGTTGGAACACCCTATTACTATTTGGACCAGGATGACTATACTTCTATAGGGATTTTGTGTTGTGACCTCCTTATTGTTATAAAGGTCACATAGGCTAGTTAGAGTAATCTTCAGCTCGACGCAGAGTCGACTTCAGCTCGACGCAGAGTCGATCTCAGCTCGACGCAGAGTCGACCTCAGCTCGACGTAGAGTCGATCTCAGCTCGACGCAGAGTCGACCTCAGCTCGACGTGGAGTCGACCTCAGCTCGACATTTCGTCGAACCCAGTTCTGCTTACAGAAAACACTCTCTGGCCGATGTGTGTCATGCTCAGATCGACATTTTACTGTGAGCTCGACGTTTTCCAGACTTCCGTTAGTTTTGAATAGGAATTCAAATTCCTTCTGTCAGACAATTAATGCTGAAGATTTATTGGCCGTTACAGCATATCTAGTGCATGGCTCAAGGAATTTTCTAAGGAATGTCTGTCTGACATTTCCTTTGAGGCATGGACATTTAAGGAAAGCAATTAATGCTGACTTCCAACGGCTATCAAAGAAAAGGAAGAAGAAGACTCAGTTATATTATTCATTCATTCATTTTTCACATATACAGAGAATATACAGAATACAGAGAATAACAATACAGGACTTCAGCTGCTCTCTCAGTGATATTGTTTTGAAAGCTCACTCACAGGAATTCTGATTGCTTCAGACACAACCATCCAACCTTCTTGGATCATCTCTTGCTGGAGCAAATCAGATCTTTGAAGACCTGTCACCCTTGTGCAGAGCTCTCCTTCCTGAACTTCTTCTTGATCTCAGGGGGAGCTTTGACAACAACTACAGATCCACTTTTGCTTCTCTCTGATTGTTGATAGAGAAGACAACCTCATCCCTTTTTCTTTTTCTTTCTGTACAGGGTTTTAACTCCCTTTAAAAGTTACTTTTGGTTTTGCTGAAACCTGGTCAAAATCAGCTCCTTTGGTTTGTGAGAACCTGATCAAAAACTCTCTGGTGATCAAGACACCTGATCAACTCATCATGAAGTGGATTCCTATCAAGGGTGATAGAAGAGTGGATGTACCCAGATTTGGGGAACCACTATAGCTCCTTGTGTCGTCTGGATTGCTTGTTTCTTTGTGTTTTGCTTTGTGCTGTGAATTTCTTTTTACTCTGATTATTTGCTATAGCACCTTACACTAAGTAAAGTCAAACTTTCTCTGCACACAAGTTTTTATTTGCAAAATTATTTTAAATAACTCTATTCACCCCCCTCCAGAGTTAGGATTGATCTTATCCTGCACTTTCAATCTGCAACACTCACTTCTTCAGTAGCATTCTTTGAAACTTGTCCTGACTTAGGACCGACATGGATTTTATCAACATGCATATCAATTACTTGGAGTTGGAAGTTAGCAGAGGTTTGACTGAGTGATAAGTCAACTTGCAGACCAACATTAGTTGGAGAGGAGGTTCCAAGCTCTAGTTTAGAGCTGGCAGTTCTTTCCTCCTCAGCAGGTTTCTTCCTTGTGTCCCTAGAGGAGTTCTTTATTACTGAAGGTTAGCTCATTGGTAGGACCCAAGTGAATCTATCGAAAAATTTTATGTCCATTCTTTTTAGGTAGTGAATCTTCACTCCATGCTCCTGCTTGAATGTATCAGGGTAGGTATTCACTAGGTATAAGGAAAGAATTCTGCCCATGTTTGGAGTGTGTAGGAAGTCTACTATTCTCTGATAGATGATTGATGACCATGAAGTATATTTATTCAAGATTATCTTAGTCATGACATCAAACATTGACTTGGATATTATATCATGTGATCCAGGTTTGCAGATGAGGGCTTTCCCTACAATATCTGTCAGAAGTTTGCCACTCTGATTGAAGAATTTCCTCTTAAGAGACCCAGGTTTGGCCTCACTGTATTCACACCACCTGAGAGCATTGTCTCTATCCATGATGGTGGGTTCTTCTTCCTCGCTAGGGTTGACGGAGGGTAGATGAAGGGCTTTGCCTAGTCTCTTTGGATTTATCTTAATCTTGATGTCCTCAATCTTAGACTTCAGTGAGTTTTGAGAGGACGACACCTTGACATTGGAGAAGAATTCCACTACCTCTTCTCTAAGAATGGATGAGGGTTCAGAAAGGGGGTACTCCAAACCCGTGGTATCAATCATCCTTAACACTTCCTTAATCTCTGGCGAGGCATGACTGAATCCATTCCACACAATTTCATAGCCCTCCTGGAGCTCCTTTGAGATCTTCGGCGATATTGAGTTAGTGCGGCAAGACACTGAGAAGATTTCGGTCTCGATGGCTAGGGTTATGGCTTTTGAGAGCGATGTGTCTTTTCTTTTATTGTCGCCTTTATATATGAAATGAAAAAGTTTAATTATATTTTTCATTTGACTAACAGATTTAACATTTTTAGACTTTACGGCTTGCTCTACGATTTTTGTTATGATACAGGGCACTTAGTGCCTGATTAATTTATAGCTTTCCTTACTGTCTGGATGTACATTCTATTTATTACACCATTATACAGATATTTTATCAATTCTAAGTATGATAGAGACCTAACATGCTAATAAGTCAGTTTTATTGGCAACCTTTTTATGCATTGATTTATATGATATTTGGGCTTGAGAGAAAAGGCTACATAAGTTAACAATATAGATAATGATGAAGGATAATTGAATCATTGTTATTTAACTGGTGTGCTTGATTAGGTTCATCCTAAGCACATCTAACTTAATTCAAGAATTTGCAAACTTAGTCTCTATACAAGAAAGAGAGACTTACCTTGAGGCTTACTGTCTCTAGCTTTTGAGGATTATACACTTAACAACCTCAACCTTTGTTTACTACTTTGCATGGAGCATGTTCCTTAAGCAATCATTCTGTCCAAGACATTTTCCTGGAACATCCATTGTCCAAATACCAAGTCTTATGTAGACAGGTATTTGGACTAACCTGCAAAAAGATATTTATTTACCCTTTGGCACCCACCAATAGTTGGGTCCTAAGTTCTTGTTAGGATTAAAAAACTTTTGCCCAACTCTTTGCCTGGACTGAGCACCTTTCTGTCCACTATCCACATTCAGGTTGTGCCAACAATCAATGGCAAAGTGGCCCACCTTCCCACAGCACCAACATTTATGAATGTTGTATCTTCTCTTCAGGACAGTATAGAATTGCTATCAATGAGAGATGTGAGCAGCTCAAGATTTTGCTGGAAAAGCATTGCATGATGTTGCTTCCTTCTTCCTGAATGAAGGTGCTGAAAAACTAAATACAGCTGGTCCAGGATGGGCCAATTGTATTTTTGGAGCCTGCCATCTAGTGGTCTCTCTCATCTCTTTAGATATAGGATATTTGGATCAAAATCTAAAGAGCTCATCTCGAGCTTTATGACTTGAGTATATAGAAACACTCCTTCTAAGATCATGTGTCTTTACCCCACTAGTAGATCACACATTTGATTGATCCTCATAGGGAGGTGCAAACTTGATAGTTTTAAAAGTTAAATTCACCTTTTGAAATACTGTCAACTTATTAGGGAATTCAGATTTGAAATGATGATTAGTGTGATTAATACCCAGCTTCCCAGGGACTTGGCAGGTTATAACTTTTGGCAACTGACCTTGTGACTGGGAAGGGTTAATCATAATCCCCAATTTCTCTGTGAACTTTTGTTCCAGATATCTAATATGCTTATTCTTCTCTTCTAGAAGCTTAGTATGACACTCAAGACTTTTCTTGAGTTCAGACACCTCATGACTCTTCTTATAAAACTCAATAGATTTATTATTATAAAGAGTTTTATAAGGCTTTTGGACTTCAATCTCCTTTGCTTGCCTTTTGGCAAGATTTCTGCTCTTCCTTAAAGAATCTAGGAGTAGTACATACTTGTCAATCAATTGATTGACATCAATCTCAGAGTCTGAGCAATCTTCATCATAGGATGAAGATGCATCAGTGTTTGGACTGGTTTCACACTAAGAGGAAGATGAAAGAATGGAAGAGGTTGTACCTTCATTGATTTTGAATCTACCTGACTTCTTTCCTCTTCAGTTATTGCCATCAGCCCCTGGCATCCACAGTCTTCTTCATCCTCCTCATTGTCACTTTCTGAGTGTGATAGAGGGTCCCTGATTCCTATCTTGGAAGTAGGATATTCCTCTTCTTCTTCTGGATTTGCTGCAACAAATATCAACCCTATATAGGCTTCTTCCTCTACATTTTCAGATTCCGAGGAGGAAGAATCTGTCCAGCTTCTCTCCTTCTTAGCCACAAAGGACTTCTCCTTCTTCTTATACTCGTAGTGATGGTGATGCTTTTTTCTTCTTCTTCTCATCTTCTTCCTTTCTTTTGACTGGGCAGTCAACAATGACATGCCCAGCCTTGCTGCAACAATAATAGATGGCATTAAAGGAAATCTGTTTACTGGTTTTAGAGACATACCTATCATCCTTGGATGACTTCCTATGATAAGAGGATGAAGATGGCCTACTCCTCCAATCCTTCTTCTTTATGAACTTCTGAAATTGCCTGGAGAAGGAAGCTAGATCTTTATCAGACATGTGGTTGTCTGATGAGCTTGACTCAGATATTTCTGAGCTTGATTCAGCTTCCCTCATGGGTGGTGAGGAAGTCTATTTTCTACTCCTTCTTGAGGCTTCTGCCTTGAATGCCACAGACTTATCCTCGGACTTGGAATGGCTACTCTTCTCCTCTTCTAGTCTAGAAGCCAGTTGTATTTCATAGGATAGTTGCTTTCCAAACAAAGTTGGTGAGGAGTGTCTGCCAACTCGGCCATTTCCCTAATGACATATATCCTAGTGTCCAACTCTCTAGTGAGGGATCTTAGGAACTTGTCATTCGGCTCATAATTGTTGAAGACCCTACCATAGGTTCTTAGTTCATTAACTGTCCTAAAGAACCTCTCAAAACAGTCAGCTATTTTTTAAAATTTGCTTTATCTGAAAGCCTCATTCTCTAAGTTGAGCATCATCTTCCTATCATCTCTAACTTCCTCAGAGCCTTCCATATAGACTATAAGTGTGTCCCACATTTCCTTGGAGATCTTTGTTGGAACCCTTATTTGATTTGGGCTAGGTCCACTCTTAGGATGTTGACCCATATGTATAGCCAGAGTTATGGTCTAGGTCTAAGTTAGTCTCTAAAGGTAAGAATTCTCAAGACTAGCTTTTGATTTCTCTCAAAGATCTCAGACTCAGAAGAAATCTGTGGATTTCATATCAGTTCGACTTTTGTTGAACTCAGCTCGTCGATCGTCGATCTCTGATCGACGATCTCAGAGATTAGTCTCTGAACTGAGCTCAACGATCTACGAGCTCAGGTCGATGTTTTCTATTTTGTTCTTGGAAGTCTCAGATCGTAGATAGTTGATCTCAGCTCGACGATCTTCTAGCTCAGATCGACGATCATTCTCTGTGTCTGATTCCTTTTATTTTTTGCAGCTGTCTTGAAGATTTATTTCCTACTTCATTGATTCTATTTTTTGTCAAATAATCTCTGGTAGTTAATGCTGACATTCTCTAGGCATATAGCCATTTCCTCACAGCATTAACTATAATATTTCACAGAGTTATCATTCTGACTTATTTACATGAATGTTGGGGAGAAAATTAATTGCCAGAATTTGTAGCCGTTTCTCTCCTCGTTTTCTGCAGTAATTTAAGAAATGTTTTTGAATCTCAAAAAGAGATTGTCAGATTAGTTAATAGACAGACAAGAAGATTCAAAAATACTCACTCTCTCTCAGATAACACAAGCATTTTTCTGCAATAGCTTTCAGAACTCTCCATTTTGCTCTCAGAAAACAGAAGAACAAAAAATTTTCATCTGGAGTCTTCTTCTTCAGTTCTATCTTTAGGAATCTACAGAGACAGAAAATCAACATTATTCTACAGATTCTAAAGAGCAAGAACACCAGCCTATTGAAGACCTATACCCTGGACAAAGCTTCCATCTTCCTGAATCTACTCAATATCTCAGGGGGAGCTTTTGGCATCATCAAATCCACATAGTCCTCTCATTTGGTTTGATAAAGAGAAGACTGCCATCTATTTTCTTTAACCTCTCTTGTACCGAGTTAGTACTCCCTTCAAAAGTGAACTCTTTGGTGATAGGGAACCCGATCAAAAACCTATTGGTTATTAGGCACCTAACCAAAAGCCTGAAGGGTTTCTAGATCTACCTGAAGCAGATCTTGTGGTGATAGGACACCTGATCAAAAACCTAAGTGGATTCCTACCAGGGTGGTAGAAGAGTGGATGTACCAAGATTTGAGGAACCACTATAATTTTCTTGTGTCGTCTGGTTGCTCATCTTTCTTTATTCCTGATGTGCTGTGTTTGCTTTGGTTTTTAACTCTCTTATACTTATAACACCTATTTTAATTCCGCTATAAAAATTTATTAAAAGTTTTTAATACTCTATTCACCCCCCTTTAGAGTAGATTTGATCTATCCCCTCTCTTTCAATTGGTATCATAGGGTCATTTCTATTGGTTGTACAAGCTAACACCTGAACCTGAAGATCCTTGATAGATCCTCTTCTCTCCTTCTTTCTTTTTTATAACCATGGCACAAAATAAAGATTATGCAAGCACCAAACCTCCAGTACGTAACTTGAATAATTTTTATCTCTGGAAGGCAAGAATCAAATTATATATGAATTCTATTGATGAGGATATCTTCAACTCTATTTTGACAGGTTCACCAGCTCCAGTGGCAACTTCCTCAACAAGCTTAAATGATGTTCCTCCTCCAGACTACAATGACGCTCAGAAAAGGGTTAAGATTGCTGATGAAAGGGCAATGAACTTTCTGGCCCAAACTATGTCAGATGAGATCTTCCAGAAAGTTGCTGAATGCAACTCATCAAAAGCCATTTGGGACTCACAAAACAAAATGGTTGCTAGATCTGCAGATGAGAGAAAAGATAAACAAGCCCATCTTCTGTCTCTTTATGAAAACTTCAAGAAAGTAGAAACTGAACCAGTAGCTGAGATGTATAATATACTCAGCATTATTGTTAATGAGCTGAAAAACATTGGACAAAGACATCTCACTGACTGAGCTAAATGACAAAATACTCATGTGCTTTCCCAAGTCATGGGATTCCAGAATTTTGCCTATCAAAGAAGGCAGAAGCATCAATGAGATCACAACTGAATCTCTGTTGGGCAAACTCAACAGCTATGAGCAGCTCCTCAAGAAAAGAGAAGAAGAAGAATAGAAGATTTCTACCCCTCTAAGGAAGGATCGAAATATAGCATTCAAAGCCTCTGAAGAATCAGAAGCAACTCCTTCTAATGAAGAACTGATGAGTCTCTTTGCAAAGAGATTCTTCAAGACGGGATGAAAAGATTTCAGAAGGAAGTCTTCAAGTAATGAAGATAAACCAAGGTATGACAAAACTCCAACTAAGGAGATTATTTTCTTTGGCTGCAGGAAACTTGGACACATCCTACCAGAATTCCAGAGAATAAACACAAAGAGACAATAAAGGAGAAGGACTCTAGGAAACACCATAGCAAACCATCCTCCCACAAGCACAAGAGGAAAGAGAAAGGTTTCGTTGCTGAAACACTGAAACCTGGAGTGAAACTGAAGAATCATCCTCCTCCAGCTCTAGTGAAGATGATGAAGAAGCAAATGCCAATGAAATATGCTTAATGGCTATCAATGCTTCAGGTCATGTATTAGAAGTAGAAGAATTTGAAGAATATTCAGACTGTGATCAGGTAATATAATCTTTTGATTTTACCTCTGAAAACTTTAAAAATGATTTTAAATCTATGTGTAATGATCTTATATGATCTGAGAAGGAAATTAAACTTCTTAGAGATAGACAACGTGAATATGATAACTTAGTATCAGAAAATATCAAATTAAATAATGAATTGAATATATATAGTGATCAAATCACATTTCTGAAAACTGAACTAAATAAAGCAAAATAATTAAAAGAATCTTTAAATGGCAGAAGTCTACCTATGGTTGAAATCACTAGCACCCTAAATGCTAGATTAAACAAGAGTAAACTAGGTTTAGGTGCTTCATCTAGTGAACTACCAATAATCAAGAAAAATAACTTATCTCAACCAATAAACTTTATTTCAGACAAAGGTAAAAAGAATACAGAGCAAGTAGAAAAAGTTAATAAGGTATTAGAACAAATTGAACTAGAAAAGCAAAAGAAACAAAAAGCTAAGTCTCAACCAAAATCATCGAACCAATATCGACGATCTCAATATTATTCGTCGAAAGTCGATCGACGATCTCTAAACACAGAGGTTGGGTTGAAACACCCAGCAGAAGGGGATCAACGACATCATTATGTGTCGTCGACCAGAGATCGATGATCGTGGAACACTGATAACAATCAATACTATTTTGTGAACCGAGATCGACGACATCAATACTGGTCGTCGAATGCAGATCGACGATCTCAACATAAATAGTCGAACCCAGATCAGTTTTATAAAAACTCTAACTACAACAGAAACTTCAATAAAAACCCTAAACCTGTTAACCCTTTTTCTAACTGGATAATCCCACCTAGAAAATTTCATCCCTTAGGTTATAAACGCCAACCTGTATGTTCCTTTATTTCCAGTTTCAAGTATGAAAAGAGACAAGGACCCAAGGTCACCTGGGTCCAGAATATTTAGTCTATTCTCTTGCAAGTGAAGACCTATCCTACCACACAGGATAAGTGGTATTTGGATAGTGGGTGCTCAAAGCACATGACAGGGAATAGGGACAACCTAACTAACTTTAAGTTCAAGCAAGGTCCAAATGTGATCTTTGGAGATTCAAGATTTGGTCAGACAAAAGGCTATGGAAAGTTTACTATTGGAGCTGTCACATTCAGCAAAGTAGCTTTGTAAATGGTCTGAAACATAATTTGAAATCCATAAGTTAGTTATATGATGCAGGTTATTAGGTATGCTTCACTGAATTCAAATGCAATATCTCTTTAAATAGCAATATTGTTTTATCTGGTTTTAGACAAGGTAATATATATTTGGTTAACTTTAATTCTGCTAGTTCAGAAATTTGTTTATTTAATCAGATTAGCAATAACAACACCTTTTGACATAAAAGACTAGGTCATGTAAATCTTAGAAACATTGCTAGGTTATCTAAAGACAACCTTGTTAGAGGATTACCCTCTTGCCCCTATAAGAAGGAAAGCCTTTGCATGGCTTGTCAGTTTGGCAAGCAAACTAAAAATAGTTTTAAATTAATAAATAAGAGTGATTCACCTAGGATCCTGTACTTGCTTCATTTGGACCTTTTTGGACTAATTGCTGTACAGAGCTTAGGAGGGAAGTTCTATACTTTAGTGATTGTAGATTACTTCTCTAGATTCACTTGGGTTTTCTTCTTGAGATACAAGTCTGATAACTTTAAAGTTCTTACAGACTTTCTGTAATGCATAAGGATTGAGTATTCTACTCCAGTTGTTCTAATCAGAAGTGATCATGGTATTGAGTTTGAATCTTTTCTCATGCAAGAATTATGTGAGGGAGAAGTTATCAGACACTGTTTCTTTGCTCCTATAACTCCTCAACAAAATGGGGTAGTAGAAAGGAAAAATAGAACACTCATTGAAGTTGCAGGCACATTACTTGCAGATGCTCACATGCCTCTATCCTATTGGGCAGAAGCTGTAAGCATAGCAAATTATGTCTTGAACAGAAGCTTGATACATAAACTTAAGGGCAAGACTCCCTATGAACTACTCAAAGGGAAGAAACCTAAAATAGATTACTTTAGAATATTTGGTTGTATCTGTTACATTCATAATAACAACAAAACTTATCTTAAAAAGTTTGAAGCCAAAGCTGCAATGAGAATTTTTCTAGGATATTCCAAAGTTTGCAAAGCATATAGGGTTTTCAATAAATCATCATTGAAAATTAAAGAATCTGTCCATATTACTTTTGATGAAGCTAATATGTTTTACAAGAAGAAGGTAGCTTCTACCAGTAACTCTTTATAGGTACCCCAACTTTGTTAAAAATTGGATGATCTGAACCTTACTCAAAAGGTTACATCACATTCCTCCTCACAAGTTGATGAAAAAAGTGAATAAGAAACTTTGGAAGTGGCTGAACTTCCTCCAACAGTTAACTCAATTCCACAAGAGGAATTATTTCCCCAAGCTATTGCTGAACCAACTCCACCACCTGAACTTGTCATACTTAGAGAGCACCCTACATCTCAAGTGATTGGAGACATAACAGTTGGTGTGCAGACAAGGCATCAACTTAACCAAGACTTGATGCATGCCTGCTTCTTATCTTAAATTGAGCCCCAATCCATTAAATATGCTGAGCAAGATCCACATAGGATTATTGCAATGCAAGAGGAGCTTAACCAATTTGAGAGATGCAGAGTTTGGGACTTAGTTTCAAGACCCAAAAACTACCCAGTCATTGGAACTAAGTGGGTTTTCAGGAATAAGCTTAATGCCCATGGATCAATCATAATGAACAAAGCAAGAATTGTAGCTCAAGGCTATAGGCAAGAGGAAGGAATTGACTATGATCAGACCTTTGCTCCTATTACAAGGCTAGAAGCAATCAGGATATTTATTGCTTATGCTGTATATAAGAAGTTCAAGGTATATCAAATGGATGTCAAGAGTGTATTTCTCAATGGAGAACTAAAGGTAGAGGTTTATGTTGAACAACCTCCAGGTTTTATCTCTTCAACTCATCCCTCCTATATTTTTAGATTGCATAAAGCTCTCTATGGTCTAAAGCAAGCTCCAAGAGCTTGGTATGAAACCTTAGCTAGCTTTCTCTTAGAGCATAAATTCTCTAGAGGCATAGCAGATAGAACTTTATTTATTAGACATCATCATGATAGAATCTTATTAGTATAAATTTATGTAGATGATATTATTTTTAGTTCTACTGATTCCAAACTATGTAAAAGGTTCTCTAACCTGATGCATTCTATGTTTGAAATGAGTAGCATGGGTGAACTCTCTTACTTCATTGGTCTCCAAGTGAAGCAATCACCTGATGGCATCTTCTTATCTCAGTCTAAGTATGCTAAGGAATTAGTAAAAAGGTTTGGGATGGATGATGCCTCAGCAATGAAAACACCCATGGCTTCCAATGCTGTGGTTGATTCTGATGAAAAAGGGAAACCTGTTGATCAGAAAACTTATAGGTCTATTGTTGGATCCCTATTATACCTCACAGCAAGTAGACCAGACATCATGTTCTCTACATGTCTTTGTGCTAGGTTCCAAGTGAACCCTAAAGAATCTCATCTAATTTTGGTAAAAAGAATTTTAAGATATATAAAGGGTTGCCCTAATCTAGGACTTTGGTATCCAACAGAGTCAGAGTTTGAGGTTACTGGATACTCAGATGCTGACTATCTTGGATGCAGAGTAGACAAAAAAAGCACATCAGGAACATGCTAGTTTTTTAGTGATAGGCTTGTGTCTTGGTTTTGTAAGAAGCAAACATCAGTGTCCACTTCAACTACAGAGGCCGAATACATTATAGCTGGCTATTGCTGCTCACAGATAATGTGGATTCAAAACCAATTGCTAGATTATGGATACAATCTAAATAATTCAATTATATTTTGTGACAGTATTAATGCAATTTCTATTGCTCAAAATCCAGTTCATCATTATAGAACTAAGCATATGAAAATAACGCATCATTTCATTAGAGATAGTGTAGACAAAAAGAAAATTAATCTTAACTTTATCTCCACTTATTTTCAAAGAGCAGATATCTTCACCAAGCCTTTGGATGAAAAGAAACATCTATTCTTCTTAAATCAACTTGGAATGATAAATGGAGTGGATTAATTTATTTTCTGTCTGTCTTTGAAGATCTGTTCACAAATCGTGGAACGGAGATCGACGATCGGCGAACTCATCTTGAGCTCTATCGTTGACCTGAGATCGACGACAACTCTGTGTGAAGCTAAAATCGTAGACCAGAGTTAGATGATTTTTTTTCTTCAGAAAATAAATCATCGACCTGAGATCGACGATCTGTTTTCCCTCTTCATTCAGAGGCCGATGATAATATTTGTCTATAAATACATCGTCGACCTGAGATCTAAGTTTTCTTATCTTATCGTAAGACAGAGCCTGACCTTTCGTATTCCAAAAGAAAAACCTATATTAAGGTTTCTCGTCGTGCTCTATCCCACGTCTTCCAAGTTCTCTTGCACTTGATCTTTGTTTTCTTTGCAGGACTGTAATGGCGATTTCAGCGGTCGTTCTTACTTCGATGAAGTTCGATACAGGTTTCAACATTAACATGGATTCCTTCAACCACTGCAATCAAATCTTCTTTGATATACTGAATCTCTTCAAGGAACAGAATCTGAAGAAGATAATGTCAACAAGGATCAAGCTTCCAGCAACTGAAATTAAAGAATGGGTTTACTCTTCAACATGTCTAGATGAATCGACTATGGTTGGAACTATTTCTGGAACCCAGGTTATTCAAACTCCAGCTATACTTTCTGAAAATTTTGAATTAGTAAATGGAGAAGATGCACTAGAACTAGATACCTCTGAGTATAGTTTAATACTGATAAGAATGGGTCATCCAGAAGGAACACCATCAAAACTGCTTAAGAAAAATCTGCCTGTAGAATTTAAATTCTTGGCAGATATTGTTGGTAAAGTTCTGATGGGCAAGCATACAACTCATGATAACATTAACAAGCAGTAGTTCTCTGTGATGTATGCTCTAGTTAATAGGAAATCTATAAACTGAGCATCTCTTTTCTTTGAGTTGATTAGAAGGAAAAACTCTAAGTAAGAGGTTTGTTTTGGGAGAATATTAGGAATATTTCTCCAGGCTAAAGCGCCTGAATTGCTGGTCTCCCAGACTCAATTCATAAATTCCGGTAAGAGGATGGACTCCTCTCTATTTGCAAAGTGGGAGAGGACCATTCCTAGGCCTTCTAGTGCCTCCAGGACTTCTGAGGATACAAGAGCTGATGCAGCCACTTACCCAACCCCAGAAGATGCTCCTCTCTCTGTCTCAACCTCAGTCCCCTCAGCCCCTTCCTCCCAAATCCAACCCTCTCCAGTTCTTTCACCTCCACCTCCTGCTTCACCCATCCAAATTCAGAACTCCCCAGATCATCCTGCATCTCCTCATGCAGATCATCATGCATCTCCTCAGCACATTGCTTCTCCCATCATTTCTCCATCATTATCCTCTCAGATTCCCTCTAAGCCCATCCAAAAGGATGTTCCATCATCATCTCTTCTCTATGATGTTCCTCCATACTCCTCTTTTCCAATGTTCACCCATACAGATTTTCCTTCTGCATTCTCAGTTTGCTCAAATTGTGGACATCAAACTCTTTACACCTCCTCTGAGCCTGGACCCCTATACCTAAATTTCTCAGATATAGCTAAAGATCTTCTGAAATTCATTTCTCCCTCCTTAGAGCATCTTATAGCACAAGCTCTAGCTCCTCTAACTACCTCCATCAACACTCTTACCCATAGAGTTGCTACCCTCTCCTCTGTCCCTTCTTCAGGGGGCCTGGCTACAGATGCCTCTACAGCTAGGCAGGGAGAGATACCCAATGAAGAAGCTCCTATGCTCTCTTTAGCAGCAGCAGTTTTAGCAGATATGCAGGAAGATGTCTCCTCAGATGATCAGATGGCTTAAGATACTGAAATTATTGATATTGTTACTGATACAGAAGAAATAGTTCTTCCAGAAGTTTTGACTGTTGGTGATTATTGCATCAATCCCACAGTAGATATCTTTGGTTTGTTGAGTTTCTTTTGTACACTTTTTCTGAATTGTCTTCCAACTTTTAAGCCATCTTCTTTGGATATTGTGTGTTGTACTCCCTCTATAAGTCCTGAAGTTGTCAGACAACTAAAGGAAAGTTTTGTAGTTCCTCTAGCAGAAAAGTCTGATGATCAGATGTCAAGATCTTCTAGGCTATCCTATGTTTTGGATGATAGCCCCATTCCAAGTCTTGATGATCTCATTGCTCAAGATATTGCTATGGAAACTGAAGTAGTTCCTGCTGAAGTTATCCCTCCTCCAGCTAATAAGGAAGTTCCAAAGGAAGTAATTAGAGAGATTGATGCACTATATGATAATCCCCAAGGCTTATCTGATGATAATCAAGATGATAATTCAGATTCTGATGAAAGCAAAAAGAAAGTGTCTAAGAAAAGGAAAGCTCCACCTAAGGCAGTTCTAAAGCCAAATCTTCATAATGACACTCCATACTACATACTCCAAAAGATTACTCCTTATCAAGGACTGCCTCAATGGATGTGGCTGTCAAAGAATGAGCAAAAGGCTAGGAAGAAGAGAAGAAGACACTCTCCTCCTCAAAAGTTCAGGAGAGGTCCTCCTCCTCCTCCTCCTCCTGCTGTAGGAGCTTTAGGCAATGTAACTCAAAGTTCAAATATCTCTAAGTCTTCAAATCCAGCTCCTTCTCAGCATCAGAAAGCAGCTCCTTCTCAGCATCAAAAGTAAGCTCCTTCTGGATCTCAAAGGCATTCCTCTTCTCAATCTTCTAAGTCCAAAGGCAAGTTCAGTCAAGCTCCTCCCCTAAGATCTCTTTACTCCGGTCAACATCAACAAAATCTTGTATCGACAAACTTTCAAGCTCAATCTACCCAATTCAAAAGCTTATCTCAGAAGCAACCACAGGATGCTGATCTAGAGAAACCTTCCTCTCCTCCTGCTAATCCAGAGCTGGATTCTAACTTCAGGATGGCCAAACTTAATGAGCTAATTGGATTGTCTCAGATTAACAAAGCCAGAAAAGAAGGACAAGATCACTCACAGTTTACTACTATGTCCTCTTATAGAGAAAAAGAACTTAAAAGGCTGCAAGTAAGTAAGAAAGTATTCAATCTTGCTAAATATATGTCACTTCATCCAGAAGCAGTTGTACCCAGAGCCACCTCTCAGAGAAACCTTGGTGAGCAAGACTTAAAGATGTCAAAGAAGGAAGCAGAAGACCCAACTAGGAAGATTGCTTTTACCAAAACTTCTTCTGCTCCTCCTCCTACTAATTCTTAAGTTTTTCTCTGAACTATTATTACTTTATTGCTTTACTATTTTACTATTTTATCTGAACTGAATGTGCAGTACATTACTATATTATATCTGTTGATAATTTAAATTTTATCAGATATATATGGACTTGTATTTTTAGTTTCTTTTTACTTTGAGTGACCTCACCCAAATAGGGAGAGATTGTTGGAACCCTTATTTTATTTGGGTTAGGTCCACTCTTAGGATGTTGACCCATATATATAGCCAGGGTCAAGGTCTAGGTCGAAGTTAGTCTCTACAGGTCAGACTTCTCAAGACCAGCTTTGGATTTCTCTCAAAGATCTCAGACTCAGAAGAAATCTGTGGATTTCATATCAGTTCGACTTTCATCAAACTCAGCTCGACGATCGTCGATCTCCGATCAACGATCTCAGAGATTAGTCTCTGAACTGAGCTCGACGATCTTCGAGCTCAGGTCGACATTTTCTCTTTTGTTCTTGGAAGTCTCAGATCGCAGATAGTTAATCTCAGCTCGACGATCTTCCAGCTCAGATCGATGATCATTCTCTGTGTCCGATTCCTTTTATTTTCAGCAGCTGTCTTGAAGATTTATTTCCTACTTCATTGATTCTATTTTTGTCAAATAATCTCTGGTAGTTAATGCTGACATTCTCCCGGCATATAGCCATTTCCTCACAGCATTAACTATGGTATTTCACATAGTTATTATTCTGACTTATTTACCAAGACAGTTGGGGAGAAAATTAATTTCCAGAATTTGTAGCCGTTTCTCTCCTCGTTTTCTGCAGTAATTTAAGGAATGTTTTGGAATCTCAAAAAGAGATAGTCAGACTTGTTAATAGACAGACAAGCAGATTCAAAAATACTCTAACTCTCTCTCAAACAACACAAGCATTTTTCTGCAATAGCTTTCAGAACTCTCAATTCTGCTCTCAGAAAATAGAAGAAGAACAACAAATTTTTATCTTGAGTCTTCTTCTTCAATTCTATCTTCAGGAATCTACAGAGACAGAAAATAAACATCATTTTATAGATTTTGAAGAGCAAGAACACCAGCCTATTGAAGACCTACACCCTGGACAAAGCTTCCATCTTCCTGAATCTACTCAATATCTCAGGGGGCGCTTTGGCATCATCAAATACACATAGTCTTCTCATTTGGTTTGAGAAAGAGAAGAAGGCCATCTATTTTCTTTAACCTCTCTTGTACAGGGTTATTACTCCCTTCAAAAGTGAACTCTTTGGTAATAGGGTACCTGATCAAAAGCCTATTGGTTATTAGGAACCTGATCAAAAGCCTGAAGGGTTTCTAGATCTACCTGAAGCAGATCTTGTGGTTATAGGGCACCTGATCAAAAACCTAAGTTGATTCCTACCAGGGTGGTAGAAGAGTGGATGTACCCAGATTTGGGGAACCACTATAATTTTCGTGTGTCGTTTGGTTGCTCATCTTTCTTTATTCCCGCTGTGCTGTGTTTGCTTTTATTTTTAACTCTCTTATACTTATAAGTAACACCTATTTTAATTCCGCTATAAAAATTTATTAAAAGTTTTTAATACTCTATTCACCCCCCTCTAGAGTAGATTTGATCTATCCCCTCTCTTTCAGTCTTGCAATATACAAGATTTTTGAAGGTTAAGTCATCAATGACACTGGCTACGATATTTTGTGCCCTCTTGTCCATGGTAGACAGTACTACCTCATCTCTATCCATCTATGTATATGTCTTGGGCACTCTCAGAGTTGGATCTATGGTGGAAGCCTTTATGGGGATAAAAGGACCTTCCATAACTGTTATATAGATCCTAGGGTCAGATGCTTCCATGAACAGTCTGACCCTTTGCTTCCAGAGGCCAAATCCTTCCTTCCTACAGATTGGTAGTTTCATGGCCCCTAGCTCCTTATAGTTCATTCCTGACCCCATACTTATATCTTATAGCTAACCTTGGAGGTATACTCAGATTATTAAATCCTTTTTGTGCAACCTCTCTCTGATACCACTTGAAAGTTATTACTTCAAGGTTAGCTAGTCACCTAGAGGGGGGGGGGGGTGAATAGGTCTATTAATCCCTTCAACCTTGAAACTCATTATATCACATGGCCATGGGCGCTTTCTCATCTAGCCCCATTTCTATGATTCCGCAGGCATCTACATACCAAGTCGTACATCCTTTCCAAATTCTAAATCATGCAGCATCCACCATACCATTTATATATTTCAACATTATCAACGTATCTTGCTAGGAATACATCGCATGTTCTTCCAACCACTTGGATCACCTAAAGATATAAATTACACATTCATGTATTATTGTTAAGACACACCTTTACCGGTTTTCATGAATAAACCATTTGTTTATTTAAAGATCCAATATCCATTTGTTTGCTCGTAGATCCAACAACCATTTATCCATTCAAGATCCGATGACATTTGTTCATCCTAATTACCCGAATGTACACTAGATCGCAAACAACCTGCATTTATGTTATGACTGTGCTGCAACTTTTACTGAATATTCCTGGAGTTATAGAGCTCTTATGGGAACGTGTAACCATCCGTTGGGAAGGTATTTCCGAGGATTATAATTTTTGTGTTCAACCTAAGACCTAAATATGGACGTACCATACTCAAAAACGGCCTTGAAGTTTGCTGCTCATAGGAAACAAATTCTTGCACACATCTTAAAGTCCAACGAACGACATCAGCTCGTCTTCTTCCTCTAATCATTCCAACAAAATGCTTTCAGCTCTTCCTCCTCCCTTATTCACCCTCATTAGACCATCGTTCTTCACGAAACCTAGTCCACCATCTTCATATTGAAGAGAGGAAAGGTTGAAGACAATAAACCCTAGGATAAAGGTCCTAGCATGGTCTCTTCCTAGGAGATATCTATTTCTCACCAAGGTCAAACTCCTTTGAGATGACATCTTTCATAGTTCATAACTAAAGATCTAGCACCAAGGGAGGGGGTAGGAAGCTCAGCTCATTTCCGGACATAGATCTTGTTATCCTCCTTGGCGGCATGGCCACGTCAGCCTTAGCTCCTTCTCTTCTCCTCCGAGAGAAGTCTGTCCCATTCCTTGGCCTTCTAATAGAAGCTCTGCACAATGTTCTCTCAAGAAAATCGGAGAAGGAGACCACCAGCCATGCCTTTGGACAAATATATATAAAGGAGACAGCCAAATAGTTCTAGGGTTTCCTGATTAGGGAGCTACCACCGCGCGGTAGTTTCGAAATCGACTTCATCCATAAGCCGCCATCCAAACTACCAACTCAGGTGCAGCCACCTGCACCGCTATTATCGTGTGGTACTCTTCTATCGCCATACGGTATATTATCGAGCGCCATGATAAATAATTCCATGGGGCTATCACCGATGGTATCACTACCACAAGGCGATAGCTTACCGAGCCATACATCAATAATTAGCCGTCTACTGCCGCATAGTATCCTGCTACCGCTGCACACTAGCTTGCCAAACAACAACCTAAATAATTCAGCAGGCTATCGCCAACGGTATCACTACCGCCAGGCGATAGCTTGCCAAGCCCTACACTTATAAAATAGCCGGCTACCGCTGCACAGTATCCTGCTACTGCCACGCGATTGCAATCGACGATTGTCGAGTCCACTCGATGCCCCTGATATCTTCCTGACATATGTCATATATTCTCAACGATGGTTACCGCTGTGCGGTACCTACTACCGTTGCATGATAGTGTCCAAACACTCAATTGTTGAGTCAGCACTTCCCCCGGCTTAGGTGCAAGCTTATCCTCCAGCGCACTCCGAGCCCAAGTAAACTTACCTGGCATGAAAATGCGCACGAGGGATCTAGCGCGAATCGGGACATTACACCTAGTAGTTATAACGCCATTTTTGGTAAACCCCTCATTAATGTTTTCCATTACGTACCTTCATCTTTCCACCAGTGCCTCAATCTCAACAACAGGCGAGTTTAGGTTCAGATCCATGGAGATACTAGGGTGGTGAGACAGTGTTATATTATGGCTGTCAACACCATCTCCTGGTAGGAGGAAGAAGAGGAGATGGAGAGGGTGATGGAGGAGTTGTCCAGATAGGAGGCTGTTGAAAGAGCAAAGAATATGGAGAAGGTAATGGATTTGTCCAAGCAGGAGGGTGCGGAAGGAGCGGAGGAGAAGGAAGTCCATGGCCAGGTTGGGGGGGATGGGAGGAGTGATGGAAATGGCAGAGGAAATAAGGTAAAATGAGGTCCGCGCCCTGAAGTTGGGGATAGAGGAAGTACTGGAAGAACAAGCAGAGTTGATGATAGTAGAAGAGGAAGAGGCTTCATTCAAAGAGAGAGGGAGAGGAGTGACTCGGCTGAGCAGTCTCGGCTAGAGCCAGTAGAAGAGGTGGTGGAAATGGAAGTCCTCACCCATGAGGGGAGGATGGAGAAGGTGCGGGTCAGCGGAGGTTTGAGCCCAGAAGAGCAAGGAAAGATACTAGAGTACATCCAAAAGAGCATGGACTTCTTCAAATGAAGCGCGACAGACATGTCAGGCATCAATGCGAATTTGATTTGCCACTATCTCAACCTCGCCCCAAAGGTCCGTCCTATCTTCCAGAAGAGGAGGACCATCTTCGAAAAGCTGGAGGAGCCCATCCAGGAGGAGGTGGAAAAACTCCCCAAGACAGGTTTTGTATCGGAGATCCAGTATCTAGGTTGGGTTTCCAATGTGGTAATGGTGAAGAAGAGGGATGTTTGATGGAGTATGTGTGTTGGTTTCTCTCTTTTAAATAAAGTATATCCTAAGGATTGTTACTCTTTTTCTAGAATCGACGTGCTGGTTGAATCAACCATCGATTTTTGTTTCATGAGTTTCTTGGATGCTTTTTCAAGTTATCACCAGATCAAGATGCAGCCGTTAGATGTCAAAGATGTCTCCTTCATCACGAGATATGGGTGTTATTGTTACAAGATGATGCCCTTTGGGATGAGAAATATAGGAGAGAAAAATCAAAGAATGATGGGCCGAGTCTTTCAGGAACAGAGGTGAAGGAACTTGGAAGTGTATGTGAACAACCTCATGGTGAAAAGAAAGGATGTGAGCTCTCACCTCCAAGACCTGGAGGAGACCTTCACCACTCTATCAAAATTCAAGATGTGACTAAACCCTATGAAATGTATTTTGGATCCAGCAGGGAAAAGTTCTCGGGTCACCTCCTTTCCTCAGCAGGAGTGGAGCCTAACCCTGATAAGGTAAAAGATATAATGGAGTTGGAGTCACCACGAAGCGCCAAGGAAGTCAGCACTTAGTAGGGATGCTCGCAGGGTTGAGTAGGTTCCTTTCTCAGGCAGGAGAAAAATTCTACCCTTTCTTCAAGGTGCTGTGAGGCAACTCGAGATTTGAATGGTCAAGGGAGTGCGAGCAGGCCTTCCAAGCCTTGAAGAGTAAACTCACTAAGGCTCCACTTCTCAAAGGACCCAAGGAGGGGGAAGATCTAACTTTATACCTCGTAGTCAGGGTGGAGGAAGTAAGCTCTGTCTTAGTATGAGTGGAGGGTAAGAAGTTGTTGGTGCTATCATGGTGATCTAGAAGTGATCAAGCATGTAACCTCACTTCCAATGCAGTATGCGCCTATGGGGTCGCACATAATAGTTTTGGAGAAGTTTGATAGGTTTATGTTTGCCTTGATCATATGTGATATGAGTGAAGTTCCAAGCCTATGATTATTTGGACATGGTGGAATTTCATTCGGGACCTGAATTATGAATATGGGTCGACCAGTATGTAGTCAGCAGAAGCTAAGGAAAATTCGTTGAGTATGGGTAAGGGGTTTCGACGAATGGTTCCGATTCATCGAGTATTGTCGTGACCTTTAGCTGATTCGTCGAGTATTGACGTGATCTCTAGCCGATTCGCCGAGTATCGTCATGGCCCCTTCACGATTCGTCGTGTATCTTTATGGTCACTCGCTGATTTGTCGAATATCAGGTTGATACTCATTGAATTCTATCTTAACGATTTATTTCTTTTAAGTCCGGTTCGGCCATTCTTTGTTGGCTTTTGCCGGTTCAATTCAAGTATAAATGAGATTTTACTGTTGAACCGATTAGGAGACTATTCATTCTAGACCTAAATTGCGAAACCGACGACCTTCTTCCTCACGACGGAATTGTTCCGCTTCCGCGACTGTCGCCCCCACTTCTGCCGACCGCCTCTTGTCGTCGCCGACCGTCTGCCGTCCCTTGCCTCCATCGAAAAGTGTTTCCTAGGCATAGTATTCATCGTTGCCGCCTCTCCTTGAACGGATCTAGTAATCCATGGAGTTGTTGAGGGCAAGCCTCTTTCCGACCTAGATCTTGTGCGACAAGAGTCTAGGGTTCTCCGTGCTCGTGTGGATATCTGTAGAGGCGTGGACACTATTCTACGCTCAGAACTCCGGTCGTTGCCATTCGTTGGTATCAATCGGAGCACCTAGGTTGAGTATTGGCTCAATCCCGCGAAGGTATAAAATTTTTATTGCAAAATTACTTCTTGATTAATGGTCATCACAAGATTCACAAATTTCCTTTGGGGTTTTCCTTGATTCCTTATTCCATTGCGCATAACTGTTATGTCGTATAGCAAAACACAACAAAAGCAACTACTAATTTACTATGTGAGCAGGGTCTTAAAGAAGGCAGTGCTTTAATTTCTAATTCTAGAGAAGTTGGCGTTTGCCCTGGTCATCTATCTGAGGAATCTCAGGCCATACTTTTAAGCGCACTCGGTCCACGTGGTGACAACCCACCCTCTTTGCACAATCTTTGAGGGGGTAGTGCACTTAGGTAGACTTGCCAAGTGGTTGGTGGAGTTAAGTGAATTTTATTTCTTATTTGTACCTCGTCTATTGATGAAGGCTCGGGTAGTGGCGGACTTCTTGGTCGACTATGAGGTCGAGGTGGTGGAAGCCGGATCTTCTCGATAGGTTGCCTGAAAGTGCTTGTAGATGGAGATTCGGGAAGACATTCTCTTAAAGGGGGTGGTGTTGGAGATCCACTAGGGAAAAAAGATAGAGCAAGCCATGGTGATACATTTTCCTGTCACTAACAACCAGGAAGAGTATGAAGCAGTAATCGCAGGGCTACGACTAGCCAGAGAGTTGGGGGTGTAGGACGTGGAGGTGCAAACATATTCAATGGTCATAGCCTGTCAGGTCAGGGGGCAATTCGAGGCAAGGGATACACTTATATAGTATTTTACAAAGGTGAGGAGCCTCATCAGTATGTTTAGAACATTCTTTATTCAACACGTATTGTAGGAAGAAAGTGCTCTCGGGAATCAGATGGCCAAGTTCGTACCTCGAGCAGGAGGGACCCTGACAGATTTCTTCAGCCCATCCATCAAAAAAGGAGAATCAATGGAGGTAGATAGGCGTACCACGTGGATGGACCCCTTTGTGGCATTCTTGACCATATGGATGCTTCTAGAGGATATGCCTGACAAAAGAAGATTCAGGTGCAAGTCGGTATATTAACTACTTCTGGAGGGGAGTTTGTATCAAAAGACCCTCTCGTGTCTCCTGGCAAGGTGCATAGCTGAATAGAGTCCCTATGATCTTGGAGGGGGTTCACTCGGGTGAGTGTTATAGCCATTCAGAAAGCTGGACCTTGGAGGGGAGGGTGATGCAACAAGGGTACCTCTGGCCGACCTTGAGCAAGGATACAACCAAATTTGCAAAAAGGTACCAAAAGTTTTAACAGTTTGCACCACTCCACCTTTAGCCAGTATAGAGTCTTAGGAGCATCACGACACCATGGCCCTTCGCAATTTTGTAAATAAACTTGGTAGGAACTTTCCCTCAAGGAAGTGGGCAGAGGAGGTTCCTCCTGGTCATGATCGACAATTTCTCAAAGTGGTTGGAGGTCAAGGCATTGGCCAAAGAAACTTCCTAGGTAATCACTGATAAAGGATCACAGTTTGTTAGTGAGGAGTTTATTAGGTTCTGCAGCCAACTGGTTATTGATCTCAGGTTTGCATCAGTCCATCGCCCTGAAGCAACGGGCAGGTGGAGGCAACAAACAAAATCATCGTGAAGTGGTTAAAGAAGAAAGTGGAGAACCTGAAGGGAAACTGTGTGGAGCAGCACCCTTTAGTTCTTTGGGCCCTAAGAACTACACCAAACACAGCTATAGGGGAAACCTCCTTCAAACTCTCCTATGGTTGCGAGGCAGTACTTCCAGTAGAGTTCAAGGTCAAGTTACCACGAGTGATTGTTGTGGGAGAAGGCATAAAATAATGGAGGGTAGTGGATGAGGATGAGATATGACTCTCGTTGGATCTAATAGAAGAACTTCGCGATCTAGCTGTCATCTGACAAGAATAGGTCAAGCGTTGAATGGCCAGATATTTCTATAAGCATGTTTGGGTCAAGCAGTTTGTAAAGGGAGATTTAGTTCTGAAGAAGGTCGATGCAACCAGGAGGTCGGCAACCATTAGAAGGCTCAATCCTAACTGATAGGATCCCTATGTAATTGAGGAAGCCCTGAAGTTAGGAGAATACCTCCTCCAGCATATAGATGGGGTGTCCGTCAGTCATACCTGGAGCGGTGATGACCTAAAATATTTTACCCATGGATTGAATAATATGAATGCTTATCTTCTTAGTTCTCTCATTCTCGGTATCTTAGTACTTCTCTTTTCGTGTTCTTTTTTGTGTGAAAATAACAAGTGTTTCAAATGAACCCAAGAAGAATCTACTATCAAGCTCCCACTAGCTGGTAGGTTTGGAAGGCTCTCGATGGCCGAATGAAAATGATAGTTGGAAAATGACCCTGAGAAGATCCTGTTGTCAGGATCTCACTATTTAACAGGGCTGGAAGGCACTCGGTGGCAGACTAAAAAATGATAGTTAGAAAATGAACCAGATAAAATTTCACTGTCAGACTCTCACTAGCTAGCAGGGCCGGAATGCACTCGGTGGCAGGTTGTAAAATGATAGTTAAAAAAGGACCCCTAGAAGATCCCGCTGCCAGGCTCTCACTAGCTGGCATGGATGGAGACCACTCAGTGACAAAATGAAATTAATAGTTGGAAATAACCCCGAGAAGATCCCGTTGTCATGCTCTCATTAGCTGGAAGGGCTTAAAGGAACTCGATGGAAAAATGAAAATGATGGTTGGAAAATGACCCTGAGAGGATCCTGTTGTCAGGCTATCACTAGCTGACATGGCTAGAAGGAACTCGATGGCAGAATGAAAACAATTTTTAGAGAATGCTCCCAATAGGATCCTACTATCAAGCTCCCACTAGATGTAGAAGCTAGGAGATTAAAAGGAAGGAGTAGATGAGTGGGGTCGCTCCGGGGCGGATCTCGTCGACCAAGCACTCGCCTATACCCCGAGGATCCATCATTGAATTTCGTCGAGTCGAGTGGCGAGTGGTTTCTAATTTCTAGCTCATTTCTAACCCCTCTAAGGGCAAGAATGGGTGATCCTCAAGTAGCGAGTGCTCATAAGATGTGAGTTGTTAGGACCGGCCTAACTCTGATGGACACTAGTGCAACAGGTTAAACCTTAGAATTATTATTTCTCGAATATAGTGGGTACTTGCGAGTACGACACGATGTGCTCCTAGAAGATTACTTTGATTACAGATTAATGACTTAGATCTGCGATGAATGAGCCTAGGGTTCGGAGGAGAGAAGAGAGAATCAAACACTCGGCGAGGAGACATACATAAAATGACAAGACAAAAAAAAGAAAAATATTTCTCCATTTAGAAATAACTACTTACAAAAAATTACCACGTGGGCGAGTGTACAAAGGGAAGCCGAAAATGTTACAAAGAAAGAAAAGGTAAAAAATTTCCTTCCTAATTGGCCCCTTCGGACAGATCATCGTGGTCATCGTCTTGGTCACCGAATATTTAGTCGAATTCATCCTCCTAATCGGATTTTGTGGCATGAAGGAATAACCTGGGGACCAATTCTTTAGCAGTTATCCTCTCACAGTTGTGTAGGGTATTGTATCCACAATAACCTTGATTGGTGTGAAGTCACCCTTGAACTAAGATGAATTAAATATGTATTTGATGTTATTCTTTAGTTGAGTGCTTGCAGATCATTATTGCTAAGTGTAGACCAATGCCAGTTTACAATGAGTCACTAAATACAGGACCAAGCAATGAAATCCCTCATTGTGTGATCCATGGTGTTGACTCATGTGTAACCTCTCTATTATGATGCACTACATTTTCAAGTACTAGTGCAATAGAAGAAAGGGAGGGTTGCTGGTTTTCAACAAAGAAGAAAAGATAATTTTTCTGAAAAATTTCCAAGTCCATTTCTCGAGAAATGAAATGTGTTTCTTGATAAGTCTAAGTATATTTCTCGAGAAAGCAAAGCTGTTCTCGAGAAACCTTAAGACTTCTCGGAAAATTCTCAAAAACTTTCTAAGTCATTTTTCTCGAGAAAAGCCCTCAAAATTTCTCGAGAAACCAAGTTCATTTCTCGAGAAAGGAAAGTAGTTTTAGAGAAGTCAAAATCATTTCTCGAGAAGCTAAGTATTTTTTTCTCGAGAAATCAAATCTTTCTTGAGAAATCAATCCTTCAGTTCTATGAATTTACGTTAGATACTTTTTCTCGAGAAGACTAGGCCATTTCTCGAGAAAGAAAATCTTTTCTCGAGAAATCAAATCCTTCTCGAGAAATTAGTACTTTAGTTCAAAGTATTTGAGTTAAGTAAATTTCTCAAGAAAGCTGTGTCATTTCTCGAGAAAGCACATCCTTCTAGAGAAATTACAAGTCTTCTCGAGAAATGAATTTGCAGAAAATTTCTTTTTCAAACGTCTGACGGATTTCAATATAATCTAAGTTCTTCATGATTGTTCCACGTGGATCATTCCTTAATGATTTCAAACCATTAGACAATGTTCTATATAAAGTCTTTTCAAAGGAATCTCTAACCCTAATTATCGAAATCGAATTGCACCGCAATTTGAATATCGGGAGAAGCCGTGCCGTCTTCATCGTCGTTCTTCTCTGCCGCTCCTCTCTCAATCCAGTGATTCAAAATGAGAAAAGATTCGACAGATAACAGATTGAAGATTCTTCAAACATCAACTTGATCGTGTCGGATCCTATGTTTTTCAGATCAAGTTTTCACGGGTTTTCTTTCTCAACATCTTCTCAGAGATTTTCAGTTTTCAAGAAGGAAGAACCTTGAAGATTTCAGATCTGGAAGTATACAATTTTTTATTATTATTGTAAACATTTACTTAAACTCATGTAGGAGCTTTGTCTCCAAGATTGTAGGAAGTTTGTTCTTCCGAGTGTAGATCCCGTTTTGTGGGATCGAGTTTGTAGGAGTGTATTATCTCCGAGTTGTAGGAGAGTTGCTCTGAGGTGTAGGATTGTTGGAATCCGAGATATAGTAAAGTAGCTGAGGCTAGCTGTGGTGCTAGATAGGCAAGGTGGAGAGTTGACGTACCCAAGATTGGGGAACCACTATAAATTCCTTGTGTCGTCTGGATTGTGCTTGATTATATTCTGTGTTGTTACCTCTCAAGTTTTTATTCTGCAAAAGACGCAGATCTCACCTATTCACCCCTCTCTAGGTGATTTAGGTAGGTAACTTGATACTTTCAATTGGTATCAGAGGGAGGTTGTTCACAAAAAGGTTCACACCTTGAACAAATCTTTATCTAGTTATCAAAGATATTAACAAGCATGGACAGATCAAAGGATTTTGCAAAGCTTTCGATGTGCACCAAGGCTAACTTTCCCATGTGGAAAGAGAGAATAAGATTCTTCATGGAAGCTATTGATCTCCGCATCTTCATGATAGTGGAATATGGTCCCTATATTCCCATGACTGCTTCACATTTTGATCCATCCAGAAAAGTGCCAAAGAAACTAATGGATCTTTAAAAAGATGAGATTGCCCTTGTCTCTCTAAATAAGAAAGCCTAGAACATCATCACAAATACAGTCGATGATTCGATGTTGCAGAACCTAATTCACTTCGAATCTTCCAAGTAAATGTGGTAGTCTCTGATTGTCTTGATGGAAGGCACCAAAGAAGTAAGGGATGACAGAAGATCCCTTCTAAACTAGAAGTATCAGGCTTTCACGCAAGGCTCCAAGGACACAATAGCTGATACATTTGAAAACTTCTTCAAGATCAGCAATGGTCTGAAGAGCTACGGCCGGGTTTTCACAAATGGAGAACTAAATGACAAGTTCCTAAGATCCTTAACTAAAGAATGGGATAATAAGATTTGTGATATCAGAGATTTTGGGAGACTGGCTGACACTAACCCCCAAAACCTCTTCAGGAAGCTTATGTCCTATGAGCTTCAAATCAATGCCAGAAAAATTGAAGAAGAGGGCAGCAGATCTTCATCAAAGGAGAAGTCTGTTGCACTAAAGGTAGATAGCTCAAAAAGGCTAAAGTAGCATCCCCTGCTCCCACTCTGTAAGAAAGTGAAGAAGAAGATTTAGAGCCAAACACCTCGAGCTCAGATTTATCTAATGGAGAGTTCTCTCTTCTCTCTAGACAGTTCAAGAAGTTTCTCAGTAAGAAGAATTAGATAAGAGGCAAAGACTCCTCATACAGAAGATTACGTCACGATGGTGATCATCAAAAGAAATGTCACACAAATGACAGGTATAAGTACAAACAGAACAAACATATTTCTAATAACATTGTGTGCTACTGCTGTAATAAGCTAGGTCACGTGATCGTTGACTGCCCTCATAAGGAAAAGGAGGGTGGAAGAAGAGAAAAGCATAAGTCCTCCCACAACAAAAATAAGCAGAAGAGCTTCATGGAAAAGAAGCAGAAGACCTTTAGGGACACTGACTCATCTTAGTCAAGTGAGATGTAGAAGCCTACTTCGGGCTCATGGCTCACTCCGACGAAGAAGAAGCTGACCCCCAATTTCATGGGGAGGTAAACTCTCACACCATTCTTTCAAAGTCTGATGCTCCAAATGATGTTCATGAGGACTATTCCTCTGATGATGAATTAGAACTCATGGCTCAGTATAAAAAGCTGATCAAGCCCTATGATCGGTGTAGAAAAGTTGTTAGAACTCAGGCCAAGGAGATCAAATCTTTAAGGTTGAGGAGATCACTCTGAGGGAGGAAGTTGCAAGAATGAACTCACTCAGAGATGAACTCCATGCCCTGGCCGATGATAACAATAGTTCACACGAGCTCCTTAACCAAAAGGAGAAAATCATCGATAAGTTGGAAGGACAGCTTGCCGCTGAAAAGAAACTTGTTGAAAGTTTCTCCAAGCCCAAGATAATCCTTCCATTTATTGTTGAATTCTCTACTCAGGCTAAAGAAGCTGTCTTAGGTCATGTGGCTACTCCTAGTAAATCTTCCAGGAGGGCCAAGGCTAAAAAGAAAAACAAGGCAGCCACGAAAGCAACCGCTGAAGAGAAGGGAAAGGGGCCTATCAGTCAGACTATGTTTAAGAAGGTTATTTTTCCTTCCAATGAATTTGACTTTGAGAGCTCTTATGGTCACTTGACAAGACAAATTCAGGTTGAACGTGTCAAGGACTATAAGGGGTGGACTCATCCCTAAAACTTCAGTGCAAGTGTTTTCAAGACACCTTATGAAGAGATCACTCTATAGAGTTATGACCCCTATGTTCATGGCCATAACAATAAGAAGGCACCAAAATCCAAAACGGGTGTGCCTAAGGCTAAAGAGATGGGGAGCTCCTGTGTATGCTGCAACTAGGAGGCCTCCACCTCTAAGAATGCCGCCCCTGCTAGACCTCACGTTCAAAGGGTAAAGAAGGAGTACACAATGAGGTAAAACAGATTTGACTATTGGTGCTGCGGCAAAATTGGTCACTTTGGCGCAGATTTTTTGTACAACCCTACCAATTTTATAACCCCACGAGTAAGCTATGCGAGACTGAGCACTCGCAAGGTTAATGTTCCTAGGGGGAGTATGCTGACCAGGAACCA